>JAVJAQ010005009.1:0-396321 GCA_032362365.1 Zygogramma bicolorata
TTGTTATATATATATATATATATATATATATATATATATATATATATATATATATATATATATATATATATATAAAATGACAATGAAATGACAATGACAAGTTTACTCAATCAAGGCGGAAAATTTTGGTTAACGGGTGTTATATTTTTTTCGTTGAAAAGTAATAAATGAGTATATATCTGACTGAGGTTGTTTGAGTCGGTTCGTTTATTCATAGAATGTTGTTCTTTATGAATATGAACCATTTCTAGAAATATTCCTATCGAAAGATCCTTCTCTGCGTCCAAGATTTCAGTATTCTCATAATCCATTCGATGATCATCACGATTCACATTTTCCGATAAGGCACACGAATTGATGTTTCTTCTACAGTCGCTTCTGTGTGAAATTATGCGACTACTGAGATTCCTAGCTGTTTGACCAATATACGTCTGATTACAATCTAGACAGGGAATTTTATAAACAATATTAGATTTCTGTTTTTTCAAAATTGAAGATTCAACTTTGGAATGTAAGATAGAAAAAGTATTTATGAATTTCTTCGAAATATTAATGTTTTCATTCTTCAGAACATTGATTAATTAAGGAGTGAGTTCATGAATGAATGGTAGAGATCTAAATATATATTCGATGACGGATTAAAAAAATCTGCCTCTATGTTATTAATTTGTTAGGACAATCAAAATCAGGTCAAACCGGTTCTCCAAATAATATCATTTGTTTTATGATATTAGGCCATAATGAGGAGATTCAGTATTTTGACCCGAGCTACCTTTTCTGTTGTTTCGAAAAAATGTTACCATCAAATTATCATTTCATTCATTTCACCTTATTTTTTAACAACAAGAATGATGTTGCTATTCAGTGAAACACGGTATGCGACTGTCTTCCTCTTAAACCTCAACGTATTGAACGCCAAAAAAAATTTGATTGGTGCTCTCATAAACATTGGAGTGAAAGGCACTCTTGATAGACTAGGATAATTGAAAATCATACTTTTTGTTGTAGGTTAGAAGGCAGAGTAGAAGGAGGAAAAATGATTGGAAATCATGCATACAAGCACAAGAACAAACCCAATCAGGGCAGTCAAGGAAATATATCGGAAGGCTCTCTCCATGATGAACCCACTAACAATGTATCAACTGGAAACAAACCCATAAGCAACAAAACAATCAGTAAGGATGTCACTCAAGAAGCTCTCTGTAATGCCACAGTTTCCAACAATCTACCAGAGATCATTTCAATCCAGCAGATAACAGGAGTACGTGAGAATACAAGCTCAGAATTCTCCTATCAGATTGGTTCAGCAGCAATAGCCTCTCTAGCAGGAGGTGGTATAGGATAGAAATGTATCGAAGTGGCTCATGTATTATATTCAAATGAAAGCAAATGGGTGGAAGATGAAGAGACGATTTTTTTCAACTAGGTCACAAGTTTTTTGTGGATTTCATATTATATTTCAATCGCATATTTCATTGGGCTTGAGAAGAAGATGAAGGTATAAAAATGACACATAAAGGAATACAGATTATTATGACAAATATAAATTGAAACTATTCTGGTGGAAGTTTAGCTTGAATCCAGAAGAAGAATTATCATTGAACATCACCTTGAAAATATTGCCAAAGTCGAAGCTGATGAAGTGAATACCAAGAAATACAATATTTTATCAGAGTTTGCAAGCTTTCACTGAGGGTAACTCATGAATTTCTAGTTGTGTCCGAGTTTTTCTGCAATGGTCTGCAGTTTTTTGACCCAAAAACGTATAGACTACGGCTTAGAATTTCTCATCCAGACACGGGAAGTTAGTACCAAATATTCAGATATGGTTATTTACATGATGGTTGATACAGAAAAACGGTAACCGCCGCTTAATGGAGCTCATTTCAGTGACGGTATTCGATGGTAATCATTTCATGGAAAGAGAATTAATAGATAATAACGTTCATCAAAAAAAGAAATATTCAATAGAGTACCGAGCTCATTGAAACCCTTCGCATAGAAAACGGTGAATAAAACAGTAGGGACATCTCACGAAGAAGAGTTTCTGCTTGTTTGTAAGGAATGAATGATATCCAATTACATGAAGTAGATGAGAACAATGAATATAAAAACCTTAAATAATGTCTCCTAATGTATCCATCCAATATTCATTAAATTGGTTTGCAATGTGCGTTGGATGTGTTATTGTTTCGTTATATTTGTTTTCTATAGATTTTATTGGCATAGGTTCTTGGTCGGTTAATATTTCGTTAACAGTATTCTACAATTTATTTGAATCATTCTCATAAGGTGATTTCGGTAATAATCGGTTGTAGTTTTTTTCCATAAGTACGTCAGTTTTTTTTATAATTGCGGTATTCTTCATTGAGAGCAGCGTCGTTTGTTTTTTTCTAGTCCGCGGTATATAATATTCTTTTTATTTATTGAAGTAATTAGGGATTTGGTTATCTATTTTTAACGTTTTCTGTTTTCATTATTTATTTTGATATAAGTTGTACTTTCTCTAAGAGATTTTTCAATGACAGTGATCAATTTGTTCGTTCCTGAATCAAGATTATCACAGAAGAAGACCCCACTATAATCAATGCTTTGTATTCGATATTGACTTCTACTTGAAAGTACAATTTGTGCTATTGTAGAGAATTGGTCTGTTACACATGTCTCATATATAATTGGTAAAATTGTATCGTATTTATGTGATTAACTTTTAACAATCCTCACTTGTACAAAGAATAATTTACTAGCATACCATTTCCGAAAGAGTGAATCGACAGTATCATTTTAGTCCTAATTCTCATGGCCCAATGAAGCTGACCGTCATTTTGAGTATTTTCCGACATTTTAGGTAATACCGAGTTGGAAATATCTTTAATTATATCGATAAAAATCTCCATGAAATCGCACATAAAATGTTTCGGATTTCCCGTGTCTTCGATAAACCTACCCAACCAGTGCTGCTTTTGTTTAAAAATGAACGCCCTGTTTACCTCGTTCGGGTTGTCCACTTTTCTGGTTATTTACTAGATCGAAGCGGCACCCTGTTAGTTATTTGTGGTCTTCTGAACATGAAATATAAGTTCATCTCCGTGTTCCTTGTAGCTTCAGTAGGAGCCGTTCTTGGGAACAATCCAAGTATTCTCGAAAACGATAACGAACAGAATGAGAATGGTTACAATTTCAGGTGAGTCAATTCAATTTTTCTCCTGAAGATGCTAACCTTTTTAACGAAACGTTCGTCGAGTGCAAATGATAAACGATTATATCACTTTGGTGTTAGGGTTATTGATCTCAACAAGAAGTTTCAACTTTCACACCTGCGTTTTCAATCTCATCGTTGATTATGAATCAGTTTTCTCAAGATTCATGATTGAAATCAATGGCTCTTACACAAATTTAATGTTATTATCAGGATAGCTCCTGATGAACCTCGGATTATGAGTTTGATTTGAGTATATATATATATATATATTTATTCTATCCTTGGAAAAAATTCAGATCAACATGCAATGAAATCCAAGCAAAAAGGTTGAAATGGATTTGTTGTTCTACTTGGATTCGATTGCCTTATTTGATTTGAACTTCTTATATTTTTTTTCTCCGCAAATGGTTTCAACGGCTCGGTAGGTAACGTTCAAAAATTTTCCTTAATTCATGGTCGATAATAGTATATATTTCGAGAATGAGGATATCATCAAATTTATTGAATGCAATAATTTCAATTCTTCACCTTGTCAAATTTGAAACGTTTTGTGTTCTGTGTACCAAGGTGGAAATACAGATCTTTGATACACACACATTCGAGTTTTGGAACAACACTATAAACCGCGTGCGTTCCGATTTTTAGCTGACCTTGAACTTTGAGGAACGCTTATTTCCGTTGTTATCCAAATTCATTGCACAAAAATGTGAAAGTTGTTCTCTTCGAATGCATGGAAATCACAGTTGCAGTAGAGTGTCATGTAATTATACGTATGAAACATGAATGTGAATTCGGTATAAGTGTGATAGTTATTTATTTATTATATGAGGGTAAAAAGTATGGTTCTAGGTTGACAAAAAATTGAGAGCTGAAATGTAATATTTTTCTATTGTTTAAAACACAATTTTATCAATATTGAAATATATTATTGAAATATATTGAAGTCAGAAAATTATTATCTATGTTAATTTTGCATTTTGAAAGTGATCGGCTGTTGTACTTGTAGCAACAATTAGACCTGCATGCTAAGGAAACTTTCGAAGTGAACAAATATATGTCAAATAATTTTTGTTGTTGGATTCGAAAATTGGGAATTTAGTGATTGTTGGAAGTTATTTTGGATAATTGGAATTAAAAAATATCTCAACCCGTGTTTCCTCTCAGGTATTTCCAAATATGTGTATAAATGAATGAATGAATGAATTATTCTATTTGCGCAAATTAGGTTGGTTACAGTTTTCACATTGACTAATATATTAAAACTAAGATATATAAAAATATTTGAAAGTCATGCATATAAGCAAATGAAAGAAGAGAACCACAAAGCCAGAAGGCTGTCTGTGGTGAGAATTTAATAAAATTAGAATGAATATAAATAAAAGACATGCTAATTATACTCAATCAATGTACGTACACATGGCAGTACTAAGGCATGGAGCAGGCAGACAGAAACTCACAAAGTAAAATAGAAGAAAAAGTAAAGTAGATAGTATACCCGGGAAAAAATTAGTACTTTTCAGACGGCAAACAAAATCCATAAAAATATTCAGTATTTCATCGGAGATGAAATGTCAAATGTTTTTCCGCCACAGAACAAGCAATATTTCTGCGAATCGTACGAAAATATTGGCATTTTTGACAGTATTTCCCGAAGAAAAGTTGAACATTTTCATGAATGTAGTTATTTATATACTATGAGTAATTATATATTGTGTTGAGGGATGAAACGATGCATTTGGGGCAAACATGAAGATTGATGGACGACCGGTAAGGGAGTTCGCTAACCATACAAGCCACAGAAAAGATTTCTTTCCCCAAATTATAAATGCTATTTTTTTTTATTCGTAGAAAATGCAAATCTGTGGAGAATATTTGATATTATTTAAAAACTGCGATTTTTATTGCCCATGCACTCCTGGTTTTGGCAACAATAAGTAATAAGTAAAACGTACCCATAGTAACGCTGCTTTCATTCAGGTAGTAGATGGAGGTCGTTTTCGAAGACAAATTCAATTTATTTGACCACATTCCGCACAGATACAAAAGGGGTAGGTGAATTTCAGAATATAGATGAGATGTATATCACATTCCTATTAGTACAGAAATTCGATAATATAAGACACACTATGATGACACCAATATCTGAAAAAATATATAATTGTATTCTATAAAAGTGTAGAAGGGCAGATTTTCAATATATCCCGAAAAGTTGCTGCGTCTATTGAAAAACAGTTCTTTCTGGATATAAAAAGTCCATTTAGTCAGTAACTTCCCGTATAACTCAAATTTTGACTATCAATAGTAATAAGAACTAATAGAGAAACAAACTGGAACCAGCTATTAGTATTCATATCATTCACGAATTCCTGTAAGGAAGCCTACGATGCGAATAAAACAAATCTTTACCAATTAAATTGAACTGGCCGATATTTGGTGAAAATCCATATTTAACAAAAATACAGCGTTCTGTACTATTGTCACTAACAGTGGATTTACAAAACCGGGACAAGTGTTTTGCTATACAATAGCTTCCTCAATCAGAATTTATCCTGCATATATTTTCCCTTTACTATGATTTGAATCCATATTCAATTGTCACATGATATTGATTCATTTCACTGACTTCATGACGAATGATCTAGGAATAGTTCTTTCAAATCTCAGCCAAGTGGTATTGATTCATGAGGAACAATAACTTCAGAGGTTGGTCGCGTATAGAATTTACATTACTACTGAAGAAAGTGGTCCAAAAGTTTCACTGGTTCACAAATTATTTTTGTCCGTACACGATTATATTTTCTTTGATAGCGTATTCTATGATGAACCGTAGAGATGTGTGCTAGCGTTCGGTATTCTTCATTTTGGTATATCTGTTTGTTTGTTTGAAAAGAGTACTAATATTTGATTTTTATAGGTATTCCCTAAGTGACGGGCAGCTGAGGCAGGAAATAGGAAAACTCAATAAAGCCGGAGATAACCTTATTCTTCGAGTGAGCGGGTCCTACTCCTTTCAATCCAGTGATGGTAAACTGATCAAAGTATCCTACGAAGCTGACGAAAACGGTTATAAGCCATTATCACATGAAACTATATCTGTTGAAGGAAGAACGAAAGAAAGAGAATTGCCAGCAAGTGAGAATGAACCAATGAATAAACCAACTACTGAAGAGACCTCTCCAATCAGCATAGATTCATTGATACCGAGCACTCCGGCAACTGGTACAGCTGTACAGATTGCTTCTGCAGCAATCGCATCTCTTGCTGGTGGAGGGCTAGGCTAGGTCGTTAGGTTCCTTTGTGTTCACTATCACATTACGTACACAAATAGCAAATGGGGCAGTTCTTTGATAGTTTAATTTGCTGATATTTCAAAATAAAGTATTTGAATTGGTTGTTGAAATTTTCTTTGCCTCTTTTTTCAGAAGTAAGGCCCTGCTTTCATCTGTATATTTCCTGTGGAAGATGATTTCTTAAATATAAAATGGATCCCCAATCACTCAATGAAGTTCTGTCGACTCAGCTTTCAGGACTCAAACAAGTGATCGGCTCTTGCTTCCATCAGCCAATACAAGAAGAATACAAAACTTCTATAAGAGGAGTCATATCGAATAATAAGCAAAACCTCTCTGTTGTATTTGTATATATCATTCATATATTCACAAATCATAAAAAAAGAGTCCAAAATAGCTACTCCTCTGCCCATACAGGCTCTGAATCACATGGAACTCACTTTTTCTTGCACAATTTGTATACCAAGCACTCGAAACTTGAATCAAACATGTAATTTGAAAAACAATCATTCATCGGGATCACATTTCAACATCAATTCCAGGACAAGTTTGTTTTAATACTCAGTAGGCATTTGGATGAATTATTGATATTTCTCGAGAGATTGGAAAAAAGACGATTTTGAGCCTAATCCGTTTTGAATTGGTTGATATTTCGATGACATACATACATTGCATTGACTTGACGAGGGAAAGACAAAAATTACTTTGTCAAAACTTGCGATGATTTTAACAACCAAATATAAACATAACGCGATTGATATTAATAAAGTCCACTTGTGCATCAACAATGAAAGAGTTCAAATTGTCTCGAAAGTTAAATACTTGGGTTTTCTTCTTGATAATTACTTGAGTTTCAATGATCATTTCGATTATATGTATGAAAATATCACCAAAAAACTTTTCTTTTTCACCAGAACATCTCAACATCTGTCGACAGAATCCAAAATTATAGTATATAATTCTATAATTCAGCCCCTTTTCGGTTATTGCGCATTGATCGTATACCTATCCAATCTCAATAAATAAATTCACAGCAAAAGCTGCAAAATTGTGGAATGAGAGCTATTTTGAAAACAAGTCGACTCACTCCAATTAAATCAACGTTAATGAGCCACAGTTGGTTTTCGGTTGAGATGAAACTTTATTATTTCACTATGAGTTCGATATTCAAAATAATTAACATGGCGCCCGAATATCTGTAGAGTTTCATATCTTATAACAAAGATATACATGAGTATAACACTCGTAGGGAAAATGATATCTATGTACCAAAGACGTCTTACCATAATACTATGAACACATTATTATTCAAAGGCTTTCTGGAATTCAATAAATTACCGGATGCCATCAAAATATCCTCTTCACTTAATCAGTTCAAAGATAAATTAAAAAAATACGTTCAAGTGTTATGGATGAAAATGTTTTTTATCGAATTCACCTTGAAAAACAAAGCCGGAATCTATTCCACCAGCGATCAACTAAACGTCGCTAGTAATGTCCAATACTGAACAATTAACGAACAACGAATTATTCTCCAAACTGCTGGAGGCACTAACAAAAGAGAATGAAAAAAATAAGAGAGAGATAATAAAGAATATAAGAAAAGGAAAATGCCAAACTGATGAACGTCATGACACACAGAATAAAAAAATTACAGAGTTAGAAAATAAGTTTGAAAAGCTAGAGGAGAAATATATCACCCTAGAAAGAAGAACTAGGAAAAATAACGTCATAATCTTTGGTCTTGAATTAGAGAATAATAACAATATAGTCTCTGCAGCCCTGAACAAACTTAATAATCTACTTGAAATTAACCTAAGTGAAAGGGATCTGAACAATATATTTTTGCTAAATAACAGCCCACAACCGTTAAAAATTGAATTTTCGTCTCATTTTACAAAAAAACCCTTATTTCAAAATGCCCATAAACTGAAAGGAACGAATGTTACAATTTCACATGACATGTGCTATGAAGACCGCATTGACTATAAAATATTGTTAAATCATTTGAAGCTAGCAAGATCAAAAAATATACCTGCTAAAATTAGGGGGAATGCACTGCTAGTCAATGGGGACAAATATACCGCCGAACAATTAAGGAAACAAGCTGAAGACCAGGAAACAGAAGAACTTGAGAACACAAATAAAAAGGAAAAAACTCCATAAGTACCTCAACAACGCCAACATCATCTGGTGAAAATATTCCCAATTACCAAGACCCTTCCGCAAGAAAAAACGAAGAGGAAAATCTCATAAAACCACGGGTTAAAAAGTCGAAAAAACTAATCGACAATCCAGACGAGATAGCTGAAAAGAGAACTAGAACAAACAGCGCATCTACCTTAAGCAAAAAAAATTATAATTAAGCATATGTGTAATTTTCCACCATAATACCTTCCTGTTTTTCTTTTCTCAACTTGAACTCATTGTTTCTGACATTGTTATTGGTAGGACACAAAACTGTGGCTGAATCATTTCTGGTTGGAATAAATGATGAATTCAATGAACGTTGACACGAATCTTGTGAATTCTGAATTGCTCATTGGACACTTGAATACTAGGTCTTTGAACACTGGATTCGATCAACTATCCTATTATATCACTAACTACAAAGTAACGATTCTCGGTGTAACAGAGACTTGGTTGAAGCCCGATGATCCTAATGAAAATTATGAAATACTGGGATATGTGCTCATACGAAAAGATCGACTCACCAGAGGCGACGGTGTGGGTTTTTACATAGGCCAATCCGTCAAATTTAAAGAGTTCAAATACGATAACCCCGAGGTTAACATTGAGGTACAGTGCATCACTATGGTAATTAGCAAACAAAAAACTTCAATATGCGTTGTTTATACGCCACCAGATGATAATAACTTCTTGGATCAATTCGAAATGTTTCTTTCTTCGGTCTCCCTACAATTCAAAAATATAATAGTTATGGGTGATCTTAATATAAATTTGATCGGTCATTGGCCTTTGAATCCGAAACTTCAACAAATTTTAAGTGTATATAGCTTGAAACAGATAGTTAATTAACCTACCAGACCCAACTATGACCGAGGAGAGGATAGCCTTATTGATTTGATTATCACATCCTCTGAATCAAACCTTAAATTTCGTGAGTGTGTGCTTATGCCAATTGATATTACAGATCACTGTTTAACTCTTGCTTCAATATTGCAAGAAAAGAACAAAAATCACCATAAGCGTATTTTTTTCAGGGACTACAATCGAATTGATCAAGTAAGGTTTGAATATGACTGTCGTAATGCTGACTGGAAAGACGTGGTAAATCAGTCAACAATCGATGAAAAAATATGTCTTTTTAATTCCATAGTCTTGGGCTTATTGAATATACATGCCCGGTAAAAGCGATTAAAATAATTGAAAAACCATTCACGCCGTGGATCACAGACGTCATCAAAATAATGATGAAACACCGGGATAAAGCACAACTTGAATATAAAAAACGCCCTACGGATTCTAATAGAGAGTATTATAAGCAGTTGAGGAATCTAACTAATGAAGCAATAAAACGAGAAAAGCGAGCATACTTTGATTTCATTTCCAGACCTAAAAATCGTGAATCATTCTGGCTCAATATGAAAAAACTCAAATTCACAAAGACCCAAAACTATGAAATACCCGAGGATTTACTCGATGCGGAAAAAATTAATACGCACTTCCTACTACCATCCAATGAAAATAACCTAGAAAAAGACTCAGTCCTCAATCACTATTATACAAGGACGCATACCAACGTGAAAGAAAATTCAAGACTTGATTTTCCCTTTGTTGAAACACACGATATTGTGAAATATACAAATGAAATAAAGAGTGGAGCTGTTGGGCATGATGGATATTCAATAAGAGCCGTAAAACTATGTTTACCGTATTGCTTAGAGGCTCTGAAACATATTATTGACTATTCCATTAGACAATGCTCATTTCCAAAAATATGGAAATATTCTAAAATAAAACCATTACCTAAAATAGCCCACCCTGAGAGCTTGAATGACTTGAGGCCTATTAGTATTCTCCCAACCATTTCCAAAATGATTGAAAGACATGTTCACAAGGTTGTAAATGAGTACCTCAGTGCAAATGATTTGAATAGTGATCGGCAGTCGGGCTTTAGGAAGAATCATAGTACCAGTAGCACTCTAGTTAGTATAGTTGACGCAATCAGTGAAGGCATAGATGGACGGAAGGCTACATGTATGGTATTGCTTGATTTTTCTAAGGCCTTCGATACCATAGATCATGATATTTCACTTTCAAAACTGCACTTCCTAGGCTTGTCAAGAAAGAGTATTAATTGGTTCGAATCATTTATTCGTGATCGTAATCAGTGCGTTACGATTACATCGAATAATGGTAATGTATCTTCATTATTCAAGAAAGTGAATTGTGGTGTTCCTCAGGGAACAATCCTTGGCCCCCTTCTTTTTTCAATGTATGTCTCAGACATGAAATCATGTTTAGATTCCAGTGAGTTACATCAGTATGCTGACGACTCGCAAATATGCGTCAGATTCGACCCGGAAAATTATTTACAAGCACAAGAAACAATTCAATCAGAACTTTATAAAATAAAAAAATTTGCCGAAAATCATAGTCTGAGAATAAATCCGAGCAAATCAAAAGCTTTGATATTCGGTTCTTTCAATTCTCGTAATACTTTGGAATCCGTGAATTTTTCTGTTAAATTGGGTGATAATAATATTCCATTAGAGACGTATGCTCGTAACTTAGGCATGGAATGTGATGTTGGATTAACTTTCGAGCAACACATAACAAAAAGGCGAGAGCTTGCTTTCATGCGATTGAAAGCATTGTTTCCGTATAAGTACACAATTAATGAAACAACAAAATATCATCTATGCGATACACTAGTCCTATCACTACTTGATTACGGAGACATAGTCTATAATTGCCGTTTGACCTCTAATATTTCAAAAAGAATTCAACAACTGCAAGATGTTTGCATGAGGTATTCATTCCAAGTACCCTTTAGGGAACATATAACGCCTCACCTAAACTCGAAGCGAATACTTAATATGAGTAATAGACGTCTACAACATTTTTATATTTTTGTTTTCAATATTCTAAAAAACGAGGAGCCAAAATATTTGTTTTCCCTATTACACTCTCACGCTCATAATTATAGCACTAGATATCACGATAATTTTAAAATACCAAAACACTATACAACAACTTACCATAACTCTTTCTCTTGTGTGGCAGCCCGACTGTGGAATGATTTGCCAACTGAATTGAAAAACTCATCTTTGTTTGTCTTCAGGAAAAGAATTAAAGAATACCTTATGGCAAATCAAGTCTCAGAATTTTAAATATATGCTTTTATCTCCATGTATATATACACCATTCATTAAGTGTTCATTCTTTCTCCATTTCAGCTATAATCGATAATGAATTTTGTAATTCACTTAGAATAGTAATCATTATGAATATTATTTTTGTGTAATGTTAAGGTATGAATCTCTATAACTTTTCTCTCCTTCGCTCATAGTATCATCATTAGAATAATAAACTGCAGCATTGTATTCTGTGTATCACTACAGTCATCATCATGAATTATTTATGTGTAATGTTAAGGTATGAATCTCTATAACTTTCCTCTCCTTAGCTCATAGTACCATCATTGTTATATAATCATAAGTATTAGTAATTAGAAACTTCCTAATGGAAGGGTGGAAGATCAACTAAGTTGAACCCTGACCATGTTTGCCCGAATATTTTTACGCAAATATGTTTTTATATTCTTATGTATTCATTTCTTGGGTAAATGAAATAAACTCTAAACTCTAAACTCTTTTATTATATTATTTATTTATTTTTATGTTTATATTGTATTGTTATATATATTGACCTATTTTACCTTACTTTAATATTACTATATCTCGCATATGTATATTAGGATTCCTACTTGAATAAAGTTCTATCTATCATATCTTACATAGGAAAATTAAATTTATTCAAGTAAATACCAGTATGTGTATCATTGCCTCCTAGATGCAATATTTTTGTGAAGAAGAAAGAAAGTGATTCGTACGATTTTCTGACTGATTGCGTTCACGAACAGATTTCAACGCTTTGTAAAAATATCATCATGGACTGAATGGTAATGGTTCGAACTTCCATTGTCGGAAGTAAAAATTCCACTACACGGCCCTCAAGCCCGAAAAATCAGAGATGTATTAACACCGGCCGTGAAAGCCTACATTCTCACATTGTCTATATCATCAACTCTATCGAAACCTGTTGCTAAGAACGAAGGAATGAAAATACAAATCAAGTAAGGAAATTGAATCCAAACAAAATGTTGAAATGGATTTTATGGTCAATAATAAAAATGAGGTTTGATTCATAGAAGGAATTAATGTGAATGTTACAAAAAATATCAACAACATTATTTTCTTTGATGGATCAAACCTCAATTTTATTATTGACCAGAAAATCAATTTCAACATTTTGTTTGGATTTGATTACCTTATTTGATCACGTGCTGGGCAATCGCAATTCATTATGGACACTTATAGTCCAAGATCCCAGAGCAATCAGACATAACTTATTTTCACACGGATGAAACCTGAAGTTTTCAGTAGCGTCTCGTGTGCCTTGAATACCTACGCGCTTTGTGGAACTTGCCGAGTGACACCTGGGCAGGTACCAGGTGAGAAAGGTAACTAAAAATAAGAATTATTTAACTTAAATTCACATGGCTGATTTTTATATATGTCATGTAGAATATTATTTTGAAGTAATATCATAAGTATCAGACACTTTTGATGGACCAGAGCTTTTGTCAGACGCTTTTAAGCTACCCAAAAAATAAATGAACTTTACTTATTTTTACATGTCTGATTTCTCAATATGTTATTGAAGTATTTATTCAAAAGTTATATTCAATCAGTCAGACAAATTAGAGTGACCAAACATCTCCTAAGACAAAAATTATTCAGCCAGAAGTATGAGGGCGAGAGCACTATGCATGCGCTTCAGAGTGAGTGAGACGTCCATAATACCTCGGTTCCCCTTCTTGACCTCACCATCTGTTTCAATCTACTGTGTATGTGCTGTTTGCGTGTAATATAACTTATAGTATACAGTATAGTCAGTGTTGTTTTTTAGGGCACAATTGTGCCAAAAGGGGCACTTTTTCCACTGTGTGGGCACTATGGCACGCACTTTGAGAAATTGATCGAAAACGGGCACAATTTCATTTTGACCCATGACTATTTATGATTCGGTATATTCGTGGTTCCGTGGTCATTTTCACTTGTCAAAATTCTCAATTTTCATTTCATTTTCCTCAACAATCCTGTTTCCTGTTAGTATGAAATTTAAAAATTATGATTTCTATGCAATATATTCATGATTTCTCAACGTTCAGATTGGTGAACATAAAAAATGGAGCTTCATAAATAGTATTTGAAATGCAATTGATGGAATTCCGCAGGTTTCTCGGGCCAAAAATGTAATTTCATTGCCTCCTTTGGGGCTTTGGACAAACCGTCTATTTTTTGCGAGGACAAACGGTAACTCGAATGTGAATCAAGTGGCAATTTTTCATATTTATAATATATTATTGAATATATTTATATTTTGTTTGTAATAGGAGACAAATAGTGCCCAATGGTGCTCTCTGTCAATTTCTTCTTCTCATTTATACATACATTAGATTTGCGCATGCGCATACATTCTAAATTTGTTTACAACTTAATAAGGAAGATGGCGAAGTGGATTTGAGTTAGTTCTCAGAGTTTTCACTTTCTAGATTCTAGATTATTTCTCTTGGCGCAAAATTTCAAATTGAATTACAAACAAAATATAAATATATTCAATAATATATTATAAATATGAAAAATTGCCACTTGATTCACATTCGAGTTACCGTTTGTCCTCGCAAAAAGTAGACGGTTTGTCCAAAGCCCCAAAGGAGGCAATGAAATTACATTTTTGGCCCCAGAAACCTGCGGAATTCCATCAATTGCATTTCAAATACTATTTATGAAGCTCCATTTTTTATGTTTACCAATCTGAACGTTGAGAAATCATGAATATATTGTATAGAAATCATAATTTGTAAATTTCATACTAACAGGAAACAGGATTGTTGAGGAAAATGAAATGAAAATTGAAAATTGAGAATTTTGACTAGTGAAAATGACCACGGAACCACGAATATACCGAATCATAAATAGTCATGGGTCAAAATGAAATTGTGCCCGTTTTCGATCAATTTCTCAAAGTGCGTGCCATAGTGCCCACACAGTGGAAAAAGTGCCCCTTTTGGCACAATTGTGCCCTAAAAAACAACACTGACTATACTGTATACTATAAGTTATATTACACGCAAACAGCACATACACAGTAGATTGAAACAGATGGTGAGTTTAAGAAGGGGAACCAAGGTATTATGGACGTCTCACTCACTCTGAGGCGCATGCATAGTGCTCTCGCCCTCATACTTCTGGCTGAATAATTTTTTTCTTAGGAGATGTTTGGTCACTCTAATTTGTCTGAGTGATTGAATATAACTTTTGAATGAATACTTCAATAACATTGAGAAATCAGACATGTAAAAATAAGTAAAGTTCATTTATTTTTTGGGTAGCTTAAAAGCGTCTGACAAAAGCTCTGGTCCATCAAAAGTGTCTGATACTTATGATATTACTTCAAAATAATATTCTACATGACATATATAAAAATCAGCCATGTGAATTTAAGTAAGATAATTCTTATTTTCAGTTACCTTTCTCACCTGGTACCTGCCCAGGTGTCACTCGGCAAGTTCCACAAAGCGCGTAGGTATTCAAGGCACACGAGACGCTACTGAAAACTTCAGGTTTCATCCGTGTGAAAATAAGTTATGTCTGATTGCTCTGGGATCTTACTCTATTATTGTATCTCCCAGAAACCTACCCAACCACTACAACTTTTATTGAAAAATAAAAGGCCCTGTTCACCTCGTTCAGGGTATTCACTTTTGCAGTTATAATCTGAGAGAGAGCAGTATTCCTATAGTTATTTCTTGATTCCCTAACATGAAGTACAAATTCATCTGTGTGTTTCTGGTAGTTTCAGTGAAAGCAAATCGGGAAAATAGACCAGGAATTATCGAAAACAATAGCGAACAGGATAAAAATGGTTATAATTTCAGGTAAGTCAATTCTATATTCATTATCCATGTGTATTGAATCCCATAGCTCTCAGCTTATTTCCAATGTAGTTTTTAATATTTCTGTTAATGAAAAGGCGATTTGGTTATATCAACAGTAACTACAAAATAATGGATGAACTTAGAAGTAATTGAAAATAACTTTCATTGGAAGTGGATGAGAGTTATCGTATAACTCCCAGACGATCATTAGTCTTGTTGAGGATATTATGATAATGGAGTAGATATTTGGGAAATTCTTATACAGGAGACGTAAAGCTTTCTGTATATGATTTCTATAATAGATATTTCAATCACTACCGTTACATGGGATGGAAAACGATTTGATGTGTACCTTTATGGTAATTTGTCTTAGAATTCCCTTGTATCACATATAAAAAAATGGAAACTGATTTCTTGACAAGGAACATACATTTTTTGTTTGAAAACTCATCAAACGAATAATATCATCAATAACATAATCAGTTATATTCAAAAAAAAATTACTTGCTGACGGGTACTTTATGTAGAACCCAAAATAATATAAGTAATATATATTAAACAAGTGAGTTTAACGATAATTTTATTGGACGAGTTTTCATGAGGCTGCATTATATCTGTAACACATAAAAATCATGGTGCCATATTGTTTCGGATACAAGGTGACTTACATCTCGCACCGATGTGGTGTGAAAAAAGGAAATAATTAAGGGTAAGCTTATTACAACTTGAGTTAGTTTCATCGTGAGATTGACGGATTTATGGGGCATGGCATACTGGTTGAACATTTACAATGTTTTCAAACAAACGCAAGTTCTAGGTTTTTTCACGATGAACTTCCCCAGTGAGTTAATTTTCATGCAGATGATGAAGATGTATTTTAAATACATGTATGTATATGTATTTAAAATATATGTATTTCAAAGGCAGACTGTGAAATATCGGTAGAAACATTTGTCGCCCCCCCCCCTCCCCCGATCTATCAAATAATGTCCGAATTCTACAGCATTGGACTGGAATAAATAGAATATATTTTGATATTGATTATAAAACAGAACTTCTAATGTCGTTTATTTCTATTCTTACAAGGGTTAGAATTTATTGGATCAAAATTTCAAAGTTGATTTTACTGAATACAACTGGATCACTGTTGCAATGTGTCCCCGGTACATGAATTCTCACATATTGCTCATGAAAGAAAAATAGGTTCAATATATTTATTCATCATACCAGATTTATGAATGGCTTCCAATTACACTAATATAGAGGTCGTGCGATGACTACGTTACACATTAAACTATGTATGTTAGGAATATCCAACACATATTCGCCTAATCGTTACTCTCCGAAGAAATGCTTCTCAAAACTAAACTGTTGTTTCGTTTAAAAAAAGTGTTTCGAAGGTAATGGTGGGATTATATCACAAAAAGGGATCAAAAAACGAATATAACAGGGTTCAGTGAATGAATGAGCGAAATTCAATGGATAATTCATAACTTTAATGGACAGTTGATAAAAGTAATTGAGAACTGTTGACCACCAAATATTGCTCAACACACTGGAAGATATTGGAATAAGGGGCACCCCACATGAACTGTTCCGAAGTTACCTTTCTAACAGAACACAACGAGTGAAAATATCAGATAAAACAAGTGACGATAAACTTATAACTTGTGGTATGCCTCAAGGAACGGTGTTGGGACCCACACTCTTCAATATTTATATGAATAACCTCTTTTTGATAAGAACCCATTCAAAAATTATCAGTTTTGCAGATGACACTAAAATGTTTTGCGGTGACAATAACTGGTTTGATTTGAAAATGAAACTCGAACGAGACTTCTATGAAATCAAACCATGTTTTGATAATAGGCTCCTATCGATTAATTTAAAAAAAGTTTTTACTTACCTTTCAGTAGCTATGATGTATGTCTACCAAAATTTGAACTCACAGTGGCGGAGAAAGCTGTAATAAAACCTGAGAAGATAATTAAA
Organism: Zygogramma bicolorata; assembly: GCA_032362365.1. Lineage (NCBI taxonomy): Eukaryota > Metazoa > Arthropoda > Insecta > Coleoptera > Chrysomelidae > Zygogramma > Zygogramma bicolorata. The sequence continues at coordinate 17,675 of JAVJAQ010005009.1, forward strand.
TATCTAGGCATAATGATAGATTGCCATCTCAGATGGGACCACCACATTCAGTACGTATTAAAAAAACTCCGTTGTCTTCTTTATAAATTCAAAAAGGTTACCAATATTCTCAACACAAAGCAAAGGATAACACTCTATAAGAGTTTGGTAGAATCACATATAAATTATGAAATAATTGGTTGGGGTACAGTTTCCAAAACTTACCTCAATGCTCTAGAAGTGATTCAAAAACGGTTTCTCAGATGTGTTCTGAAAAAAAACTTTGACTACCCTAGTGACCTTCTTTACTCCGAGTCCAAAATCTTTGATCCTAGAAAGTTATACTTTATGAATTTAGCCATCGTACAATATAAGACCAAACCTAATCTGATATACCCCTGTCATAACTATTCCACACGAAACAAACAAGCAATATTATTACCTTATGCGAAAAAGTCAATAGGACAGAAGAACTCTTGTTATCAAGGGGCCAAAAATATTCAAATATCTGTCACAAGACTTGCGAAATGAATCATATTTCCAAAACCTCAGGAGAAAATTGAAAATATATTTGGAAAATACGCCACGGGAAGAAATAACAAATTTAATTGAGAACATATAAGCCATAAATTCACATAATCTCAATCTTGAACTGTGAAACTTTTAGAAAATGGACTAATTTGTGTGACTCTAACGTTTACTGTAATGGTTCAATTCTGTGCTATACCTGTTTGTTTTGAAAGTGTTTTTTCAAATACCAATCAATGTTTATTGTTTTATTCTACGTTTTATCTCTTATATTGATAAAATTACGCTATAAGGTAGAGCACGATTAAATTTCCACAAAATTTTATTGTCTCCGCGACATGTTTCGATACACTGTATCTTTATCAAGCGAATGTATTTGAACACTAAATTATTCTTTGTTGAAAGCTCCTTAAATACATCAGGGCCTACTCTAATTATCTTTGATTCCTAGAATAATACAACTGATACTGATGATGATTCCTAAACTTATGAACTGATGCTGATTCCTGAAATTATACACTGATACTGATTCCTAGAATTACAACTGATAATGATTATGATATTTGAACATAGTTACTACTTATTAATTGAATAAGTTCAACAAAGGGGAACTATTGAGATCCAATTGATCATTTAGCAAACAATTTGAATTTTTCAGTCTAATGCCCTTATTTTCAACATGCAGAATTTCGAAATTTTTATCGAAGTCATGGCCTTCCTTCAAAATGTGATTGGCATATGATGAATGAGTTGTTTTCTTTTCATAATTCATACGATGTTCACGTATGCGGCTTTTGAATGGTCTACCTGTCTGGCCAATATATACTTTGGAGCAAGATCCACAATTCAATTCCCGATTTTAGAATATAGAATAACAAAGATAAAACAAAAAAAGATGAAAAATTATGTTATCCTTGAATCATGACATCTCTCAAAGGACAATTTATGTTAACCCAGTGCTGATTTTGTGCTCTGCTATCCCAAAGACATAGAAGTAAGGATATTTTGTACATCCACTATGCTGTCCAAGGAGAAAGTTTATCATTTTCAAATCGACACATATCACCCACTGATGCTCTTCATACCTAATTCTTTTATAGAAAGGTCGCTTTTAACAATAATGGGCATCGACAAATACCTAAAATGTGGTAAATACATGCCAATTTTAGGTAAGAAATTTTAGTTTTGACCTACAAAGATATCATTATTTTATTATCATTACTTGTTAACAGAACTAATATTGATTGGCCTGTATCTGAAGAACAAGAGCTGCTGATAGCAAATGCCAGGCATTTTTGAAATCAGCATATCAGAAACATTCAGAATCAGTTTATAATTCACCGGAACCAAAAGTATATAATTATTTTGTTGGGTTGTGGTAATGAATTTCTTGTGTCAAATTGCAAAAAGGTTTTTGAGTCTTCTGTTCAGAATAGCATAGTGTCCCTATCTCGAATGACATCAAGTCTGCAAATAGACCATGAAAAACCTTCCTTGCTTCTCATATACCTTCAGTAACGTATATCTGGTTTGATTTTCCATAGGTTTTCTACGAGTGATGGACAGACACGGCAAGAAATTGGAAAACTTGATAAAGTTGAAGATAACCTCATTCTACGAGTGAAAGGGTCCTATTCCTATCATTCCAGTGATGGAAAATTGATTGAAGTATCTTACGAAGCTGATGAAGGAGGCTATAAACCATTACCACATTTTTCATTGGATTCAAGAAGTCGAACAGTTGTAGAAAAGAACAGAGAAAGGGAATCGGTACTTGTCAAGAATGAAACACAGACTGAACCAGTCACTGAAGAGGGCGCGGCAATAAGAGAAACAACTTCGTATTCTATCTTAAACACGACAGTGACGACGGAAAAATTCAAACCAACCCCTATATCATCTATTCCACTACCAGGAATTAGTGGTGCGGCAATAGCTTCTCTAGCTGGTGGGGGACTAGGCTAATATAAGGCTTCATCATACTATGAATCGATACTCTCCATTTCGTTAATTTTCATAGCTCAAACGGAAAAATAAAATCAGTATGAATTAAAATTCCAATAGTTTCAATTGATAATGCATAGATAAATGAATATTACCTGCGTTTTCCCTTTGACGTTCACACAAACTGCACAAGATCCACTCTTTCGTTTCGTAAGATTTAGATGGTTCGAAATAATTGGTATAAGCAAGCAAACAGTTGTATGTATGACATTGGATTTTTCATTGTAATCATTTCGAACATTGAAATTCAGAAAAATAATAGATGAAAAATGTTCAGTTTCAAATTTAATTATATGATCAAAGGAATATTTCGATATTCTTAATAAAAACGATTGCGATTTCTGAATATTCTAACACCTATTTGAGTGGACTCCAATATCTGAGTGGACTCCAATATCTGAAACGATGATTTTCCCGACATTTTCTTCTGTTGTTATAAAGCTTTTCCATCTGTTTCAACCTCAATGATTTAGGGGAATTCCCGCTTTATACCAATCAAAGGCTGACCCACAAAGATCCCCAAATAGCCATTCACGTAGATTTTTTCTGAAGTCTTCTTGAATGGAATTCCACTCAAGAAACATGGAAGATGAGAAACACCTTCCGTTGATAGGTACATACATTGAAACTTTTCCTAGAGATCAATTACCCTAACACCAAACTGATATTTTTGCACTCGACGCGCGTTTCGCTAACAAGATTAGCATCTTCAGGAGAAAAAAATTGATACTCCAAAAATGCAAAGAGTGCAAAAGTATCAGCTTGTTGTTAAGGTAATTAATTTCTAGGAAAATTTTCAACTTTTACACCAAAGGTTTCAATCCCATCGTCATGGGCGCTGTTGCTAAAAATGTTAGGAGGGGAGCACTTTAAAAAAAATCAATGTGATACATTCTATTGGAATTAAAATCCATCTGAACAATACTTATGAGTGTGTTTGAAAAAACAATGCAGAATTAAGTCGATAAGTCCCAAATCCCGGGAGAGGCCCCCTTACCCTCAAGAAACGACGCCCTTGCTCATCGTTTATAGGTAGGTACATATTTGAAATGCAAATAGAGCAAGGAACCGTGTCTTGTGAATCAGTGGTCGTTGCTCCACATATGCAGTTTAGAATCATTTAACCTTTTTGTGGATGAAACTTTCGTCATGAATGATATGCCTTCACCTATCATGAGAAAGTGTTTGTTGAATTTTCGATTTTACTTTCATAGGTGTTTTTTCATTAGGGGAGGAAATATCCGAAAATTAGTTCCTCAAACTACATATTCTTCATATGAATACTCAAATCAAATTCTGCTTCTGATGAAACAATAAGATCACAGCCACCGCAACAACACCATACCACCGAACAAAACTAGTGACTTCAAAAATTCATGCTTGATCCATTTCAGATCTTTCTTGTTTTTCCCTCGACTCCTTTCAAAGGGAATCGCCATCTATCAGAATTGCATCAATGGGTGTTTCGATCAGAATAGTAACGAACGTAACTAAACAACAAATTGCGCATCTTCTGGTTCACTTGAGAATTGGATCTCATCATTCAAAGTGCTTACTGACTTGTCTGTCCTTCAGGTGAAACAGTTACAAAAATTTTTGTGGTTCTGATGAATACCTCTTGAACAGATGGAAGTGGTAAAGAAGGTCTTGCTTGCGCTCTTTCCTTTTCAAAATACCAAATTGTTGTGCTTGTGAATGGAGAATACTACCAGGAATAATCTAAAAGAGCGTATGAATGAATTTTGAATGTTTCTGGCCTGTATTTTGTCATCTCAGATTGTATTCGAAATATAACAATAATACAAAAATGACCAACACGTTCACAAATCTATTTCAACACTCTGTGCACAAATAATCGTAACAACTGAAATGTCAATAGTGTCAATGTGACTTACTTTCAATATTTTGTCAAGGACTCGACGCTGGGTAAATGTAAGATGTCTAGAAGGATGTTGTACTGAGTTATACCTGGGCATGTTTGGGGTATACTTGGCGACACATGCCTACTATGACAATAAGCATCATGGCTTTTCGACATCAAATCAGTTCAGATGGCGTTTGCAACGAAAAGAATTACAAATTTCCCAGGAAATGTATAAACGGCCGACCTGATGGCTGGCTATACTTTTACTTTCGGACGCTGACTGATCAACAATCTATATCATTTGTTTATAATACTGGTAGTCCAAGAACCAGGTACTTTTTTTCTGCAATCTTCTACAGAATTGATATTCTTGTTGGAAAATGTTCGGGGGTGTCCCCTGAATGTAAATTCAAGTTGGCGGGACGGGGGGGTTGAGCTTCAGCCGCCATCTTGGAAAACACGTTTTATCGAATATCTCGTGAACCGTGCATCGTACGATAAAAACAGTAAGGATCGTTTTTGTAGATGATGAAATTCTCTGCAACTTTTATTTGAAACTTTTTTTTGTATAAAGCATAGGTTTTTATTTATGGCGCGCCAAAATAATGCCATTTATACTGTTTCATCAACCGTTCACTGTATATTTAGCAATAACCATGCTGGGAACAGTTTGGCGCGCTATAAATGAAAACCTATGCACTATACGGAAAAAAGTTTTGAATAAAAGTTGAAGAGAATTTTATTATCTACGAAAATGATCCCTACTGTTTTTGTCGTAAGATGCACGGTTCACGAGATATTTGATAAAACGTGTTTTCCAAGATGGCGGCTGAAGCTCAACCCCCCCTGTCCCGCCAACTTGAATTTATATTCAGGGGACACCCCCAAACATTTTCCAACCAGAAAATCAATTCTGTAGAAGATTGCATCATGAACCTACTTTTTTTGCTCTGGCTCTTGGCGTATGGCCAAATTCCCTATAATTGTGTTCCTTCCATTCGATTTAGTTTTTTATGAGTATGACATTAGATTTTGCTCATTTTGTTGACTTCTCAAATCAAAGAATATAGTTTGTCGATCGATCGGTTGACTATGCACTTCCAATTAGCGTCAACTAGCGATGAAATTGAGAATCACACCACGATACGTAAAAATGACACCAATGACAGAAAAGTGTCGCCATAAAATTCTAAACAATATCGCATCGGTCCCAGCACCATCCTTCTAGAAATCTTATGTAAATGTATGCTGACGAAACTCTCACACCAAAATAAGAATAGGAATTTTTCATTTCAACCACAAGCATTAGTAAAAATCCATCTATTAGTAATATGGTACCGAATTCTGACCAGAATCCTTCACATTTAGATAGAGACAATTATTGAAAATAAAACTAAAGTCTCTTTACTGAACCCAAATTGTGCAATTACAGAAGTCGCCTTCGTCCGGCACTGATGTGAAGAATTCCGATTCCTGGAGAATGCAGAAGAATCAAACCAATTCAGAATCGTATTATCAATGAAAACAACTCCTCTCTGCCTTATCAATGGCTCCAAGTTTGCATAAAAATTCAGGTTCGTAATTCTTTACTGGCAGCATTACAATATTAACTTCAGATGAATATTTCAAATTTCCAATGGTGGTATTGTTGAACAAAGCGTGTACTTTTATTCGAAAGTTTAGTTTGCCAGCATTTATTCAAATAATAATACTCTTTCATTATTCATTAATCATTTCCCAAAAATGTCTACCTATTTATCATTTTCCTAACTCTTTTGTTTTCCCTAGCAACCTGTTTTTTTCATTCCCATTTTGGTACAGAGTGTTGAAATATATAGACCAACTGGTCGTTGCATAGTCCCACCAGACTAATATGTACTTTTTGGACCGTAACCTATTTGGTGTTTTGGTCAAAATAATTTTTTTCAACAAAACTTTTCAAATTAACGATATTGAAAATTCCTCTAATTCTATTGTCATGACCAGTTAACTCATAGGAATCTTCGGAAACAATTCGTTTGATTTTGTAAGGACCTCCATTTAGTAGAAATAATTCTTTTATCTCAGATCGCTCAGCAGATGACATTTTATTTGACTTAACCCAGACCAAGTCACCAACCGCAAACTTCGTTATATTCATAGGGTTGTGTCTTTGTTTTCTTTTCTCTACCTTTGTCATTTTTTTTTAGAACCAATTGAGAATTCGATTCATTTGATAATTCTTTATTTGATAAGGAGAATTGGGTTCATCTATCAACCAGCAGACGACGTCTTTCGTATGAACACATTTTTCTTTGCGACTTGTTTTGTTTTCTAGGTATACTCAATATATTATTATGGAAATCACCAGACCCTACTTTTGTGGGGAAATCAGTGATAATGTTTAAAACTTGATTTCTTGATGATAATTGTTGTTTATACCAAGGTAATGGAAATCAGCAACTAAAAGCGAATTCAATTTTATGTAATACTACAACCGTGGACTGGGTATTGGTTCGGACGCCCATTCTCCACTGAAACCTGTTATTAAAACTTATAAGCTGGAAAAAATATCAGTTGGACCGATAAATTTCGAATAATGAAAATGATGATAACAGTTGAATCGAATAGGTCAAATATAAACAGAAATATTGATATGGATTTTGGCTAGACATTGAGAATTGAAAGTTCAATCGAAAAAAAAAAAAAAATGTGGGGGCAAAATCAAAATGTTGTGTATGAAAAAGTGAAACCGAACAATCAATATGAACAAATATATATCCTCAATATACACACCTCCAAAATCAATAGTGGCCAACATGATGATTCAACCAGATCTTCAAATAATTCATCAACAATTCAAATCAAATATAACGCAGCAATCAATTCATCACACAGGAATAGTGTTGTATAATGGATTACCTGATACAATAAAAAAAAGGAGATTCAACATCAGAGTTAACTTGGAGAAATATTGCGATAGGTGAATGACAATTGTTTTTTCCTGCAAGTCATATTTCATAATCTCACTTCATTATAATTTTTTATATTTTTTCATTTTCAATTCAAATGTATTTGATTTTTTATTATTTTTTTGTTTCTAATTTTTACTTTTATAAACTTTTAAGTTTCATAAATTTCGATATATCTTCTCGAATTAGTTCGTTTGAGCCTTTTTGAATACTTCTGAATCGAAAAGTAAAATACGACATTGAATTATTTTGAAGATTGGCAAACGTGACTGACCTGAACATACCACAGTTGACGTCCTTCATGAGCCTACAAAATGAGTGATTCTCCTCAAAATACTCATCATCGATAACGACACGGTAGGCTGTGAAAATTAAACAGATTTTAAAGGATTATGAAAACATAATTATAAGTTACTTCTTCACCACGGTGAATAATGAAGGCTATAAATATGTGGTTCGAAGCAGAACTGTAGTATTTGAATTGGTGTTGCCAGAGATGAACTATCGAATTTTTATTTTTTTTATCTCAACGATTTTAGTTCAAGGAGATCACGGCGCTACCGTTGAAACATTAGTGAATATCAAGGAACAAAATGAAGATGGATACCATTTCGAGTAAGATCTTAAAGTTGAACTATACTGTTAGGAGTAAAACTTCTAGTGAACTACTTCCTGGAAAAATATTGTGAGAGAAACCATTTGAAAAAATGTCAATGTCACTGATTAATCTGAAAGGCCCATTGAGTACCAGGAATAATATCACTCTTTTCTGTTTATTGTTGTGAAATCAATCGGAATAAGTTGTAGTGACAGACGAAGTCCATATCAGACCAAAAAACTTTGCAGGTAGTCGTTGAACTACCTCATATTGTGAATTATATGAACACTTAGCCCTAGTATTTATATTTGATATCAATTTTCTTCCCCTGATGAGTCAATGACCGTTCTCAACAATTTTTGGCAGATAAAAAAACAAAATTCGTCTGATTTCCAAGCTGAAAAAAATTCAAAGTGGCCACTTCCTCGGTTGGGCAAGCTGAAGAAGATGTACTGATTGTGAACAGAATTGACAATGACAACGATGACGAAGACACCATTAACAGACCCGGACCGTCAGAGAAGAAGTAATGAACCGATCAAACTCGAGCAAGAACATCTATAGATTAGACCTACCCTACTAAAGATACCACAATTGAAAACAACGCGCTGTTAGCTCTATCTCCTGTTGGAGTGAATATTTCCCTCATATATAAAATGTCCCATAAGAGTAATGCAATTATCGAAAACTTACAGCGGTAATTGCATTGTATCAAGTCACCCTAACAACACATTTGAAACCGTATCGCTAGACGTCAGTAAACAACACAAATAAATATCAGATAAATATTAGATCAGATTTGAAATAGCGTCTTTGGTAGACTTGCTTTCTCTGAAACCAACTGGTTTTTTGGAGATAATGTGGAAATTATCAACTGTTATAGGATACTGATTATTAGCGAAATGATTTTATCACAGGTTTCGAAAGCACGTTATTTGACAACGACCCGACGCCGAAGGCGTGTACTGAAATAAAAAAGCTTGTAGATTCCTGTTTCCTTCATTGAGTTCTATCATTTTCCAAAGTGAAACATGATTTTTTTATATCTTAATTTGCTTCCATAGAATTCTACTGCATTTTTCTTTCTGAAATTGTGTATTAAATGTATTATCAACCGTTTCGGTACATGACGACTATCACCACGGTTAGACCAATGAAAAACTTACGGATGAAATGCAAACCTTATTTCGATCTTTTTTTCTAGTTTTCCGTTAATCGAAATCGTGAAAATGGATCGAAACAGTTGAATATACTTTCAATGTGATTTATAGCAGAATGCAATATGGAAATGGCTACATGACTTTTCAAAGAACAGTATTTGAAAAATGAAGCTGATTGAGGGTTTATTTATAGAAAATTTGATGAAAAAACTTTTATCTTTTTATTACTTGGAAAATGAATGCACCAAATTGGAAGAAGCGAAATCAATAATTTTTGAAAATTTGAGAAAGTATCAAATTCCTATTTGCATAAGAATGCGATATGATTTTTCCTTCTCCTCGGTGGTCATGAGGCGGGAAATAATTATTTGGTTATGGTAATAGGAGTAGAGAGACAGATATATTTAGAACAAAAAATTTTCAAAATATTTGAGGAATCGATAATTTACAGTCTTTGAAAGAAAAATGTCAGTATAAATTTCCACAGGTACTCTACAGGTGATGGTCAAAGAAGGCAGGAAACAGGAACATTGGAAAATTATGGGGACAACTCGATTCTTCGACTAACTGGATCCTATTCCTACATTTCCAGTGATGGAAAATCAATCGAAGTACTGTACGAAGCAGATGCAGGAGGTTATAGACCACGAGTTCGTTTTCTATCATCACAATCAGCACAACCAATACCAAAATCCCCAATACTTGATAAACAACCAATTGAAAATCAAGAGCAGCTAGGCGATGGCCATTCTTCACTGAATCAAGTTTCAAAAACTCAACCGCAGGGTACAGATGTGGATGAAATCAATGCAGGGTCGACGACGAACTTGACTACCCCCACAGGACTTTTCCCTCCACTCATACCTGCGCCTATTTCCTCTCCAGCTATAGCTTCTTTGGCTGGAGGTGGACTTGGTTGAATATAATTTGTTGAAACAAAAATTAGATGATACTTCATGTGTTCCGTTTTATTTGATCTAACTGAAGGGAAGGGAAAATACACATTCGTTTCAGACATTGATAGACTTGAAAATTGGATGTATCTCTCACAAACTAGTACTTCATCCCCCATGAGCCTATTCAAGGCCGTACCGAGAAAAAGTTTTCGAAGGGGGTTGTGGCTCCAGGCGGGGCAGAAGGCCCTCCCAAAAGAACGTTAAAACCTATTGTCAAATATCCCATTTTCACGCCATTTCAAGCTTCATTAATAAAAGTTAGGAAGACACTAAATAATAAATACATAAATAATATCAACAAAATAATTTTTTTCTGTTAATTTGGTGTCTAGGAAAATAAATAGATTGACAATGCAAATAGACTCAACACTGTTTAGTACAATACAGTACAAAATCGTCTGTAGACAATAACAGTTACATTACAAAACAAAATCCTGTTTTTCTTTCTTGCGAATTCATCGATCAATTTGTCTGTTGAAATTTTATGGCTTCTATGAACCGACATGAGGGCCAGTCCGCTTAGTCTGTCTTGTCCACTCGGATTTCTCAAGTACGTCTTCAATCGCTTAAGAGTGGAGAAGGTCCTTTCAGTAGTTGCAGTGGTCACTGGCAAAGAAGCAAATATTTTCAGGAGGGTGAACATGTTAGGAGAAAGTTCCCTATTACATTGGTTTAATGCCTCAATGGCACAAGGAGGCTTGTCGGGTTCCATTTGTTTTTCCCAAAACAATTTCCACAGCGAGTACTCACTAGGTACTAGTTCTAGATCAACCATCTATTTTCTCGTTCGTTGATCGTTCGTTTAGTTTCGGAGTAAGCCCCCAGTACTGTACTGCCAACATATGAAAACGAATTTTTTTCCGAAAGTAGTCAGAGTCAGAGACTTGCGAAAGAGAATGGCGGTCTTTTTTTCGTGCTGCTACCTATCGTGATAGCGCCTAACTATATATGCTTTACGGCAACTTACGTAATGAAACGCTTCGGTCTACGCCGTTAGCGGCAGATCACATTCATCCACGTATTCCACGTAGATGAATGGGTTAGTAAAATTATAATAAATTTGACAAATAATTTACGTACATCAACTAGAAATTGGTTTGAACTTTTCCTTATCTACCTATGAAGAAGAAAAATAACAATTATAACTTGAGTAATGCGTTTGAAAAATCTTTTTTTTTGAAAATTTTGGGGGGATTCAACCCCTCTGACCCCCCTTGGGTACAGCCATGAGCCTATTTAAAGGAACAACTGGAAACGTATGCCTCTGAAATGATATCAGATCTAGAACAAGCGTTTGAAAATGAAATGATAGATCGTACCATGGGGAGAAAATACTCCAGATTATTTGAGCTCGTTTTTCCTTGAAAATATGACTTCTTATCCAACATAATCAAGAGATTATGTAATAATACTATGAATGTTTTTTTTTCAAACTGCAATATTATGCATCTAGAAGTGGGATGAATTTCATTCAGATTCGATTTATAAGCGCAGCTCAAAGTTTTTATTTTTATTTATATTTTTGTTTTCTCCTTCACCTTAGCAGACAATATTGACTAACCTGAAGAAAGTGTCGAATTTCTCTTGAACTACAACACAAATGGGAAATACCGAAGTATTCCTAGCAAAAGTTCTGAAAATTCCCCTCCAGCAAATGGCTAGATCTGACAATGAAGACAGTAGATGGTAATGGTTCAGACTTTATTGTCTATATTATTAGCATTGTTGCTAATAAAGAAAGGATAAAAATACAAATCTAGTAAGGAAATCAAATCCCGAGCGAAGGGTTCAAATAATTTTTTGTTCAATAATGAAATTAGGTATCGAAAAAAATGTTGTTACAAAAAATCGAGATAACGAATATGAAAAAACATTTGACATAATCAGTTCAGGCCAGTCTCAAATTATCTACACAGTAGGTTTCGGCTGGCACCTGTCAGAAAACAACTACTCCCCTGGCTGATACCAAGAAGGGCATTGAATTATATCCAACCTGAGATGTCTATATACTGGTGTTTCTAATGTTGCGATGAGGCGTGGTAGTTCATCAGTGGCCATGAGGGGCGCTGATAATCAAAAATTCCTATTAATTTTCGTGATCACTCGATCCATGGAACACGCTGTTGCCAATTCTGATGTTTTTGTTAAAGGATAGAGAATTTATCGGGACTGGATATGTGAGGTTATTGAAAACACCGAAACGCGGCAAATTTGTGTTCAACTTTATGCGTTATTTATTCCATGTAGTTTGAAAATAATTTCTCAGTTGGAATAAATTTGCGTTGTGTTTCTACTGATCTGGACCAGAATTCGCAACGACATGGCCACTTGGCAACACAGGACTGTCATCTCCACTGCAAGAGTGCCGGTACCTGGCGGATTTTTTGCAGTACTACTACGCCTACATCATCAAATTTTTCATCAAGTTGGCCATATCGGTCGTCTGATTTGCTGACAATCTTTTATATGGAGTGAAAACACCAGTATATAGCCACCCTAATCCAACCGGCGCCAGTGTAGGTTTCTTCACAGGAGTGAATCCTGCATTTGTTTCCGTCGATACAAATAAAGGAAATTATTTTCAATTATAGGGACGGAAACACTTGCAGACCGGTTTCGGGCTTGGCCACTCGTCAGTGCAAGGCAGTGCCATCATCAACATAAAGTCGATGACTTCCCATAATTAAAAATCAAAATCCTCCAGAGTATCAAGCCCCGACCAAAGCTGATGCGAACAACGAAGTTTTTGCGCCATCTACCAATGGACGAGGTATTCAAAAAGCAACCCGAATTTGCCCATTCCTCCTGCGAGGAAAATGTAAAAACATTTGACATAGTTAGTGGGCATACTTGAAGACTGGCGTTAAATCAAAATACGTACTTTTTGAAAGTCATTATTTTGTGGTGAATGGATCCTTTCTTTGTAGTTTTTTATTGGGTTCTCAACATACCACAACCTGAAAAAATAGGAATTGATATTGGAATCTATATAAGTGTAGAAGGGTAGACTTCTGATCTACCCAAAAAATATAGTTCCTCCTGAATGGAATACGTTTTATTAGTCAGAAACTTCTTGTATAACTCAAATTGGGCTGTCATAAATATACAGGAACCAATATTTATCAAAATTCGTTTCGGAAAACAAATCTGATTCCGTTTTTGAAACTTCTCCACGAATATCATAGCATTCTGTAATTTAAGAGGGATAGCCAGATATATATCAACTGAACTTGTTGAGATACAAATATCCTCAGACAGCTCGAAAAAAAAAATTCTTTTCGTGTCCTGCCATTGTCCTCTCTCCCTTGCAATCATCTGAGTGTTATTTCATACTACTGTATGATCTTCAAGGCAGTGAGAAGGTGTTATGAAAATTCAGAACCGTCACTCTGTCTATTATTCTTGATTTACATCTTGTGTTCACTCTTCCGGGAATGCGAAGGACTGAACACAAGATGTGCATCAAAACCAGATAGATTGATAGATATAGATTTCCGCAAAGCAATTATTATCAATGCCAATGGAGATCACACAGTAGAATAGAATGACACTCAAATATGGCAAGAGAGAGCAATGGCAGGAGACGAAAGTTGAAGTTGATAACGGCTTATATTCATGAAATCACTCATTTTCTGTTGACAAGTCAGAAACAAAGTCTACCATCTTCTCCATAACTTCATAAATATTTCTGTACTGTATTTGTGTTTGAAAATATGTCCAAATATCTCAGATTTTACGATGTTATGTGATGACATTTTCTCTTTCAAGAAAGGTAGTAAAATGCGATTTATATGAAATGAACCCTCATTTTCCAAATTGTTTTCTAATTCTAGCAGATTGTGATAGTTTAAGAACCCAATAAACATCGAAGAGAAATATTTAATCCTATATATGCTTTTTACATATATACACACTGAATACTGAAGATTATAATGGGTTCTAGGAATTGGTGCTCCCAATGATGAAAAAATAAAAAAGGAATTCCCATATTGTTACGAATTCGACGATCAATAGTAATTACGCGAAACAATCTTTCTCTACGCCTATGTGCGAGTCGAAGCAGACAACGCCCATCGACAGTACCAATCAAAAAGAGAACTCGACGACATCGCCTTTGTTCTCTATTCGGAGTTATCGGGGACAGTGAAACGCCGATTTGGTGTAACTCCGAGGGTCGGCTGCACATAAAAGTTCAGATCCTACGAAAAATCCTATCCACAAGGAAAGCTTATACACAATATATAACAAGGAACCTTCTTTGACCAGACTCGAGTTGAAATTCAGCGACATTACTGTTCAAAAATTTTGGGTGGCAACGGTGGGCAAAGGTTTCAATATTTCCGTTGCGGAATTTCAAGTCGAGGAAACATGAAAATATTGGCTTATAAAAAAGTTTGAAAAAAGTGGAACGAAGTGTGAAGATTACATATTTCTAAGTGTTTTTTAGTGGTTATATTACATAACAAAGTGTAATATGACCTTTGTATTGATAACTACCGATTTGTATTCTACGTATAAATATTTGAATAGGTTGGTGTACCCCGCTTTTTTCTGACCTCACCTGCAATATATCGTATATTCAGATATTGCTGACTTTTGCAGAATAGAAACTTCGATAAATACTTATGTTGCAATTTGTGGTTAATTATGTGATGAAAATGACTCCGAACCAACTAAAGAAAATGATACAGGTCTGCATTTGACAAAAAAATAGTCGCGTTCGTACCGAACAGAAGTTTCAGTTTGACGTTGTGAGTTTGACTTACTTTAAATAAATCTCCATGTTGGGTGTGTACTGAAACTTTTTGAAATCCCAATCAAAATTTAATTTTCGACGGCAACCTCAACTTTTTTTTAAATGTTTTAAAACTTTTCGGTCCATTGCGTTTACGTGAATTATTTAGCCTGAAGCATGATTTTATTGGACTCGTTGTCAAAAACAGAAATGGTTATTTTATGATTGAGGAAAAGTCAAATTTAATAAGTCCAGAACGATTTCCCAAAAAATAACAACCAACAGACACCTCTGTGCCCTAAGGTTCGGGCTTCAGTTGAGTCCTACTATCTAAGCACAAAATTATTTTCATGAAATCATTCAATAGGGATCAAATGCCATGATACCATACTCTGAAATATATCGCTCAGTTTGGTGTTCGGATCTGATCTTTATTTAAAATTTCCACTTCCACACCAAAGTTTTCAAACCTTTATATATATATATATATTTATATATATATATATATATATATATATATATATATATATATATATATATATATATATGCGTTGGGAATCTTCTGATTTGTTCGACGTTTCGAATTCCATTTTGAATTCATTCTCAAGAACTGTGAGACGAATATCTGTCCATACCGTCCTGGTCAATCACTACCCTTACGAAGTAACCAAGCAAGAGTAAGCAAAGACTTCAATTGTCTGTTCTCCATGGAAACTGGTATTTATAATGATTCTCCTCAGTTATTATCCGACTGGGTCCGATATTAAGGTTGTATCCTGCCCATCCAGGTATTATGTAGAAATTGATGTTTGATCTTGAATATCGAAGATCCGTGAAAACATCAATTTCTACATATATATATATATATATATATATATATATATATATATATATATATATATATATATATATATATATATATATATATATATATATATATATATATATATATATATATATATATATATATATATAGACAGATTCAGTTTATGAAACTTTAACATAAAGAATGTATTCCAATAAATATCAGCTCTGTTTCAAATTGAAGAAATTAATAAAATAGAATAGAAGAACATACTCCTATTCTACTTCGGAGAGTTATTGAGATAACTAAAAATCCGATCTTTTTGAATTAAACAAAGAAAGCAAGAGCTGATATTTATTGAAATACATTTCTTTTGTTGAAGTTCCATAAACTGAATGAATCTGTCTCCTTCTGAGAACTTACTCACAAATATTTCTCTTCCATGCATGTTTTTCATAATGAAACGAACAATTGCAATTGCGATCAATATCAAATTCATAATCATTCAAACTCATAATTCACAAAATTATTTCTTGATTTCCTCAGAATGTGACAGGTTAACAACCCAAAACACAACAGAGAAATAATCAATTCTTCATTTTATCATTACATATATAAGTACACTGAATGGTGCAGAATCTCAGGAGTTTCAGAAACTGGTGTTTCTCAATCTTTCATCGAACACAGTTTTTCCTGTTATAATTCCTTTTCATTGAAGACATTCTTAATGGAAGAGGAAGAATAATGATTTGTTAATACATCACCGCTTCATTCATCAGCTATAAATATATTGTTGAGAAGATGTTACTTGCATTCAAATCAGTAATATCAAAGATGAAGAATGCAATTATTATATTATTAATATCGGTACTTACAGTTCAAGGTGAACAAAGTGTTTCTGTTGATACATTAGTGGACACGAGGGAACAAAATGAAGATGGTTACCATTTCAAGTGAGAGTTGTTTTTTATCGTTGATTCGTTTCCTAATTGATATTAGTGAAGAAGAAAATTATAGAAAAGGCTATTACTGATGGGAAAGTCCATATAACATGTAGAAAAATATCAAAAATAACTCCCGGGTTTGCTGAAAATTTGGTAATTTTCACACTGTGAATGACAAACCAACAATTCTGCTACCCATTTCTAAGAAACCAGTGTCTTTGGTTTGTCAATTCATTAGTTGGAAGGGAAACAAGGTATTGTGTTCGATTACAAATCGAACCCCATATTATATCTCTGAATGAATGGAAAAACGTTGAATACACCCAACTGAAATAGATATGTTATCTGTTTGAACCCCAAACTGGCAAATATGCTCAGTCGCTTATTCATGTATTACCAACAAAATAATAAGGGTATGTTGTGGGAGAATTCATAAAGGGGTCTATTTTCAAACACGTTCATTGTGATTTTACGTTTTAATGCACTGAAGAAAATAATTGCTTTGATGCTCTGTTGCCCAGCTTTCAACTCATCGTTCATCCGCATTGAAAGAAATACTCGATAATAATAATAATAATTCATTATCCATCACCAGGTATTCCACAAGCGATGGGCAGCAGAGAGAAGAGTCAGGAATCTACGACAAAATGGGAGAAAATCTGATTCTTCGTATCAAAGGTTTCTACTCTTATCATGACGTCGATGGAAAACTATACAAGGTGACTTATAGGGCCGATGACAACGGATATGAAGCGGTAGTTGACTACAAACCAACGTTCGGCGGGAACCAGATGAGCATCGAGCGTATCACAACCCAAGCCCCCCCTCAAACAAGCCAAGAGGGAGTTTTTGAAGCAATACCAATTATCGCAACATCAGCTATAGCATCACTTGCTGGAGGTGGATTGGGTTGAAATGAAGCTATCGTGTCTATTTGATTATATTACTTATATCACTCTTAAAAATATATTTGTGGTGCTGCGCTGCTCTCAAGTTATTCTTCATCTTCAATACCGTGAATATATATAATATAACGATAATTTACTGTACTAAATATGTAATTTAGTAGTCAAATTCATCTGTATAAACAATTATTGTGTCCGTTGGTTCAAGTCTCGATTGCTGCAAGGTAAAATGGAATTGAGAGACCTATCAACGATGTATCAAAAAAACTCCTTTACAGTTGAAGAAAAAGTTGAAAAAGTATAGTCAACAACCCGGAAAATGAGTAGTCAAAATCAGTTGAAAATGTGCTCATCTATAACCTACTATCAAGTTGGGTAGTGACGAATTATTCAATCGGAAGAAGACGAAGTCGGCAAAACACTTTGCGGGCCACTTGGTTCTTTTCCGACTCCGTCTTCTTCTTTTATTCGTAACGTCATTCTTCCTAACGCAATTTATGATGTGGTTGGATCCCTGCTAAATTGTACACACCAGAGCAGGGTCCTGAAGTCCTGAGAAATGCAGATTTATTTCCATTCGAATAGAATTAAGTAGAGCGATATCATAAACTAGATATTTCAGACTGCAACGCAACATGGATTGATTCTCGAGATAACAGCCCCAGCGCAGTTACAAAAAACGAGCTTTTGCTGGCATGATATAACAGTTATTACGCATTATCTCAATACAAAATGAACAGAAAAATATAGGTACTCAGTGTCTACACAAACAACAATTACAGAGAATAACAATATTGATGAAATGTTATTATTTTGTGGCGGATGGATTCTATCTTCTAGTTGTTTGTGTTCTCAACCTACCACAGCCTGAAAAAATAATCTATCCCTGTAAGTTGCTGAGATAATACAAAAATCTGAAAAACTGAAACGGATCAGCAACAGGTATAATTTCAGAACAACATTCAAAACAACAAATATTCCACGATCAATACTATACTTAACCAACTGACATTACAGGAACACAAAGGATTGTATTTATCAAATTCCTTGTTCGTGCTTTCAAAACAATTTTGGTGAGTGGTCAAGACCTCTATGAGTGCGAAAGAGTGAACACAAGATGTACATCAAGAACAGACGAAAGTTGAAGGAATTTGCTTCTGAAACACTTCTTGTTGTTATCGATCGCGCTTGGCTGCTACTCTTGACACTCAACGATAAGTATTTTAATAAATATCACGTCTTGTATTTTTTTAATAGGCCAATTTGAGATATCGAAAAAGGTGCTGAATAATTGAACGTGTTCCATTCAATTCTTTTTGAGTTATTGCAGCAACTTATCGGGGTAGATTGAAAATCTGCCTTTCTGCACTTGTATAGATTCCAATATCAATTTCAATTTTTCAGATTGCGGTAGGTGAAGAACCCAAATAAACTAGAAGAAACAATATCGAAGTAGCTGACTAATTGGACTTTTTCTCTCCAGAAAGAACTGTTTTTCAATAGACGCAGCAACTTTTCGGGGTAGATTGAAAATCTACCCCTCTACACTTGTGTAGATTCAAATATTATTCCTTATTTTTTCAGATTGTGGTAGGTTACAATACCCAGAAAACTATGGAATAAATATTGATCCACCACAAAATAATGACGTTCAAACAAACAATATTGACATTTGTGAAAGCGTCATGAAATTCGTTCGCCTACTTCAAACACGAAATGTATCGAGATTGATCCTCGGTAAGCTATATTTTTCACCCTGTATATTATATATAATATAATCTTCTGCCCTTGTTCTTTTGGGAGTAATATCTTTGTGATCAATAATGTCAAAGTTCGATCCCACATAAAAAATGAGTGTTCCACAATGTTTTCTTCTCGAATATAGATTCATATCATTACGGATATATTGAGATGGAAGAGGTAAAATTATGTATGACTGATTTCTCACGATTTCATCCAATTGCTATAAATGTGTTGTTTAGTGCATAACTGCAGGCAGTTCAATCAGACTTGCCAGAGATGATGTATCAAGTAATATTCTTATGCATTTCACTGATATCAGTTCGAGGTGAACATGATGTATCTGTTGAAACGTTAGAGGACACAAAGGAACAGAGTGAAAATGGTTATCATTTCAAGTAAGACTTTCAGTTTTCATTATCGAATTACTTTTTCCTTCATAAGTTCGATGGGAGCTATACATCTTCTGAAAGAGGTTCCAAATTTGATTTTCACGCTTTGAGCATCATTGACTATTACTTCATCTCTGTTATCCGTTTCATTTAGTGGGTGAACAAAAATTCATGTTTCTCCTCAGATTCATTGAATTATATGAATTATCACTTTGAGTTCCGTAATGGTAATCAGTCTGAAAGAAGATCGCTTCTGAAGTCAATTCAAAATGAGAAAAGCAAGGTAGGTTCGAAATAAAAAATGAACCAGGACAATTGATATGTTATCATCAGCTCGTGCGTTTCCATCATATAACTTCTGGAACATATTTTTTATATTGGTGAGAACTCAGATATTCATTGAAAAAAAAAGGGAACTGCTAATTCAAATGGAAACGACGAGTTCATTGTAGATAAAAGTGAAAGTTTTGGTGTAAACAAGAGGGATTTATTGTATTCATCAATTTTTATACTCAAGAAAACGACAAAATTGCAAAAGCGCGCAAGTGAGTTTTTAGTTTGATATTTTTATATTTCTGTAAATTAATCTGATAGTAGACCTTCATATGATAGTTTGGATAATAAAGTCTAGTAGTTGGTGGAAACATTTGTTCGTACAACTGTTATCCTGAAGCAGTCGCAATAACACTCATATTTGTTTATCACTAGATTCGCCACCAGTGATGAACAAGAGAGAGAAGAAACTGGCGTCTTCGACAAAATCGGCGAAAATCTCATTCTCCGCATCACAGGTTTCTACTCATATCGCGGTGATGATGGGAAATTGTACAGGGTGAATTATCAGGCTGATGACGATGGATACAAACCGCAAGGTGCCTCCATATCCACTTCTGATGAGAACGGATTGAATATCAAATCCGTGAAAATACAGACTCGACTCAAGAGTAAGACTCGCATTGCAACATCGGCCATTGCTTCATTGGCTGGAGGAGGAATAGGTTGAAAAGAGCCGTCAAATATTCAGTCAAATATGAGTGGAATTTTGGATCTCTGTATTACTATTGCTTTATCACTGTGGCTATCCATATGAATTATAATATCCAACACGGAGCAGTAGTTAGGTAGTGATTATTGATTATGAGTAATTGTAAAAAATGTATATAAGTATATTTGCAGAAACCTACACAAATACAATCTCCTTTCGATAGAAGTGAGTCAGAATATTTGAGTATTAAACGAATCATGGCATTGGCTGCCATAGTATGGCTGTTAATTCATTACTAGTCTATATATCTGTGAATATTTATGTGCATTATCATTTTGTCGCGCCTGAAAATTAATACAGAACAATATTCTGGGTAGTAGTACAGAATATTTGGAGAAAAATGTATTTTATCAAATTTCCAGAGAACTGAGAACACAATCTACTCCTGATAGGAGTGAGGCAGATTTAATATATGACTGAGTTACATAGAGAGCTGTTTGTAAAAAAATCTCAATCACTAGAATATTTTTTCATTCAAGCCCACACAATATTTATTTTCGCTCTGAGAAAATTATCTCTTAAGTTTTTTAATTGGCAAACGGATGAATTGAGGAACACTTTCAGCATATACACCAAGCATTTCCGATATATTCAACTCTTGACTATTCTGGAATCAATTAATTAACATTTCGTTGATATTTATTCACGCGATAACCAAATCAGCCATCATTTTGGTGATATTGCATAGAAGTTGTAATCAATATTTTTTCACCAGAGAAGAAGAAATCAAGAAATCGTTCCCCACAACTTTAATCTGCTTCCTCAACAATTAATTATCATTCAAGAGCTTCGTTTAGCAAGTGAGTACTGTACATGTTCGATGAATACCATTCATTAGAACAATTCACAAGTCACAAATTCACCTGGGAAAAAGGGAGTACATGGTAATTTGAGCATTATTTGAATTTTGACTGACTTCTTACCATATTCAGATGAATTGTTGTTGTGTAAAGGTGCAGAAGTTGCACATATCAAGTGAATCAATGTTGTAAATCCTCAGACTTACACATAATTTATTTGTTCAAAAAAATGAAAATTATGAGAGATTTCGATTACTTTGCCTGTGGAAAAAGAATAATAATTCAGTGATTTCAAGACCCTAGGAAAAAAAACTATAGATCAAAAAAAAATCTGATTACTTGGGAGTTATAACCGCCCATAGCCCTTCCCTTTTAAATTTTTTCGTGGAAAGTATATTTGGCCATGTTACGAAAGCGTACTGGAACTTTTTTGAAATTTAGCACCCTCCCAGTCAAATACAACACAACCCGCTCTTATTTTACTTCCGGCATCTCAGTACTGCTGAATGGTAATGGTTCGGACTTCCATTGTCTATATTATCAACTCTATTGAAACCTGTTGCTGAGAACAGAATGATTGATAAAAATCTAGTAAGAAAATCAAATCGAAATAAGATTTTTAGTCAATAATGGAATTAGGGATTGATTAATCAAAGGAAATACTCTTGTTACAAAAATCGAGATTTCGAATATGAAATATAAGTCAAAAAAAAATGTAAATAACGAAATAAATGAAATAATATTGTGACGAGAAAATTGAGGTATCGAATATGAAATACTAGTCAAAAAAGAAATAAAGAAATTGAACGAAATGTTATGAAAAAATGTTGAAACCAAGTTTCGAACTGAGTATACTCACGACGTTTCGATTGATGGTATCCGCAATCGTCTTCGGGTGATGACTAAAAATATTTCGAGGTGTGGGCGGGTATAAAGCCCCCCGATTTCCCTTTTTGTCCAAACATGCTATTCCTGTTTCGACAAACCATCACAGCATCAAATGGTCTGAAGCCGAGGTCATACACAAGGAGGAGCACTGGTTCAAGAGGAAATTCAAGGAAGCCGCCTACATCCTCAACAACGATGCATTCAGTCATGCCAGCGTGGAGATCCGGGATGTGTGGAGGCCGCTTATCCAATGCATGGACCGGCTGCGGCTCGATGAGGGAGAATCTCGCGCCAATACATCCATTTCCCGCTGAAGATCGATCGGCACACTTCTAGTAGTAGCATCCGCTCGCTTCCTTGGTACTGCCACCCTTTTCACAACCATAGGGAAATCGGGGGGCTTCATAACCGACCACACCTCGAAACATTGTTAGTCATCACCCGAAGACGATTGCGGATACCAGCAATCGAAACGTCGTGAGTACACTCAACTTGAAACTTGATTTCAACATTTTTTCACAATGTTTCATTCAATTTCTTTATTTACATTTTTTGACTAGTATTTCATATTCGATACCTCAATTTTCTCGCCACAATATTATTTCATTTATTTCGTTATTTGAAAAATTTTTTTGACTTATATTTCATATTCGAAATCTCGATTTTTGTAACAACTGTGTTTTCTTCGATCAATCAATCTCTAATTTCAATATTGACGAAAAATTTGATTTCAATTTGATTTTTCTCACTTGATTTGTATTTTAATCTTTCCGTTCTTAGCAACAGGTTTCAATAGAGTTAAAAATATAGACAATGGAAGTCGGAACTATTACCATTCAGCAAGGAACATTGTCAACCACTTTCAAGCAAGTGAATCAATGTTGTAAATCCTCACACTAACACATAATTTATTGGTTCAAGAAAATGAAAATTATGAGGGATTTCAATTACTTCGCCTGTTGAAAAAAAATAATAATTCAGTGATTTTAAGACCCTAAGAAAGAAAGCTGTAGATAAAAAAAACCTCTGATTACTTGGGAGTTATAACCCCCATAGCCCTTCTTTTTTAACTTTATCGTGGAAAAAGTGATTCTAAGTATATTTGGGCATGTTACGAAAGTGTACTGAAACTTTTTTTAAATTCAGTACCCTCCCAGTGCAATACACCACAACCCGCTCTTATTTTACTTCCGGCATCTCAGTATTGATGAATGGTAATGGTTCGGACTTCCATTGTCTATATTATTAACTCTTCTGAAACCTGTTGCTAGGAACAGAATTATCAAAATAAAAATCAAGTGAGAAAATCAAATTAAAATCAAATTTTTAGTCAATAATGAAATTAGGGATTGACTGATCAAAGAATATACTGTTGTTACAAAAATCGAGATATCGAATATGAAATATGAGTCAAAAAAAGAATTTTAAATAACGAAATAAATGAAAAAATATTGTGACAAGAAAAATGAGGTATCGAATGTGAAATAGTAGTCAAAAAATGTAAAAAAAAAATTGAATGAAATATTATGAAAAAATGTTGAAACCAAGTTTCAAGTTGAGTGTACTCAGGCCGTTTCGATTGCTGATATCCGCAATCGTCTTCGGGTGATGACTGCGAAGACTGCGGAATCTTGTCACAATATTATTTCATTCATTTCGTTATTCAATAGTTATTCATGATATAAGTGTTAAAAGTACATTTTTAAGGCACGCATGAGTGCCTTAAAAGGTACTTTTAACACGTATATCATACAATATTTCTTCTACAAACGTTCAAATAAAGTATTTATACAGTTTGGATTAAATTTCAAAAACCTGTATTGATACATTCAAAGGAGATAATTTTAAATTGCATCGATATTACGGACCTCAGCAACCATTGTTGATTTAATTGTTTACGAATGTTTTGATGCATCTGTCAGACGTTTGTTAGTTTTATTTAAAACGCAGTTAAGGTTGTAGATTTTTCTTAAAATGGAAGAAAGTAATGAAAATGATCCATTTGAAGACATAGAGGCGGTGGCCAATAGAGCAACCCTCGATTTGTTGCCGAGAAAATCCAGGGTTCAATACGATATAGCCTATAATAAGTTTCAGAAATGGTGTGAAGCGAAAGGCGTTTCTGAAATATACTGAAAATGTATTTCTGGCCTATTTTGAGGAGAAAGCAAAGGTATGGAAGGCATCATCTCTGTGGTCGAATTATTCGATGATCAAATCTATGCTACGTATAAATAGCGACGTAGATATCAGCAAATATTTTAAGCTTATCGCGTATTTAAAGCGTCAAGCAGAAGGTTACCGGCCAAAGAAATCAAAAATTTGACTAGAGTCCAAATTGACCAGTTTTTGAAGTCTGAATTAGATGATGAGTATCTTCTAATGAAAGTAGTTGTGATTGTGGGAATATTTGGTGCTTGCCGCAGAGAGGAGCTTTGTCAATTGACTGTTGACGATGTGGAAGATATGGGTACTTCATTAATTATTAAAATACCGGATACTAAAACCAATGTTTCACGAAGTTTTACTATTATTGAAAAAATTTATTTGGATCTTTATCGAAAATATGTGGCTCTTCGACCAGCAAATGTCGGACACAGGCGATTTTTCTTGAAATACGTGAAAGGCAAATGTACCAGAAATCCGGTTGGAATTAATTCGTTTGGAAAAATTCCTGCTGCTATAGCAAGATTTCTGGAACTTCCAAATCCGAAACTTTATACGGAATACTGTTTTCGCCGGTCTTCAGCGACCTTGCCGATGCTGGCGCAAATTTGACGACAATTAAGCGTCATGGAGGGGAGATCTTCTACCGTTGCTGACGGGTACATCGAGGATTTATTGGAAAATAAGAATTTGATTGCCCAAAAACTGCTGACGGTGCAGCGAACATTACCAACAACATCAATCCAACAACAAACATCCGAAGAAATTGTGGCCTCAACTTCGACTGGAAATTCAATTATTTCTACGCATCATTCTTCCTTAGCTATAGAAAATGGTAAAACAGCAGTGCAAAAAATTAATTTGACAAATTGCACAAATTGTACTATCAATATCAATGTTAATAAATAAAATCTAAATATTTTGACGTTTGCTTTCAAAATCTGACAATTCACTTTTGATAGCAGTGTTTCAAGGCACTCAGTGCCTTAAAGTGACATTTTTTGAGGCTTCTATGGAGTGCTAAAAATGTCAATTTTAACACATTTGTAGAAAAAAATGTTTTTGACTCATTTTTCATATTCGATATCTCGATTTTGGTAACAGCAGTATTTTCTTCGATCAATCAATCCCTAATTTCATCATTGACCAAAAATTTGATTTTGATTTAATTTTCTCACTTGATTTTTATTTTAATCGTTCCGTTCTTAGCAACAGGTTTCAATAGAATTAATAATATAGACAATGGAAGTCTGAATCATAAAAAATCATGAATTGTTTCTATTCATGCACGTTACATTCTGAACTTATCCAAGGCTGATTATAAGTAGACGAAAAGAAAATATTCGAGGTCTATGATTATTTCTCAGCTACCTATTGACGAAGACGCTGCTAAGTACTTTCTTAGATTCCGAATGACCAAACCAATTAATGTCATGACCTATGTAAATCACAGATAGAATGCGGAACTAGTATTATGAGATGTCGAATGTCTGAACAGGTGAGTAGTTACTAATTTATTGGGAAATATCGGCATCGACGAGTTAATCCCAAGTTTCCGTAGATTCATTTATCTCTGACGTAACAAAAATGATGGGGAGTTCATTGGGGTGTAACTCAATAGAAATCGAATAGTTTTCAGCTGTATACAGTGTGTCCCGTTTGAATGCCGGAGGGTATAGATTTGATCAAAGGAGTATATGTTTTGAGTTGGGGTACTGTTGTATGAGGGATGAGATTTTACGCCATGGGGATAACTTTTTATGTCACGAATGAACAACCTAACGCCTTTCATGAAACGTACCAATGAGAGAGGAACCCAATATCAAAAGCTGTATTTCGAAATGGATGTTATGAGTGGTGACAACCTTATCTACAGAAAATCAATCAACATGAATATTACCTGAATAAGCAGTCCAATCAATATAGATTCATCCTTGCTTTGTTCATCGTCAAAATGATTCTTGTTGACCATAACTCATGATTAACCTGTAGAAAATAAACTACCTGAGAGTCCTCCCTGTTATCAGGTAGTTACGAATGCATATCTGCCATATATCCCGAGGGTCACTGACAGAATTGGAAAACTCTTGGGGAAATATAACATGAAAACAGTTTTCAAGCCGACCAAGAAGATCCAGCAAATCCTCATGTCGGTTAAAGACAAAAGAGACCCACTGTCAGCGGCAGGGGTTTATCGCATACCGTGCACCTGTGGGAAGGTTTACATCGGTACCACGAAAAGATCCATGGGTACAAGGCTCGAAGAGCATCAAAGGAACTGCAGGCTGGGGCAAACCGACAAATCGGCGGTGGCGGAACACGCATTGAGTGAGGGCGACCACAAGATTCTGTTCGAAAATGCAACACTGATTGCCCCCAACCAGGGTTACCATAGCCGACTGGTACGGGAGGCAATAGAGATCCAAAAACATGCGGACAATTTTAACAGAAAGGAAGAAGCGTTGAATCTAAACAGAATTTGGAATCCGATTCTGAAGAAATCAAGAATAAATAATGAAATCATAGCAGGTAGTGCGGCAACTAATAATGATGATTGTTCCCCGAACCTGACAGAAGTAATTAACACTCCAGACTACCTGCATCAATATAAATACGCCTTGAGAAATCGAACTGTTTAGTCATCGGAGATGAATAAGCCTCTGAAGAAGCTGGCCACTCGCGCTAGCGAAACGTCAGGAAGAAATTCCAAAGAACGACGGCCTTCAAGCCCGAAGAGAAGTAGTTATACTAATAACCTCGGCCGCGAAAGCCTTAACCATTTTGTCAAGATTATATTGATGAAGAAATGAAAAAATACGATTTTAATAACACAAGTAGCTCGCAAACATACAGGATTAGTCAATGTAGTAATTTTTTGTACGATACACTCATTCAATAAAGATATTTTTTTAAAGTCTTCACAGGAAAATTAAAATCTGATGCTGATCTCTACCGAAAGCTGAAACATTTTTCAGTATATTTTTCGGCTTCTCTGGTGGGAAACCGTCGACCATTTTTGCTTGGCCACTAAGACAAACTGAAGATAAAATACGAAAGGAATAAAAGAGTAGCAGCAACTAAGGAAGACACAGACAGACACAGCCATGATATAATAGTTGATTCGTAGTTGATCTCACAGTCAATCTAATACTATTAACAAAGACAGTCTCACATCTAGTCGAGCAATATGAAGGAAGATCTTCAGAAGAAGATACTATCATCGGTTCAACCATTTTCATTCTTTTTCTATGTCAGTGGAAACACAATTCGAAGTCATATTTTCATTATTCGTGGTGGCTTTATATTGAGGAATCCACCTAACTTTTATATTGCAAAAATTCTCGAATTTCGCTAAATAGCGTGGTTCATTCGAACTGAAATTTCCAAACGCATTTCATAGAAGTTTTCATTTCTAGTGGGGAGTCGTTAATCTTTCCAATGATTTTTGTGGACAAAAGCCGTATGATTCATAAAAAAATACAGCTTACAGAAAAAACTTCATGTAATCAACATGACTCAGTGGATCATTCAAAAATGCGTCTATATCCATTTACTAATGATGAACCGTAAAAATTGTTAACATATCGTTTGAAAAATTCCAAATCTTCTGGTTCTGACGAAGTACCAGCTTCTTTTGTTAAATTGGTATTGCATTTCATTCTGCCACTCCCAGCCTATTTTGTGAATTTTTATAGCGAAATCACAAGATTGAAATTTTGTTATCTCCGCAGGGCATTCGACTGCGATAATCATGATATATCAATTCAGAGGTCATTTCTATATGGTATCACAAAATCGTGGGCAGTGGGTTTGTTTGAAAAAATTATCGTCTTGGATGACAAGTATGATTGGGAAAATTCTGAAAATTTGCAGTATGAGATTGACGTTGAGAAGACTTGGTCATACCGGCCTGGAAGACAACGAAGCGGCCGACTCCCTTGCAAGTGAGGACGCTGTGAGTGATTTTATAAGTCCTGTAACGTCATTGCCAAACCAATACTGGCTGCCTGGACTGTAAGAAGAGTCTTAGACTTCTGGCAAAATTTACCAGGATTGAATTGACCCACTCCAAGTCATTTATGCACCCTAGAAGTTTGGCACCACATTTATAGAGTACAGCAGGGACGACGACGCTGTCTAACAGGGTTCTAACAGGGCACTAATGTCTGAATCATTATTAGCCGAAACTTGGACTGCCGAAAGATCCGATATGTCGTCTTTGATGAGAAAACGATGAAACAGCAGAGCATACACTCTGTGCCTGCCCCGTTGCCGAACTTAGCAGGTTTTCGATGTTTGGTAGAGATTCACTCCTGAAAGATCATTCATCAAATGAATTGATTGGCTTCGTAAAGAAGCTCGACTTATTTGGTGAAGTATGAATCTAGTTCAGGCCACAATGAACCCTTTCACGTAGAAGCTAACCTAAGCTGGGCGCAACTCAATTAAATAATTTCAAGATCCGAACACCTCCGATAATACCGGAAGTAGGCTCTAACTTTTTTTCCATGTGTATTCAATTGCAGATTCATATTCTAAATCGAATTCTAGATCTATTCCACACAACACAATTTTTATCTATCTTGACTAGTTTCCAATAAATTATTTGATATTCCATATGAAGAATTGCATTTGCATTTTTTTATGAATGCATATCTCGCCAGTATCTGCCAAAAAAGGTTCATGCTAAAATGAGTTATAGTCCGAACAGGTCAAACGTTCATGCAGGTTGTCGAAAAAAAAAATTACCGTACTGACATCTTTCGAATATTAAATTGTGGAGACGACT
Organism: Zygogramma bicolorata; assembly: GCA_032362365.1. Classification (NCBI taxonomy): domain Eukaryota; kingdom Metazoa; phylum Arthropoda; class Insecta; order Coleoptera; family Chrysomelidae; genus Zygogramma; species Zygogramma bicolorata. The sequence goes on from JAVJAQ010005009.1 coordinate 46,924, forward strand.
TTGAGTTTTTCTGCATTTTAGAAAAAAAAAAGGTGGAATGTGATGTTCAAAAAGTGGCCAAAAAAAAATTATGTTCATCGGAACCCCTATTTTTGATTATTGTATCACTCATCATAAAAAATAATGATAACAAACAATTCAACCTCGAGCGGTATTCGGAAAGGAAATTCCATTCGAGTTTGCATTTGAAATAAACACTTTTGAAATTTTATTTGGTTCTATTTTCGCCCTGACAAAATACCAACAAACCATAGACGGCTTTAATTGAGATCATAAATGTCTTCAGGTTGGATGCATAGAGGTGGTTTCTAGCCTTTATATTCTTGGTTTTCAGCAAAATACCGTTTTATTTGTTATTACAGTATATCCTTCCATATCACATTGAGTTTGAGCTAATACAATTGGAGGAAAATGGTTTTTTGGGATAGAAACTCATTTCTCATGAGAGGATATGTTCAAGTCCCAGTCCAGTTCTTTCGCTAGAAAAAAATGACGTGATTTTTTTTCATAAAATGAAGAGCTAAATTGTTGAGTTTCGCCTTTATTCATCATACTAGGATCAGTCATCATCCGAAAACGGAATACGAAATCTATGCAGTGAAGGTATGGAAAATGTTATGGGAAGTAATCATTATTTTTAATGTTCATTGAGATGCAATAATGAAAGAATATGGTTTCCATTTGGAACACAATATATACGGTCAATTATTGAATACGAATTTTCAACAATTTTCTTATACACTATGTATAAAATTATAACTCAGGGCCATTACTTCTTCAATATCGACTTTTTGTGAATATTCCAATGAAGTGAATAAAAAATGAAATCAAGAATCATTTTCGAATGTTCTATTTGAAAAAGGAAGTTGAAACATACTTTGGGTATAATCAGAAGAAGCGTTAGGAACTTAAAACCACTTTCTGCCAGATTTTCGATATTTTCAAAATCATTCTTTTGGCAATATATATCAACGCAGTTTCTGGGAAGTCACCCTGTGAAAATTGTCCAGAAATGCCATTGATTACATAATATTGTGGAAACGGCATGTGATTGGTTGAAAAAATTTGAATGATGAGCTAACAAAATCTATAACACTTAACGTCTGATCGACCGCATTTCAGTGCATCCGTGATTTTCTAAATTTGCATAATTTGGTGCCAGACTGAATAAAATTATTAAATAGCAACCGAAATATAGAAAATATCTTCTCAGAGGAGATTATGATAATTGGAGAGATTTCTTGCTGTTTACGAGTTTAAAATTTTTTTGATTATCCCAGTATCAATTTCGATGAGGAGGTGGGGTAAGTCTGAATGAGTATAAATATATTAACACTTTTCATTTCCTATAAGCAGTTAGTGTGTAGGTGTCGGTATTTTTCATGAAAGATGCATTTGATTTACGTAAGTTTTCTCTTCTTGTGAATACCAGTTTCGTCCATAGCTAGAAGTGATATTTAATTTATCGATGAATTTCATTTTATACAAAATGTTATTGATTGTAAATCGTGAAGTGAATACTGCTCGATACCAAGAATTTGTCATATAATTGTTTATGGTGATTGGATACATTCGAGAATCTAAAACAGGAAGGAGTTGAACGGATTCGAAACAAATCTTTCAGAGGCATGAAGTCATAAGATCGAATCATAGAATCCTACTGTAAATTTTCTGATGAGGTCGAAAACAATAATTCCTGATTTGAAGAAATTATTTGCTGTGAATATAAAGTAACTCACACAGAGTATATACAGGCAAAAATCACAAATTCTTTCTAAGAAGTGGAAGTATACTTTCTATGGATGTTGAGAAATATTGGAAGAGAGTAATACCAGCAATTCTGTGTACTGAAGTTTATTATAGGTACCAAAAATCAGTTGAAAGAACAGGTCCATAGTATGAAGTTGTACCTCATTTTACCATGTATTAAATCTCAAATGATAAGAGTGTAGAGCCAATTGAAAGAGAACTTGGTATAATGCAATTAAGTTGATTATAGGTACCAAAAATCAGTTGAAAGAACAGGTCCATAGTATGAAGTTGTACCTCATTTCACCATGTATTGAATCTCAAATGATAAGAGTTTAGAGCCAATTGAAAGAGAACTTGGTATGATGCAATTTAACATTCATTAATGAGTGTTCATCACTGTGTCATATACCTCATGAAATAGATGGCGTGGGCTTGGGACAGAGAAAAAGAGCATCTATCTAGAGGCAAAAAAGTTACCATGCTGAGACTGTCGAAATGGTCAACTATATATTTCTGTCCTGAGAAATGCATCCTACTTGTCGAGATTCCAAGAGTGGAGGAATTGAGTTGAAGTGTCAGAGTGAGGCCCCGATGTTACTTTGGAAATTCGGAATACAACTAAAATTGTCATAACAGTATTTCTTTCTCGGGCACAAATCATGACTATAATCGCTTACCGAATACTCCATTTTTATATTCTCAACGAATTTCAGAAATGTGAATGATATAACCTTGATCAGGTATAGTTGTGTGAAAATTAGTTGACGTATTTGCCAAAGTAGTAGTAGGAGAGCCCACGAATCTAAATCGGGATTTACTCGAGCGTCATAGGGACCTATTGGGTTGCGAAGCTTAGATGATGAAAAGGCAAAAAAATTATATAATGTATTCCTTTTCATCGGTGTGGGGAGCGGCTGAAGACTTGAAATGGGTGGTCGTACGTAAGGGTTGAAAGTGCAAAAAAAAATTCTCGAGCGCGTCAGATTTTCTGAAGGGATATTAGGTGAACCTAAAAAAGCTCTTATATTATAATCTGACGGTTTGGATGTGACGCAGACTCGCGGCCGATATTAGAATGTGAAAAAAAAACATTGTCATTTTGAAATACACAAGCGCGTTAGATTAAGATATATATGGTTCATCTTTACGCCCTAGACGTTGCAGTCTCATAAACTGACGATTATCTCGAGGGATTCGTCTATTCTGCCAATTTGATTTTTTTACTTAATCAATTGAAAATCTCAGTAGAATACTTGTGTTTATAAGAGAATAGTTATGAGCAATTACCTTTTTTAAAATTTTGAAAAGTTAGATATTCTTTGTGAACAATACCATACCACCAACGAGTTTGTGTGATCAACTGTCATGGCAACATGGCAACAGAAACCAGAGTGGGGACAGAGTGAGAGAGCAATATATAGAGAAAGAGTGAGAGATAAATAGAAACGTGGAGAGGGGAATACAGGTATAACGTAGCTGCACGCATTGAATTTTATCGATGAATTTTTATTATTTTTATTCCCTTAGCCACGCTTGAGAATGTCGAAATGACGTAATTTTTTACAGTTTTGTAGCCCTCCTTCTTTAGGTCACTCTCGAATTGTCAGATTAGTGGAATATACACGTTTCAGGACGTAACTTACCCTACCTTAATCTGACGCGCTCGAGAATTTCAGATGATCATTGTTTTTACTAATCTGATCCTTTATCCTTGAAGGGCGGCCATATTTATAGGGCTCATATATGGTGGAATTACTTAACCGGGTACAAGGTATCCCCCTGTATATTATTTATTTATTTATTTATTTATTTATACTCTTACAAACACACAAAAGGTACTTATAGGTAAGAGTGGTCACTGGTCTGAAAAAAAAAGTACACTAAAACTAAGAACATATACAAAACTGATAACTTATAAATATATAAAGTTGACGTCCAAAATTCATAAATTAGTGTCAATCCCCAGAATGACACTCCTTATTTCCTGAGCACTAACATTTAATAGGTCTATATCACATTTCTGAAGGACTAGATTAGTTTTATATAGCATATTATTAATAGGCGAGCAGTTAGGGCCAGAACAATAGAACAGAGGGTTATCTCTTATTCTCAGGTTGATTTTAGGAACTGAAAGTTTGATTTTATCAATGAAAGAACATTTTTTAAATTTCAAATTGTTGATAATGTTATAAATAAATAATGTACAACTCAAATTTCGCCTTTTTGTCAAACTTACCATATCAAATTCAAGCAACATACTATTATATGAGATCATGTGAGGATAGCTATTATGGACTTTCGAGTATAGGTACCTTAGGAATCTTTTTTGTACTTTCTCTATCATATCATTTTGTGCAGATGTTTGTGGAGCCCAGATAACGGAGGCATATTCCAAATTGGGTCTAACCAAAGCATTATACAGTTTAATAATTGTATTTATATTTTTGAAATGTTTTGTGTTTCTTATCACAAAACCAAGAATTTTATAGGCTTTGTTTACCATTTTACTATAATGTTGGCTGAATTTCAAATTAGTCTGCAGGTGGACCCCAAGATCCCTACATTCCTCTTTCCTGGTTAATAGTACCTCATCAATTGTATAGTTGTACTTCACGTATTGTACTTTACGTGTGAAAGTCAACAGCTGACACTTATTAATGTTTAATGACATTCTATTATCACTAAACCACTCAGACACTGAATTTAAGTCACTCTGAAGCTCATTACAATCTTTAATGCATTTTACATGTTTCCACAGTTTGAAGTCATCTGCAAATAATAGACATTCTGAGAACCTTACACAATCTGGAAGGTCATTAATGAAGATCGCAAATAATAGTGGGCCAAGAATACTACCCTGTGGTACTCCAGAGGTCGCCAAGTACTCCCTTGACATATACTTTCCAACTTTGACCTGTTGGGGTCTCCTTGTAAGATAGGATTCCATTAGCCTGCATGCATCCACCGAGAAACCAAATTTACCCAATTTGTTTACAAGCAGACCATGGTCCACCTTATCAAAGGCTTTTGCACAATCCGTCATTATTACGTCTAACTGTGCCTTATCATCTATAGCACTAGCCGCTGCCTCAGTCAGCGTACAGAGATTGGTGACAGTTGTCACATCTGATAAGAAACCATGTTGTTGCTTAGCAAAATCATTCCGAAAAAATTCCAGAATATTACTATGCAACGTATTTTCAAAGATTTTGGCAATGGAATTAAGAACACTAATTGGTCTATAGTTTTCAACCAGATTGACATCACCTGCCTTAAAAATAGGTGCAACGGTTGCATACTTCAATTGATCAGGAAACTGTTTTTTTTCCAAGCAAAGATTGAAAATAGTTCTCAGTGGTGCACTTAAGATATCCGCGCACCCTTTATAAATATATGAGGGAACATTGTCACTTCCAGTGGCCTTTTTGGGCTTCAATTTTTTTATGCTCGCTATAACCTGGTCGTCCGAGATCATAGAGAAGTCAAAATTACCTCCATGTACATCAGCATCTACTGTGCTAGATTGTTGAAACACTGAACTGAAATAGAGTGCAAAGGAATCGGCCACCTCCCGAGCACCATGAGAAGTATGACTTCCGTGAGTGACTTCCATGGGAATTCCAGGCTTGGCTTGTTTAGATCTTACAAAATTCCAGAAAGTGCTTGGATCAGTATTTATATTATTTTCTATAGTTTCATGATACGTCCTAAGTTCATCTGCAGTTTGATTTTTAACAGTATTCCTTAACAGTTTGTAGTTATTTTTAACTGTTATACTAGCATTCCTTTTTTTAGACTGCCTATGGAGGCGATTTTTGAGTTTGATATTTCTTTTTAGTTCTGTAGAGAAATAAATTGGATATTCACGTCCTCTGTTATTCCCTTTCCTGACTACCTTTTTGGGTATTGCCTGATTCAAGCAAGAATAAAGTTTTTCATAAAACAATTCAGTACAATGATTTACATCAGCAGTCATTTGTAAGTCTGACCAGTCAGTATCACTGAGAAGTTGATACAGTAAATAAAAGTTTCCATGAGAGTAGTCATACACATATTCAGGTTTAATTTGAAATTCACCCTTCATGTTCTTATTTGATATGGACAAAGTCATGTTCAAAGAAGGATGGTAATCATCTTCATGCAAAATTGGAAAATCACATTTTTGAACATCAGTCAGTATCATATTTGAAAGTACAAGGTCAAGTTTCCTTTGCATATTGTTAAGAACAGTATTAAACTGTTTCAGATTGTTGAAACTTATAAAACTATTCAACAACTTACTTTTATCACAGCCTTCTATGGTATACAGTGGGAGGTTGAAATCACCTAGAATCAACATTTCAACCTCCTTAGTTAAGAAATTTTCTAGCATATGAAAAAATTGCACATATTCATCAACTTTTTCATCAGGTACAAAGTAGACACAGCATACATAAAATATTTTCCTACCCATCTTCATTTTAACCAGCAAGCACTCAATCCTAGAGTCGTTTGATATTATTATTGGTACATTTTGCATATTCAGATTCTTTTTGGCAGCTACTAAAACTCCCCCTCCTCTTCTACCATCATTTCTGTCTCTTCTCAGCACTGTATATCTCTCATCAAAGAGCTCAGAGTCATAAAAACTCTCCGTCAACCAAGTTTCAGTGAGTACTATTACATCGTAGTCTTCTGCTAAGACACTTGAGTGAAATGCACTTATCTTTGTTCGTAGGCCTCGGACATTCTGATAATAAACTTGAAGATCTGTAACTCTATTGTTGGCTGTTACATTTGAGGATCTTCCTGGTTTGTTAGCATCCTCCTCTTGACAAAAAACTTAGAAACTACGGCCCCACTTGGCCAAACTTCACGTTTCCAAGCATTTCTGAAATCATCCTGTTTGATTGTAACTTTCATTGATGAGTAGATGTCCGGATACTTTGAAGGATGTTGTTCACAAGTAACATCAGGGAAATTGTGCTTCAGGAAAGCCTGGAGCTGTTCAGGCTTAGTATCAGGTGCCAGTCTGGTGACATGTAATGAGGTGAACTTTGGTACAGCTTGAACTTGCCTGATATCATCATTGTGACCTACGACAAATCTCCGTGACCGTCGTGAACGTGTCATTTTCCAATCCGTATTTTCTTCTCTAGGGTCTGTATTTCCTAGTTGCTGGACTTCTCGCATTTTATTAGTTATTTGAGCTTCGATTACTGCAGCATTCACAGTTTTCGTCGAAAATGTGGTTATGTTATTGTTTTGGTTGTTGTTGGGGTTAGTATTTGGTTTTGACACTTTTGACGTAGACAATCCGCTGGACGGGGCAACCGACTTGGATGCGACACAGGTTGCATACGTGACAGGAGCGGCAGGTCCGGGAGTCTCAACAACAGAGTTTTTGCTCGAGTTACTGCTTTCGATTTTCTCGATTTTTTCTTCAAGAATTTTCACACTCCTCAGTTCGATCAGAAGTTTTATTTGCTCTTGTAGAGCATTAATGGCAGTTTTTTGGTTTTCAATGATAACTTCCTTTTGGATCACAAGTTCTTTGAGATACTTTATTTCAATTTTGTGCTCACTAGAATACACTTCCTTAGCACTTTTGAATGACACATCAAGGTCAGGTTCGTCTTTATTTTCACAACATATAACTGTTGAGTCGTCAATGTATTCCACATTTTTGAGCTGTTTCAGGCAGCCACTGTGAGATAATATTCCACAATTAATACACTTCAGTCCACTTTTCGCAATATTATTGCAGCGTTTACACGGAGCTAACAACACCTCTTGTTTAGTACCCGCTATCTTTTCTTTATTCTGCCGCGCTTTAGTAATTCTTGAAATCCCCGCTTGGGCTCCCCTTTTATAGTGTTGCGATTTCAATTTGAAGTTCCAATTGTCGATGGAGTTAAGTTTTTTTTGAGGAGAAGCGAATGACCCATTAGGTTGCAGTTTTTTCAGTTTTGACCATTGAATTTATATAATATCGGATTCAGAATCCTTGTTTCGAGTGGTCGTCTTCTCGGATTTCTGTTCCCAATTCCTTCGATTTCAACAGGGAGATTTATAAAATATATTTGGTGGGACAAAAGAGCTATTGCCACCTTTGACAGTCTATGCTGATTGCTATTTGAATCTATGTCAGATCTTAATGATTGGCTCCGGAATATATTTCGAAAACTCAATACTAGGTACACGTTCGTTTGACGAGATTATTTTTATATCTATTCATTCAACCCACTTACACTAATATAAAAATGATGTTTTGCAATGAGAATTTTGCTGGTTACCCCAGTCAAAGGAGATATTTGACTTAGTTCGCATAGAGCTGAAAAGTGGAATGGACAACATATTAACCATTACAAATGAAAAGTCAGAAATTCCCTTCGATCCTACTTCTGTAACAAAAACTATCCAAAGTCAAATGTTAAGAATTGAGATTTTTTCCTTCTTCCTCTGAAACCATAAGTGTTATCGTAAAAGTAGGTCAGACAAAAGTTAATAATGATAATAATACGTCTTTATCATTCCAGATCACCAATTTCAAACAGTACATAGCTATTCAAATTTCCTCACAGGAATAAAAGGCGAAGTTCATTTTTCATTCAACGTGAAAATGCCAAATGAAATCTGCTCTTCACAATTCTCTGCAGAAATTGTTCCGATCCTTTTTTTGTGCGAATTATCATTCATGAGATATTTTGAAAGTTAAAAAATTCATATTCTTTATAATATTCACACATTTCCGCATCACTTATGAGGTAATGTACTTGACGCATTTTTTAAAAGTGTTTTTCTGATTTTTCATCAATTATTTATTCGTCTTCCCTTGCAGAATTTCTGTACGCTTTTCTGAGAAGAGATGGATCACTTTGCTCTTCATTGATATCATGAGTATTTTTATCTGTTGTATATGATTGAATATTGCAGCAAGTCTATCCTTGACAATTGATACATACTGGCGAAAAAAGTAATCCGGCTTTTGACAGTCACGATTCTCACTGCAGTCCGTCTTGCAGGTACAAGAAATAGTACTGAGCAGTTTTTCTGGAGCAGGCATAGTAGGATTTGAATCCATTTTTTTTGGAGCACCATTTGTCAGGGAGAAACGAATTCTATTTGTGACGATGACTTGAGGACAAGAATCAATTTTTGTAAATACTTCTACGCACTAAATGAAATATTTACTTTTTTCGAACAATTTGAATACTGAATTGTTAGAAGTTTCCAGGCTTCTCAGCCGTGGTCCGTAGGTTTTTGGGCCTGATGTTTTGTCTGCACCTGCGGCAGACATTTTCAAAGGCGCTGCGGCAATAGCCGAAGAAAAAAATCGGCGGTGGCCGGACACGCTCTGTTGGAAGATCATGATATTGACTTCGACGGAACGCAAGTGCTGGACAAAGCTATGAGCTACTACCCCAGGCTCTATGGGGAGAACATAGACATTCACAAGCATAAGAACAACATCAACCGCAAAGAAGAGAGCCTAAGCATCCACAGAACATAGATGCCAGCTGTTCAAAATCACGGATCCTCCCAATGAGGGAAAAAACGGTTTTGGAAAATCAATTAGAGTTAATGGGCAGTCCTATATGAGCTCCGACAAATAGTGAGAAGTCATCTGAACCACATCAAATGAAAGCCTCGCAGCAGGGAAGAATACTTCGACCACTGCCGCATCGCCTTTGAAAAGGTCGCAGATGCAGACGACACGTCAAACCCAAAAACCTGCGGACCACGGCTGAGAAGACCGGAAACTTCTAACAATTCATCAGTTGCCCGGCCGTGAAAGTCTACAATCTTTGATAAGTTTGAATACTGTTGTTTTACCTCTCTCAAAGATGGCTGATGAAGTATCGCAACCAGTTATTGCATGTAAAAATAAAATATGAGTTTGATATATTGGATATGCAGTCAAACTTTGTGATGAATATATTATTGATTGTATTTGAGGTTTTCTAGGTTTCTAAAAATAAATAATCCTATCAATATTTCAGAATGAATATTCAACATATATGCAATGAATATTCAAAATTATTAGGATGAAGTTTGAAAATATTTTTAGAATATATACAGAAACGAGGAATTGATAAATATCTAATGAAGATTCAAAACCGATTCAAAGTATTTCGAAATGAATATTCAACATATTATATGCAACGAATATTCGAAATTAATAGGGTGCAGTTTGAAAAATATCATCGAATTATATTCAGAAATGAAGAATTGATGCATATTCAATGAATATTTTAAATAGATTCCAAGAAGGATCAAAATATATTCAATAGACATTCAGATAGTGATATTTACATCAATAATAAAATCAATATTGAAAAAGGAAACACGAAGTCATCTCCACAACATATTAATATTAATTAATTTTCAATAAAATTGGTCTTCTACCTTCGTAGGAATAAAATCAATACTTCCCTTGATAATTTATCAAAAAGTTTTCAGAAGATAAATATTCGAAACCTTTATTTTATTAATGTTTCTAATATTCTCTTGCTACTTAAGAAGCTTAAAATCACTAGGAAATATCTCATCGTCTGATTTTTCCTTCGAAGAAGAAACAATTTTGTAACTTTTGTTGTGGTACCAAAATCCAATCTTCTCGAGAATATGTTTCATTCATTTCTATAATTGTTAGGCAACTGAATGTCGACATTTTAATAATCATAAGTATTTCTCAGAGTCGAATGTGATCACAGGATTTCTATCGAATTAATACGTTGCCGGTTATGATGAATGCTTCGCACTATCTACATCAACCTAATATGTGAGAATCCAAGGTTGTGACTCAGTGATGCCTGATTTATATTTTCGAGTGCTAGTTTTTGCATATTCATATTATATAGAATATAATTCCAGTTCGAAATACGAATATTTCAATAAAGAATCTTCCGAAACGCTAATTTTATACTGGACAATCCCCTCTGGTATCTCATCGAAAGTATTCTGTCAACAATATATCTACAATATAAATCATAGTAACCTTCTCTCTGAACACGTGTTGACTATGACAGGTTTTTTGATAACTTCACTTATAGGACAAGAATTAACGATTGTTGAAATCAGTTGTAAACGTATGCAACATAATCGTTTTTCAATTTACTACAGAACATTCGGTGAATTTTTCATTATTTGCAGATTCTCTTCGGTTCCTTTTTCATCGTATATGGTGTAGCTTTGGATGATCCTGAAGGTGCACGCATACTTGAATATGAATTTGACAACATTGGAGTAGGACCGTATCACTACAGGTAATACCTCTTTTCTATTGCTATTTATTCAAGTCATATTTACTATGGTGTTCAACCTGCACAATGAACATCGGATGCTAAAATAGGAATATTAAGACTTTCCAATACTTACCTCTATCGAAAATACCAACTATGTTGATATTATAATTATGATACTCTTTCGCATTTTGAGTACTTGAATGAGGATATTCGATCATACTTTCTGATACTAATGAAACGTCAAGAATGGAAATATATTATGAGTGTCCCTTCAACATCAAAGTTGACCAAATCATCTGAAGACCAGTCTCAACTCAACTAGTCAGTAGGTAAATGAAGTAACCTGTCAGAAAATAACAACTTCTTAAAGCTGATACCATTATGGGCAATGAATTATATTATTGACATCAATCAGGGGAGTAGTTGTTGGTGTTAGTCTGGTAACCCATAGTGCCTGAACGAAGTACTCTTTTAGATGATTTGATTCATAACCAGTCTCCAAATGTGCACACCGACTATGAGAAATCAAAATTAACGTTCGTCTCTTACTGAATTAAAATGATCGTCTTCCTAGTTATTATCTTTTTTTTTCTGCTGTCGGCATTGAAACTGTTGTAACTTCTAGTATAAATCTATAATCCTAACATCAGACTGATATTATTCGCTCCTGACGCGACTTTCGCTAACAAGGTTAGTTTATGGTGAAGGGAAAGTATGAATTAAATTAAAAAATCTTCAGGGGAAAGAACTGATACTACACGTAAAGATTATAGGGCTAGCTATATATATATATATCCTCAATTCACGAATAATACTTAATGTAAGTATTATACTTAAGATATCTGCAGTATAATGCCATATATTATGATAAGATAACAAACCTTCAGCTTGTTCTAGATTATTTCATGCATTAGAAATACACTTCCTCTATGTTACCCCTTGAATAACATACCGATTTTCCTGACGTCATTTCCTGCATTTCTCGACATTCTCAAATTTATATCTTATTGATCGAAATATAGTGAATCATTTTATTCAGAAGTATAATCAAGCTATTCATCGATGCTATGTACTTTTAATAGTTAGAAGAGCTTGTTCTCAAGTATTTCGTATAGCAGGATATCCCCTTCTCCCATTTTTGATTCCATATTGGTTCTCGTGATGTAATTTCATGCTTTCCCAGAAGTACCATAGGTTAAATTCACAATAAGCTGATTGTTAGATAGCGAATGATTACAATTGAACTATTCATCGATACGGAATTGGGAACTGAACGCAAGTGAAAGAACAATTACTACGCCCACAGCTATCTTCAGCACTTTTGGAGGTTACATCTCATCATCATTATTTATTTTGTTTCGTGGCCGGACAGTTTCGAAGACTTTTCGATCTGGAGGAGTTTGAAAATGACTAATGATGAAATCTGACCTTCACTAATTGCCTATACGTTTTGTTCACCTTGACCCTTCAAGTGGATGAGTATTTCCATCCTAGTTTTTACAGAGAAAAAATGAGTGTGATGGTCAGCCAAACTGACGAGGATGTGAATGATTTCATTACAAAATTTGTACAACGAATAAAATCTGGCCCTACAAAAATTCAAGTGTTTTCGTTACGTGAATTGTTCGAAACAAATGCCTTGACGAAAAATGTGGAAGGTACTGATGAACAAAACTTTCTTGTAAGGAAAATGATGGGTCTAAGAGAGAACAGATTGGCAATTATTGGTGTATGAGTAGTGATCCCGAAACAGTACGCCCAGTGTTTGAAAAATAAGGGGAAAACCAAAATGTAATAGTACAATCACGATGCTCCGAATCACAAAATCATCTCATGAAAGAGATCAACTGCCAACATTGAGTCTCGCAACTTGCCACTCACGCGAAAGGAATTCACAATTTCACATTTTATTTTTCTTCTCATTTCATAACGCATAAAATCAACCTGCTTTGAAATAGTATCTTCCAGGCAAGTTTTACTTTAACAGAACAAAAACTGTTAACAGCACTTTGATGATGGGGAATGGTTGAGTGGTCTTTAGTGAATGTGAAAAAAATCAAAGAATGAGCTGGGGGTTGGAAGTAAATATTTGGGGAGAGTTTAAAGGTGTGAAAATGATTTTGTCGCAATTTCTGACCAGCGGTGACATCCCAGAGGGAAGTTTCAATGAAAAAGTTATAGTGAAAAGATCTGGAACACTCGTATGAATGACTTCTGCACAAAACCTCGAAATAACCGAGGGAAATTCAAAAAGCTGGGTTTTTCGTTTTTTATTTTTCATTTCAACAAAAGTTATTATATTTCGATAATATTCCGTAGAAATATACTTTGTTATATCTTTAATGATCACAAGTTTTTGCATAATAATGAATCGAATAGTTCCGAGTCAAAAATACTTTTTTTTCAAACTTATTTTCTACTTCAGAGGGTTATCGTAAATCTTTTTTCCAAGGCCCATTCTCTTAATTTTCATCTATATTTACCAATAATGAAATAAGAAACGATGGTGTTCATACGACAACACGCTCAGAAATTCCAATTCTACGGAAAAATATACAATGAAAACATTGTTTCATTTTCTGGTGAAAGATATTTGTGTAAAATGAAATTTTTGATGATCACTTCTTTCCAGCCCCTCTTTTGTGCAGTTACTTCATTCCCAAGCCACTTTTGAAGCTGACAAAATGCTCTTTATGATTTTTGTATAGCTGCTCCAACAGTGAATGGGTAGTGCACTTTTGTATCTCTCTAGTATATTGGATGTTGCTTCCTCCAAGGTGCATTTGACCATATTAGTACACTTGTAAATTGAAGAAATTCATTTACAGACATTTCGGGTAATAACTGTAGCGCGCCCTTTGGAAGACATCACAGGACCTGTCCTGTGTTTTGTTACAGTGTGTCATTTACTCAAACATAATACAATCAGTTTTGATTGCTACATAGATCATGGAAGCAGGTAACAAACCTTACAAGTATTGCATTGTACCGAAGAGCAAAAACACTAGTATTTTTCCATATTCCAAGTAATGTGATCGTACGAAAACATTTGTTTCAATGCTACATTTATATACAGCTTAATATAAATAAGAAGAAAGTTTTGCATTGCTATTCAGCAGTAGAAAAGTTGGATTGAATGTAACCTCAGACATATCTATTTATGATATACAACAAAATATTATATACTCAGCTGATATTTACAAAAAAAAACGTATCATACTTGAGTGTACCTCAGTAATATGAATACGTTATAACGATATGAAATTTTCATGAGAAGTATGTATGAGTTATGTATAGTAAACTGCTGTGGGTATTTATGATACAAATCTATGTTATGGACTTCTAAAAATATATTATATAACATATTAATTTTTCTGTAGCTTTCACTCCTCCCATCTCTGATCATTTGAAATCGAAATTTGAAGCAAAATATGCTATCATTTTGTGTCCTTTGACGTGATATTTTTTTTCGAGCAGTGGTGACGCGTTTTGTGAGCTTAAATACCCCTCCCTAATTCTTCACGACATAGTCGATGGGCTTACTTGAAGACTGGCGTTGAATCAATATGATTTGATTTAACGCCAGTCTTCAAGTGAGCCCATCTACTATTTCGAATGTTTTCACATTTTCCTCGCAGGGGAGGAATGGGCGAATTCGGTTTGTTTTTGGAATACCTTGTCCATGGGTAGATGGCGCAATAACTTTGTTGTTCGCATCAGCTTTGGTCGGGGCTTGATACTATGAAGAGTTTTGATTTTTAATTATGGAAAGTCATCGACTTCATGTTGATGATGGCACTGCCTTGTACTCACGAGTGGCCAAATAGCCCGAAACCGGTCTGCAAGTGTATCCCTATAATTGAAAATCGATTCCTTCATTTGTATCGCCGAAAGCAAATGCAGGATTGTCTTCTGTGGAGAAACCTGCACTGGCACCGGTCGAATATAATTCAATGCCCTTCGTGGTATTAGCCAGGGAAGTAGTTGTTTTCTGACAGGTGCCAGCCAAAACCTACTGTGTAGGTCGATTTGAGACTGGTCTGAGCGAATTGTTCGAAAGATGTAATTTGAATTTGATGCATATTTCTTATTCTTCGATAAGACTGCTTATATCAAGGTCGTTGGGCAAAATAATTATCCACTCTGAAAATGTAGAATCGAATGATGAAATTAGTTTTTCGAAATTTTCGAAAATTCCAATAAATTTTCGACACTCATTAACGAACTCACAGTTGCAGAGGCCATTTTTATGATCTCTTCCATTTTGAAGATCAAAAACCGAACTGATATCACTCACACTCGACGTGGAATTGATGTGAAATCTCCAATATTCATAAAAGTAGTTCGAAAGTGATGATTGACCTTCTTCATTGACACCGGTTGTCACTTGATTCATAATTATTTTCATTTCAGTTTCTACTCCAGTGATGGCATCTCCAAACAAGAAATTGGTGAGGTACAAAATGCCGGTACGGAATATGAATTCGTGAAAGTCGTTGGCTCCTTTTCCTATCCCGGACCAGATGGAGTGATGTACGAGGTTCATTACACAGCAGATGACCAGGGATTCCATCCAGAAGGAGAACATATAGTGGTTCCTCCATTCGTACCATGGGTTCATCACCACCACCACCACGAAGATAGTCATAAACATTATGAGACTGGGGTTCCCAAGATTGCAGGAGAATATAATATTGATGCGTTAGGAACTTCTCCGAATCCCATTGCTGATTATTCTGGTTACTCCAACCCTACCACACCATCTCCATCTATACAAAATCATCATGGTGATGGTCCTTCAAGTACTTCAGAACCCCTCAAGCTGAATATTCCGACAGAATTGGTCCCAAATGTTGCTGCAGAATATGGACAGTCAAGTTCTCCTGAACCTGTAGCTCCACTAATAAATGACGATCATGTCGGAAACAGTTTCTCAACTACTCTTGAACCCCCTCAACCGAGTTTGACTTTCCACTCAACTCCAGGAATCGCATTGGAATATTCATCACCCAGCACTCCCAGTCCATTAGCTCCACAACACTTCCAAGGGAGTGAAATTGCTGGTACCTCTTCAGGGGTACCAGAAACAAACCCTTTCGGCCATTCAACCCCTCCTGTCGTTACCGAATACTATCCAGCCAATTCACCAATCTCATCATTGGATCAAATTGACGAAAGTACCCCAAAACCAGATAACTTTCCTGGTTTGGAATCAGACGCAAAGATCCCTGTAGGATATTTTTTCCCGGGGTCGACTATGAGAACTCCTTTGGGTGAAGTTCAGGAAAGTAGGGCATATATTCCACCGGTATCTTCTCCAAAACCGTTCGTGAGCTGAGGGATTTGATGGCTTGGTTGTTATGGCTTGATTCTTTCAAGATATTTTGTTGAGATCATTGATAGTATTCCTCTTCAAATTAAAGGGGGACTCTAGAACGAAATGGGTACTTGAAGGTACATATTTGTGGAGTATTTTTCCATATTTTCGAGGAAGAATCACTTTCGACTCCTCAACTATATTTTCTTGACTTGTGGCCAAATGGGGATTTTTTTCGAACAAAAAAATTCAGCAGGTTTATATAACAAAATTTGGTGGCCAGTAAAATAGATATATTTTTGAGTTATGTCCTTCATTATATGCTTGTTTGGGTCATTTGGTACGTAGCTATATTTGGTTCGGAAAATGTCATGGATACATATTTTATCCATTCCAAAGAATAGGTTAAGGAATATAACGCCACGTATTCACCTGTACTAGCAGTATTTAATCTTGTTATATAATATGGATTTTCCATCCTATTCACATTCTTTTATAATTTCAGATTGACATCTATTCCTTTTACCATGACCATAAAAACATAATTGAATTCTGCAGTATACCTGAGAGATTTCAATACAATCGTGATAGGCAAATAAATGATCTGATGTAAAAAAGAGTGAATGAATATATTGGTATTGAAAATCCTCGCGTAACTTCAAAGGATCATCTCCATTACTAAAAATTTGTTACATCTGTAGTCCCTGAATATCATTTGGGAGATATTGGATCCGTTATTCTTCAATTCACAATAATTCCTTTTTCCAGACTATGAGGTGGACATTTTTTTGACGAATTTGAATTGTTGGAAAATTTTACAACATCCACAGTAATTCTTCTTGTTTTGAAACGTCATCACTTACTGCTCAACTCTTTGGTATAAGTTTCTAATTGAGTAATTAATGTGGTATATTTCCAGTTTTTTCCCACGTTATTTGAAAGTTATTTTATTATTACCATTAATACCCCCTCATCACTCATTCATCTTGGTTATCATATCAATATTTCTCATCCTCATCAGCTTCCTCAAGGTAATCGACGGAGAGGTAATCATCATCTAAACTATTTCATGATTCTGATACTCAAGGAAGGGAATAGATAATAATATTATGGATTGTTTTTTTTTATTTTAAATGAATATTAATTTCGTATAAATTGATTTTGAATTGTTATTTTTTATTTCGAATAAATATTATTTTTGTATAAACCGTTTTTGTTTCAAATGATCTAACACTTCAAATCAACCACTTTTTTGGGAACTGAGAGTTTTAGTTGAATCGGTTGTGATGAACGAGATAGTTATAACATTTCTGACTCGTGAAAATTAACCAATGAAAAAAACTTGCGGTCTGATAATGAATCTGAATTACCCAATTTTTTTTCGTGGTTGGTTGTGGAGACAATTAGAAAAACCCAGCTTGAATTGCGAATTGAAAACATTTTCGAAGTTTGGAATATGATTTTCAGATGTGTAGGATATAATACTGCGAAAGCCCAATGAATGATCAGTTCAATTATGAAATGATAATAGATAAAAGTCTTGCATTCATAGTTATAATCATATATAGTATATGACTGAATATGACACTGAACTAACTATAACTAGTAATTTGGTAGTGATGAAGAGTAACATGATTTGACAGTTTTTGTGGATGACTTCGTCTGCATTGAGTAAATTCATTTTCGGACATATGTGGTCCTCACTGTTTAGGATATACCAAGAGCTAGAAACATAACATAGTAATTGAGAATGCTCTCTTCATCAGGATGCTCCCTTGGCAATTTTCAAATGTACCATACTGGATGTTCTTTCTTGATAAATTGAGAAAGAATGTAGGCTCTTACGGCTGGTGTTGATACACCGCGCCGCTGAAGATAGCTGCCGCAGATCAAGTTCCAGGACACTGCCCTCAAGCCCGAAAAACTTGCGATGTAAATTGAGAGAGGTTGACGTGAATATTAACGGGCCTACTGACAGCCATTTGCAAGAAGGTATCAGAGTTGGTATGATTCGTTGGAAGATTCATGTATTGTACGTATTTCAACCAATTGATAATTGGGTATGTTCAAGCTCATTCTCTGAGGATTTGAATTCCTGAGGATTCTACAGGAGTGAAATATTACTAATGGACTGTTATCCGTTAGGAGGTGTATTTCTTACGTATTTTGAGCCGCTGAACACGAGTCTGATATGAAACCACGGCGCTTTTCCTTCTTTAGAAAGTAATGGTTCCTCAAATTTCGGAAAAGGGGCATTTTATGCCCTGTTTGTGAAATATTACAGATTTTGTTCATCCTGCTTGAGGAAGCTATTGTAACGTGAAACATGTGTCGCGGTTTTGTAAACCCATTGACAGTGAGGATTTCACAGGAACGTATGATTTTTTCATTACGATTGCCACAAAACGTTTCAATTTGTCAGGTATTTCCACCGATATAATTTTCGTATTCGAAACCTAGAAATAGAACAGAAATGACGCCATGCACATTGCATGGCTATGTGTTTTGACTTCATATTCGTGTTCAGAACTCAGTTTTTCAAAAGATTCAAGTCACTCCCAAGAGTTTTTCAGAACATAACCATATGCAACGGTTTTTTATAGAAACTCTGTAATATAGCTCAATATCGAAATGCTTCGTGTTTATATTTGTTACAAAATTGGGAATGAGGTAGATACTGTCAGGGTCAGATCAGTTGCCTCATTTTCAAAAAAACATTTAGCAGCTTGAGGATTGATGATTTCTTGTAACCGATTCAAATTCCATCACATCATTGAGGAGAGAATACATATCTTTTTCAAGAGTGCTCCCACTCGATATCCATGCTGTTGGAACTCATTCCACATAAGTGGGATGTTTTCTACCACATTGTCTGAATTTTTATTCTCTATAGGAATATCGACGCATAGATGGATATGTCCCCAATTCAATTCTACTTCAATAGTTTCGGCATATATTTTTTACACATAATCCGAAAATATAAAAAAGCCTTTGACTCAAGAGATATTATAAGTGGGAATAGTCCTTTGATGACTTACATTAGTGGTAACACTCAACAACTACAATTTATGTTGTATGCTTTGTCAGTGCACTCAAGTATGAAATATGTCAGCTCTGTGACCTACAAGCTATTAAAAAGTTGCCTGTATCAGCAGGAATTCAATAACTCAGCAAAAGGTTTCAGATGCTGAAAAGTTGAGGTGTGATCTAATCGAATCTTCCGATAATATCCGAGATGTTGTTCGATGTGTGGTTTTATGCTCATCGGTATAAATGGGCAATTACCATACATCGGAGCTCAAACGAGCTTTCACTCATATTTTTCTGCTCATCGAAACTCTTTGATAATTTGTATTGATAAAGACTGTGTGGAAATAATTTCAGTAAATGGCTAGCCGTATTTGATAAACAAAATTCGAATGCATAATCAACGTACAACATAATAGTTTCAACATGAAACCGATAATCTACCAATTAATTATTATGAAAATCTCCAATTAGACGAATAATTTTTCTCGCATGAATATACCGAGGCAACTGTCACAAATCGAGATGAAATCAAACATTGGACATTACTTACTTTTTTCGTTGTTGTCTCCGAGATTTTTCATGGAGCAGACGTGGGGACAAATTGAAAGTATATATAAGTAACGTCACAGGGTCTCAGCGTCATTGTGTTAGATACGAAACAAGATGTTAATGAGAGCGGTAAGTTGACTAGATTTATAATCTACTCAATCCGAAATTTCACGAATCCGTTTATCATGAGTTCAGTAGTTGGTGTTGTGCAAACTGTAGTGTGTCGTTTGTTATTGAATATTCATCGTGGGCAAGTGGGCCAATCACGTGTCAGTTCACAGTGGAAATGGCTTTTTAATTTATATTCACTTTCAATTAAAATCTAATCAAAGTGCCTGAGGTGCTCAACCTTTTCACTTTCGTCTGAATTCGAATTATTGTGTTGAATCATCTGAAGAATCTGAGGAAAATGTACGCTCTATGTGTCTATTCACTATATATTCTCCCATTTTCATGAATTCAAGAACAGAAATTCTAAAACAGCTTTATAAAAACCTCCGAATACTAAGTCAACCTGGTTGTTGCGGGACCTCTATCAATACAATTTAAGTGTTTTTCTACAAAAACTCTGAGAAAGTTATCGGTTTAGCATGTCATGCTCATGATATTTTCATTTGTCACATTCAATAGATGCTGTATACACCTTGACCACAAATCGTACATCATTTGTTAGAGCAGCAGCAACTGGTTGATTTGTTGATCACTGCATCGAATTCCATTGCCGTATTATATACTTTGGGCCATACAACAATCAGAGCCGGTGAAATTTCAAATAATGAGTGAAAATATTGGTTATGTGGAAGAGGCAAAAAATGATAGAAGTTGTGATTGATTCTGAATTGAGGTTTGAAAAACAGGTTGATATACCTATTCGAAGAGATCGATGCCTTCCTGGATGTCATTGATGAAGCAAGAATATATTGATGAGCGAGTGATTCATTACTAAAAAAATTGCATAAAAATACAACTCAAAAATATATCAGTTGAACGGAGGTCACGCTCGGAATTTGAATAGGAAAGGTTTGAGGGAATCGCGAGTTGAGCGCGGGGGAACCTAGTCCCTCGCCGAATCGTAGGGTCGCGTCCAATACCAGGGTAGAATTCATTTACGATCAGAAAATCGGGAAAAATAACAATATAAGTAATTCGTGAGCATAAGTGTCGTTTGGCATTGAATATATTAGTTTTCGAAAACTTAGACAAGGTGGAATGGAAGTGTTAAGGTAAATAACCATTTTATTACGCTATAAGGTAGACACGATTAAATTTCCACAAAATTTATTGTCTTCGCGACATGTTTCAATACACTTTATCTTTATCAAGCGAATGTATTTAAACACTAAATTATTCTTTGTTAAAAGCTCCTTAAATACATCAGGGTCTACTCTAATTATCTCTGATTCCTAGAATAATACAACTGACACTGATGATGATTCCTAAACTTATTAACTGATGCTTATAACTGATACTGATTCCTAGAATTAGACTTATAATGATTATGATATCGGACGATAGTTACTAATTAATTGAATAAGTTCAACAAAGGGGAACTATTGAGATCCAATTGATCATTTAGCAAACAATTTGAATTTTTTAATTTATTGATTTCCAAATATTCTAAATAATTAAGTTTAATGCCTTCATTTTCAACATGGAGAATTTCGAAATTTTTATCGAAGTCATGGCCTTTCTCCAAAATGTGATTGGCATATGATGAATGAGTTTTTTTTTCATAATTCATACGATGTTCACGTATGCGGCTTTTGAATGGTCTACCTGTCTGGCCAATATATACTTTGGAGCAAGATCCACAATTCAATTTATAAACTCCCGATTTTTCATCTTTTATTGTTTTATCTTTGTTATTCTTGATGAACCTTCCCAACGTGTTATCTGTTCTTTGTGCTACTTTTAAATTTTGTTTATGCAAAAATGAAGCATATTTTTACCGTAGCAGGTCCTGAATAAGTTAAGATTCTATAATTATTGTCGTGGTCCTCAAAGTGGGGTACACTTCTTGGATAGCTTTTCTATGTAGTTTTTAAGCAAGAATATTTTCTATTAATTTGACTTGATATCCATTGTTAACTGCTATTTGTTTTATGATATTTAATTCTTTGTTGAAATTGTCCACAGAAAGAGGAATGTTTACTAATCTATGTATCATACTATGGTATGCTGATATTTTATGTAAATATGTATTTTATAAAATATCAGCATACCATAGTATGATACACAGATTAGTAAACATTCCTCTTTCTGTGGACAAAGAATTAAATATCATAAAACAAATAGCAGTTAACAATGGATATCAAGTCAAATTAATAGAAAATATTCTTGCTAAAAAACTACATAGAAAAGCTATCCAAGAAGTGTACCCCACTTTGAGGACCCACGACAATAATTGTAGAATCTTAACTTATTCAGGACCTGCTACGGAAAAAGTAGCTTCATTTTTGCATAAACAAAATTAAAAAGTAGCATATAGAACAGATAACACGTTGGGAAGGTTCATCAAGAATAACAAAGATAAAACAATAAAAGATGAAAAATCGGGAGTTTATAAATTGAATTGTGGATCTTGCTCCAAAGTATATATTGGCCAGACAGGTAGACCATTCAAAAGCCGCATACGTGAACATCGTATGAATTATGAGAAGAAAACAACTCATTCATCATATGCCAATCACATTTTGGAGGAAGGCCATGACTTCGATAAAAATTTCGAAATTCTGCATGTTGAAAATAAAGGCATTTATTTAGAATTTTTGGAAATCAATACATTAAAAAATTCAGATTGTTTGCTTAATGATCAATTGGATCTCAATAGTTCCCCTTTGTTCAACTTATTCAATTAATAAGTAACTATGGTCCGATATCATAATCATCATCAGTGTAATTCTAGGAATCAGTATCAGTTATTAGCATCAGTTAATAAGTTTAGGAATCATCATCAGTGTCAGTTGTATTATTCTAGGAATCAGAGATAATTAGGGTAGACCCTGATGTATTCAAGGAGCTTTTAACAAAGAATAATTTAGTGTTTAAATACATTCGCTTGATAAAGATACAGTGTATCGAAACATGTCGCGAAGACAATAAATTTTGTGGAAATTTAATCGTGTCTACCTAATAGCGTAATAACTATGGATTTCCACCAAGTAAAGGCCACCTCAATTCAAAAAAAAAAAACCATTTTATTCATTTTTTGGAAGAGAAGCCATCATTCTTCATTTTCCTGTTGAATATAAAAACAATCATCACATATTGAGCGATCTATTGACTCTTTCTAGTACCTAGTGGCCATTGAGATTGGCATAGGGAAATCGATACCATACATTTGGCCGGTATGGCTATATAGATGCATATTAGATAAAGATTGAGAATTGAACTTTTGTGTTCTGAACCATACATTTTTGACTGCGCATGTAATTTTTCATATGATCGTTGGTCGTATTTTATTTTTGTTCGTTCATCTTTCACTTCAGAGAAGAATTGGACTCTCGTGCTCTCATGCACATAGTTTGATAGCTTGTCTAGTTTTCATGAGAAGAACTTGTTGGTCACACTTCATTTATTTGTGCTTTCATGAGTGAATGATTCTTCAGTTTCATTCATATCGATACAAATACACGAAGATGCCTAGGAAACCCTGGTGTATCTACTTATACCTGAATAATTTCGGGATAAACTTGGCGAAAACTGATTGCTTGATTTCTGAGATCGCAAATGCTTCAGATCGCTATTGTAGATGGTGATCAGTCATATACCATATGAAGCTTAATTTTCAGTAGAGAGGAATGTGCAACCGAATATTCTACCACTGTTTATTATTTGCCTACTGAGATTTTGACCGCCCTGACAGCCAATCAAATGTGTTTCAGAAAACGTGCATGTAACGTGGAAACCTACCGTTAACAACCTGTCAATACTGTCACTGTTACCTCTACAAGTTTTTAGTGTGTTTATATCAGTTTGTAAAACAAGGCTTTGATTCCGGGACAATTAACTTTACCCATTCACTTGAGAATTCACGACAAAGTTCATGCTAGTGTATTGAAAGTGATAGACTGTCTTGGAATCGGGGATACACACATCAGTTATGCAACGGTTCAAAATACGTATCACATCGAAAACTTTGTTTTCAATATCTCATTGATAAGAGCTACAGATGTTTCCTCCTCGATATAAGACTTTCGCTCAAGCTGAAACGAATAAAATTAGCTACAACGCTACATTCATGTTTTTATTTTGGGGCGATTTGTTTTGTACTTACCTTAGGTGATGAATAAAGAAGAATGCGAAGAAATAATTTTAGAGTTTTGATTAACAACAATAAACCTCAGAGTTACGTCAATTTGTCAAAACCGACATATATTCGACAGATTTTCGAAAATGCTCATATAACGCCCCCTATACAAAAATTAGAGAGCTTTTGTAATCGTCGATTGTTTTTCGCCAAGAAATTCTAAACAATATCGAATCACTAGATACACCAGGGTTTCCTAGGCATCTTAAAATACACAAACACCACCTTCACCTGTGACACTGACACCTTGAAGTTTGGTATTTCGTTTCCAGGGTAATATTCAATTCGAGAAATTTTGTGATAGGACTACAAGAGGAAATGAAGACTATTACTATCAATCCCTTGCCATCATTTCTCAAGGGAATAATATATGGCATTATACTGCAGAAACCATAATTATAATACTTACATTACGTAGTAGTCGTAAAGAGAGGCTATTATTACATCTGGTAACAGAGCGGTGGGATTGTACATTGTGAAGTTGCCTATTCTGGAAACATCATTTTATACAGAAAGGTCAAATTAGAGGTACAGAGTTGAAAAAAATATATCGTGGGATTCTTGTAGGTACCTAGTAGACCAGAAAATAGATACAACACCCTAGCCGCCGTTCGTTACATCTGGTGAGCATTGGGATATTCTAGCTGAACAATGTTGACAATCATAGAGAAAATTATGAATGAAGATAACTCACAATAATAGCCTCAATGATGCTCTTTACCATAGATATTTATCAGTTTTCTCCTGAAAATGAGAGCTCAACGGTGGAAACTCTATTTTCAGATTCGTTAAATAAGACTTTCACGCCAGTCGATGAATTGATACAAAATAAGTTTGTGCAAATTTGTTTCGAGATCCAATGTCTGAAATAAATAATTATGTGAGTTATTGAAGAAGCTCCTAGTAAATAATAACATCCTTCGCAACAAACTTTCATCATAAAATGATGTCAAGTTCGCATAGCATACATGATATCAAAATGATTATTGCATAATAATCATCTTTGATCAATTATACATAATTTCATTCGACAAGGTGATTAACAAATCGTGTTGATTTATTCAGTTTTGATATTTTCGAACTTATAACATTTCACGGACTATCAAACTCTCAATCAAAAGTTTTTTATATGATTTGTAGTGAATAAAATGGACATTCATTTCGCTGTGGTAAATGAACTTTGTTGGTTTACTTCAGCAGCAACTATAGGTGTTGAACTAGAAGGAATCAAGTTCTTCTGAATTCTTCATGAATACTACAGAAAATACCTGTATTTGTAGTGTAAATAAACGATTGTTGGAGTAATTAGTAATCAGTTTTAGACACCTGTCATTGATGATATTCAATACGATTTGAAAAAATATAATGCTTATATGGAAGGATGTTACTTCTTTTATAGAAGTATTTTATTATTTCATTAAGATACATTTTGAAAAATATTGTCACCCACTCGATGAGACATTCACCTAAATATGTTTGTAGGTCAACAGAAAATACCATAGTTCTCTATACGATTCTTACTTACAACGGCTTTACAAAACCACGTCTTCAGCTAGAAAATAGGTTCCTCAGGCATCCTGCTTCAATGTTGATTGTACAGCGAAACAAGTGTTGGGGTTTTCTGAACCAATTTTCAGTGTGAATTGTACAGGGAACTGTATTTTGTATGAAATATATTCAATGCAATTTTTTGGGATAGCTCTGCCGATTTTCCATCATATGTTCCACTAGAAATGTACTTGGCATTTGCCATCCCTTGTTCCCAAATTTCGAAATCAAAATGATCACGTTCAGGGCATTGGTAAATAATTCTCCGGCTTGTAACAATCATTACTGTTTCAACTGTGTTATCTGTTTTATCCACTCGTTTAAAGTGACAAATTCACACATAGAATTCAAACCTCTCTGGGAAGAAGACGAATCTGGATAATTCATTATTTCCATTTGTAACAATGGTTTCAGTAATTCTCGAATTTCATCTTTTCAGGCGTTGCTAGCTTGTGCCATAATATGCAGCGTATATGCCCGGCCGCAGCGCCTAAGTGACCTCGGGCTAGCCCGTATCTTAAAATACGATTTCAGCAACATTGGGTTGGGAGGATATTCATTCAAGTGAGTAAAATATATTTTTGACTTCGAAGCACATCTTAATAATTTTTGCGCTTATGTCATATGTTTTGAGTGAGTTTTTTTATTTCAAAGCACATTACCATATTCTTTGAGGTTATTCTCACTTTCAGTTTCGAGTTCATTCTATGTATATGACATACTATCACTTTGTATAATTTAGAATTGAGTGAGTTTGTGTCGCATACTGAATGAGAGCTGGAAATGCTGAACAAAGAATATTCTTGAAGACAGGTTTCGACCAAAAGCAAATCATGAGCTACACAATCATTAAATTGAGAAAGATAAAATTATTGAGATGGATCCAGCAATACTCTCACTGATTTCGCAGTATAAATAGAATGATAATCCAATTTTGGAGTGGATATGTTTGATTGTGAAAAAAATCTGTGAGATCTTTGTGGTATTAAACAACTTCGATTTTTCTGTGAAACAAAGAAACGGTGCTATTTACTCCTTTGATGGATCAAATGAATAGTTGAATTGAATGCCTGGATATGCCTTCATATGAGAAAAACAAAAATACCTTCCTAATTTAGACATATCACTACATAGATAGTATGAAATAAATTATGTGTGTCCCTATATATGCTTAGATCTTTAGAATTAGGAAATGGATTTTGATGCGATGTTCTCTGATAGATAGAGTGATTCAAGAGGAAGGTTGATACGTTCAAAACATGCATAATATAGCAGAGAAACACTGACAATGTTGAAGGTTTCCAACGTGATGTTGTGAGAATAAACACATTTCTTTGCGCTTAAATTGCAAACGCTGGCTGAACCCTACGAAGTAGATCAAAATAATGTACCACAGTATTGTACACCCCAGAAAGGTCTACAAAAAATACATGATGTTATATGTCGTAGGAATAACCCACAATATCCATTTCAGCCGGGTCGGGTCGCTAGTCTATGATATTTTATATCTGTATCGAGATTGCTATGGAAGTGAGAGCTTGCATGCAAGAAGTTCAAGATTGTTTTTTGTTGAAATAACACTTTCTAATGGATTATTCTTTTACAATACTTCTTCGACTTGAGATTTGAAATACCATCTACTCATATGAGATGAAGAATGTACACGTGTGTGGCCAAGCGTTCCTTTTATTCAATTCGGCTATTTCACTGCTGGATCTAAACGCGGTCGGGGCAGAATTTTTCTTACTGTCTCGGTGCGATAGGCAATTGATAGTTGTCTGGACACCATTCCTGGTAGTCGGGATAACTGGATTGAATACATTAACCGACCCGATGGCACTGTGGGTTTTTCTGTGTTTCCACACACTTTAAATAGCAAATGGGCTACCTTGAAAATCGGTAGGACGCTCCAAAGTGCTTTAGCACCAAAAATGATCAGCTTCTGCCCGTCGCACTCGTAAGAGTGCTCAGCAAAGAGAAATATGAATTTAAAAACAATCGTTCATGGAATCACACATTTCTCCTAGATACTGAGAATACTCTCTGATCTTTTACATTTCAAGTAATCATCAACATGCTTGTGTTTCTCAGATAACTTTCGAAACATTTTTCTCCATTATTTATCTATATCTATGAGTTCAATGTCAAATTTTTCATTTATTCCATATATCTTAATTAACACAAGCTGAAATCTAAGTTCAGCCAATATGATGTGCTACATAGGATTACTGTGGTGAGGAAATCATCAGAAATGCACTCATTACTTACTTCTAATGGATAGCTGATTGGAAAAATAATAAAAAGAGTTCAACGATCCTTGTGATAATATTAGACAAATACTTATCGATATGGGATATTGATTAGATAAATTTTCAACCGACAATCGGGTTCCATTAAACTCTTTTACGCAACAATGAAGTACTCAAAAAATTCAATCACATCTTTTGAGAATAGTATGTCAACATGATTATTCGGGGAATTAGTTTATGATGTTTCCACGAACCACTTACTGGAATATTTTACACTATATTCGAGAATGATTGTCTATCAAGCTTTAATCTGGCCAAGAAAATCTACAAAATGAATTTTTAAAACAGTCACATGAGTGCCAAGGGTCTGATGCAGATCAAATAGTCTGAGACCTATGATTTTCAGTTTGATGCCAGTTTTTGAAGTTTCATTCATGAGATTTCGTTATTGAATCTCCAGAATTGTTGTTGTCTCTCTTAGAGAGCGGCTGACGATATAATCATCAATAATATCGGACCTAGTCGGATAACTGGAGAGAATCATCATAAATACCAGTTTCCATGAAGAACAGACAATTGAAGTCTTTGCTTACTCTTGCTTGGTTACTTCGTAAGGGGAGTGATTGACCAGGACGGTATGGACAGATATTCGTCTCACAGTTCTTGAGAATGAATTCAAAATGGAATTCGAAACGTCGAACGACTCAGAAGATACCTAACGGATAAAAAACCCAGAAAATTCATCTTGCATATATATACATATATATATATATATATATATATATATATATATATATATATATATATATATATATATATATATATATATATACTAGATGGCTCATCCAAGAGAAAATGAGAAATAATCGTTAAGTGCTCAAAATGAGTCCATTTGCCTTGTATTTCAATGAATCAAAATTATTTTCATCTCAACTTTCTTCAGAGAATTTGTTGATTTTGTGATTGAATTGAAATGAATTTCGATGTCACAAATATTGAATTTCCTGTTACTGCTCATCTCATAGATTATATCGCTTGCGTATGTTATCAGAAGGTTCGGAAAACAGACAGAGCCCTGTTTGCCTACTTCTACATAAAAACTTTCATTTATGTCAGTTATGAAAAATACGATTCAGAAATGAAGATCTCCTCAAATATTGAAACTCTCTGGTTTATACAAATACCGAAATGAAGTTTCGAATTGATTGTACCCATTTGGATTCTTTGTGCCCAGAAATGTAGACTAGTTTTGTCGCCAGAAGAAGATTGTGTATATTGAGGAATATTGAATATTTTCTGTATCGTAATTTCAGTATTTCCGCACATGGCACCACAAATTTTCATGACTCTAGAAAAACGTTAACCCTACGGATCATTTGAATACTAGAGAATCACTCTTTTTTGTTCCCGGTCAGAAATATATTTTTTGAGCAACTGGACGCAAAACAAGCATTTTGCAGCCCGAACAGAGGACGCAAAATAAGATTTTGCCTTCGTATACAAATGATTATTCTCAAGTAGTCAAGCAAAACCCCATGACCTCTTCAGAGTCATAATGTTTCTTAGCGCGCGGAATATCGAAGCTTTTTCGTTTTTTATTTCTAGAAAGTAATATATGATTTTTTTTCACAGCGTCGATACGAGTGATGGTTTCCACCACGACCAAACGGGAGAAGAGAAAGATGTAGGAACTGCAGATGAAGCTCAGTCGGTCTACGGTCACTACTCTTACATAGGGCCAGATGGCAAAAACTATTATGTCGAATATCTCGCGAACAAAGATGGTTTCCAACCTGCAGGAGAGCACTTGCCCAAATCTGCTGGGGTTTCCAAAGTAGGCCAGCTAGGAATTCCTTCCGCAGCAGTAGCTTCCTTGGCTGGAGGTGGTCTTGGATAGAAAAATATAAACTGTACAGGAATGGTTCCAAAATTACATTTACGAAGTATTTCGATTCATTTTTGTTATTGATATTAATTTTGTGTAATTTTGGTAATCCACAGCCAAGAGTAGAAATAGTGATATACAATGTGCGTCACATCGAATTCCCATTATAACTCTGAGGTAGAATAATGGGAAGTCAATGCACTGAGGTCAAGAGCATGGCATATCGAATTTGATTTTTTTTGCATCTATAATCTATATACCTGTTTCTGTGAACCGAGTTATGCTAGCTCTTTTCATTTGTTTTCCACTCTTGTGTCGAATTGAAATTTCGATATGGATTGATCGGAAATAATTTTCGGAGCTTTTCAATGGCCTATACGTAATATCTCGTCCCATCAAAATATATAAATAAGATGGAATTTCCTCGAAATTCTACACCAACTGTTTATGACCAATGAAATACGTATTTTGTTTGACGTAACCATGGCAATTTAGGTTTTCAATCGGATTTTTTTCCCGCATGGGTAACCTACAGCGAATGATGATGAAATTTTTTTGACTCAAGCAGAGAATATTCTGTTTGACATAACATGTCACTTACCCACTATGAGCAGATTCAGCAATAGAGCAATTTAGCAGACTGATGAAAATACAATATTATTCCACATCTTTATTTAGGATCCACTGAGGCCTGGTTGTTTCATCGGATTACTAGCCTTATTGCGTTGGTATATTCCGGTGATACTCATTTTACTCAATAATTGCAGAGAATTCGTTATTTTTCGTATCAGGTGGACCTGAAATAAATAGAAATTTGGGGTTATATTCACCGTAGATGGAATCGGGGTTACTATTTTTATATATTATTATCTTAAGTGCACATTGCTGAACTAGAGGACTTATCGGATGTCCAAGTTGTCATTGTGATTATATTTGATGTCGTTCATGTTCATTGGAATGTTTCACAAGAATACCAAGAGGTGGCAGGGCTGGCAGGCAAGCTTTTACCAACGTAGGCAATGAATATACCTTTCTGAAAGTCTGAAAGTTTTTTGCCGAAATGATTCATTTTATTGAAGCTCACCAAGCTCATGCAATAAACTACAGCTTATCCAATCCATCTTGGCGCAGAACTAATAACTTATATGCCTAGCGTTATTTGTGAAGTATACTAGGATGAAAAAAAATCACTTCGTTGAAATTCAATCCTAGAAGGTGTTTTTTTTTCGTCATGGTCTACATTTCCAGTGTGCAACTGGAAAAGTATTTGAGTTTGTGCCAAGATGGATCGGATGAGCTGTAAATCAAATGTGACAGCCGAAAGTATATTTGTAGAGAAATAGGGTCCCTGTTCAACTGCCAGTAAAAATATAGTCAAAACAATGGGTGTAGGTACCTAGAAATTTACTTCAAGGGGGATTATATTAGACGGCTCCGTTTCATTTGACTGGAAATATTATTTGATAAAACAGAAGTTCAGGTGATTGATTTTCCATATCGTCCTCTACATAAAAATCTGGTCGAAGCTAATATCAGTGTTCCGATAGATGGCGATACTGTCTTATCGTTGCGGATATTTGTAGCAAGAGATCGGTTCAGAAGAACGGTCAAATTTTATTTTGAGATCCTGCTAGTGTTTGTTATTTTGTAGTTAGCCTGTTGTCATTGTTGAATGCTATACAGACGAAATAACCCTGTTGCGTTAATAGAAATTGAAAGAATATCTACTATGGAAGATTCCACGTGTCATTTTTGGATGTGGAAATGGAAAAAATATCCATGCAGGAATGTTGCTTGTGTACACCACTATTCTTTGAATATGTTAGTTCCTGCGCCAGGTGTAATAAGGAAAATGAAGTGAATGTGGGGTGGAAAAACTCCTCTAGCAGATGAACCTGATTCTGAATTCTGGTGCTATGGTGGAAATAATATTATTTTCTATGTAATTTAACGTATTTTAGATGGAGAGTGATGAAACGATAGTAACTGCATTTCTAATGAAAGTTCTTCATTTTTGAAGTTCTGATAAAGCAATTTGCATATTATCAAGATGAAGTCTCAAACAAAAACTATATTAATGATGATAATATTGCTTCGATCCTTGAGATGGCTGCTTATCTTTTCTTCAATCATGTCTGATTGATAATTACTGACGACATCAGCTATCTGTATGAACTAAAATAGTTATAATCTGATGAACAAACAATAGCTTATATTGAGATGATATAAACTCTCCAAAGGTATCATTAATATTTATGAACTTTATACTCCAAAAATACAATTGTCTAATTTGGCGTATCATATGTTTGCCTGTATACTGCCTTGTTTAGCCGAAACGGCATATGAGCAAAAAAATGAAAAATGAATTATATTGGTATTGGCCAACTCAAAACGCATTCGTTCATTGATCTTGTTAAGCAAAAATGGCGTATATAGCACCGAATAGTCATAACTAATAATAATAATAATAAATATTTTTATTGTGAGAGATCGTAATTTACACAGAAAAACTTATTTTAAATACAAACATATAGTTTATATAAGTAAAGAATACAATCTCATCACAAAAGCAAAGTTCGCACTTCCTCAACTCAGAGTTGAGAAGCAGCGCTCTTCCACTCAACCAATGACACAAGATAAGGCAGAGCTTAACAAAATTAACGAATTTTACACCTAGGTAGGAGTGAAACTAAATACTGTTTTAGTTCTTCCCAAATCCATCCATATGTGAAGAAAATAATGTAATAATTCTGAGAAGATAATCATAACAACAATGACAACAAATATAATAATAACTGTAAATTGGTAAGTTACTTATATATCATATCATTTTTTTTTATAGCTACGGCCATACTATATTGGAGGAAGTGGCATCGTTCCATCCATCAATGAGAGCATTACTTGTTTCTCGTAAGATTTAATGGAATATTGTTTTATTTCTGGAGGGATAGAGTTGTAATAAAATGAAATATTATACGAGAAAGAGGTATAGATAAATTATTTTTGTGACGGACATCAACATCATAAATTTCGTACCTGAACTTTACTTCATTATAAAGATAAAGGAGTTGTTTTGAGGTTAATATTTTATGATAAAGAACACAATAATGCAGTATCCTAAGTTTTCCATTGGTAACCGTCCGAGTTCCGAGAGCGATTGCGTGATGACTTCAGACTTAACTAAAGCAGGTCCATAAATACAGTCAGCATAATTCAACCGCGATAAAACAAGAGACTCGCAGAGTGTTGTTTTGCATTTTTTCGTTTACCGTATCCAACAAAAATATCGACTCATGCTTAGCAAAAATACAACATCCGTGAGTTGCTTGGGAGAAACGCACTAATTCGACGTCAGTGCGTTTTTCCTGAACATGCATAAAAAACGTTCACTTTTTCTCGTAGTCTGGAAGTTATCAGTCCAAGAGCCGGGCTAGAGGTCGACCTTCACCCGTCTGTTTACCGGAAGAAACATACTTTTTATAGGGTATGATAATCAGACGAGTACACCTATAATGGCTTGCCTATCAACATGTGGTCCAGATTATATATACAGTGAGATTCAAAAATTTCCACCATATGGAAACTTTTCTCATCATCGATTTGTCAGATCATTCCTCATAAAAATTGGTGTATTGCACAATATTTGGATATGAGTTGTTAAAATTTCAAATTTCCGAACAGTCCACTGGGGAAAACGAAAAATAGAGTTTTGATCAAGTCCTTTGAATTAACTTTTAGATTATGTAAAAGATGAGATGTGTGGTTGGTTAGGTTTTTTCGTTTTTCCCTTTACACTGCTCGAAAGAATCCGGCAATACACCAATTTTTATGAGGCATAAAATTTTCTGAAAAATCGATAATAAAGAAGTTTTCCCTGTGGAAATGTTTGATTATTACTGTATATAGTCTGGTTGGACCACATTTTGATAGGCAAGCCATTATGGGCATATTGATCTCTTTATGAAACCCTATATAAAGTAAATTCTCAACAGAAAACAGTATCCATGAACGACTAAGAGAATTGATATTCTAAAACGTTCACTCAAAAAGACTTACCGATTAAAAAACTGACGAATTGTTCATATTTTTCAGCTCATCAGGCATCTTCGGATTTCCGGAAGTCAAAATGAGGTATTAACCCAATGAACACACATATGTCTGCCATATACCATTTGGAGATCACCGAAACAAATTTGAGACATTTCAATGATCTCCGATTGGTATATTTCTGACATATAATTCAAAACCTACCTGTACCTTTCAAATGGCATATCACTATATACATATCGGACATATAAGAGAGCTGAATTTGTTACTGTGCTAGATGGTTTCATTGCAACAACTTTGTTCGTTTTATGACATATGTATGGTTCAAAATTTGTACATATAGATGAACATTGCACGCCATTGATCACGATATGAACCAGATATGTACCGGATATATAAGTTACCCAAATAATGAAAGGTACTCGAAAATTTTCGGGAAACAACTTTTTTCATGTCACGAAACATTCTTTTCCAGTTAACGACAGGTAAAAGAAGACTGTGATCTGTCAGACTGACTCAAGCGCTCAGGCCAAGATTTTGTATTTGAGGTTATAGTATCATGTTTATGTTATTGTGTTTGTGAAACTTTGATAGAAGTATAGAAGTTCAGGTACCACCAGAATTTGAGCACATTTTGAAACTGTATCATCTTGATATCAATGTTTGTGCTGAATTGTGAGATGTGTGTTCTGCATATGGGTTGAGTTTATTTAGTGCGAAAAATGTCTGGACAAAATACTTCTATGAACTAAGCAGACTGCAGAAGTGCAGAAACGTCGTAAACTTGCGCAAAGTGATATGCTCTGGACCCCTCAAGTGATAAACCATAATAGTCTTCATCATCAGCGAATAGAGAGCTTTCTCAGAATACGTCTCAGGTTAGAGTGTTTTCGTGGTAAGTGTCTTCGGTGTTGTGTTTCTTTCATTACATCTACACTAAGTCATGATTCATTATTATGAGTAACATTATCTTACAGTTCTTTTCAACTGCTAGGTTCTCTAGAAATTATTGTTCCAAGAGGGCATGCATTTCGAACTATTAGCTTTATGAAGTGTTTGAAATGCTGAATTATTCTTTGAAAATCAGTTATCAAACATTTTCGAACCAACTTTTTATTTGTACCTGGTGAACACTATTCTGTGATCAAACGCAGTGCTGTCTTTTCGATTGGAAGCAGCTATGACCTTTTTAATATCAATTGAGGGTAATGTTTTGCCTCCCATTTCGAATAAAATAATTGAGATACATGATAATATTCACTATGTCACTGTTAAACCTCATTTAATTTATCATACATGCCACCATTAACGTTGGACACATCTGTATTTGAGAAACAAAGGTGCATTTTATTGATAAAAGACATCTTGGGGATAGCAAAAAAATTTAAGGGACCACTAATATGTTTTTGAATGCACAGGATGTTTGTCTCTCCATTTCCAGAATAACCTTTATAAATTTGACCTATTTTCTGAAAGAATAAACATTGGCTGAAGAAAAAAAGTCAAGAGGTGCTGTGGTGAACAGGATTTTGTGCATCTTTATAGTTTTTTGGTACAAAATGGAAGATAATATATCTCTTTTCGAGTCTCTTTCATTATGACTTCACTGGGTCAGAACATTCGAACAAATAAAGAGTGCATCATTTTGTCTTCAGATTCAAGTTCAGCTTGTTGAAATATTTAAGCCAACTATATTGGTTTGATTAACAAATAATTCCTAGATCTAATCATCTAAAGTGATGTTGCTTGTTATTGGACTGTAGAAAATATTCCTAGTTTTCAAATGTTTTACTTAGTACTGTTTCCTTTCAGATTTTTTTTAGTATATTGCCATTAATTTTTAATAAATATAAAAACAGATCATCATTTCAGAATCTTGGAGCACTGCGAGGAGCACTGCTAGGAAAAAGGCAGTGTGTATGTCAGAATAAGATGAACAGTCTTTTCGAAGAGAAAGGGGGCACAGCTAAAAAACATACATTCAAGCAATATGAAAATGATTCTAACGATTCAGAAGAAGAAATTATTTGGTAATTATTTGTATTTATCAACACATTTCCTGAAAATATAAGAAGAATGTAGTTGAATGAAACTGTTATGTTTTCATTGTCCATATTTTGTTTTTGTGGGGTAATATATTAAAATGGTATGAAATGAATGTATAAAACAGTACAACAGTGATTCAGTTGATTTTTGCTATCCAATCTTTTTACAGTTGATAGAAAATATACCATTTTGCCCTAAGAACATATAATTTGAATCAAATCTGTTTTACTTTTTATTTTTAGTGGAGGTACACAACAATATAAAAATATGGACAATGAATAAACATACCAGATTCATTCAATTCCATTCTTCTTATATTTTCAGGAAATGTTGTTATTTTTATTATATCTGAATTCATCAGAAATTATCAAGATACATATCAATTGAGTTTCAAAATATTATTACAACTGATTGACCATAATTTCCCCTTCTAAATTGTCTGAATCATTTGCATTTATTCTTGAATGTCTGTTTTTTTGCTCTGTGTCCCCTTCCTTTTGGAAAATACTGTTCACTCATTTCTGACACACACACCGCCTTTTTCACCAATTGAATTTCTGAAAGGGAGCAGTCCAACAAGCAGCCTCAAGTAGATCCATGAATTATTAGCCAAAAAATGCAAGTAGATCTATGAATTATTAGTCAAAAAATGAAACCAATATAGTTTGCTCACGTATTGAAAACAATGTTCACCTATATCCTGACCTATTCAATCTGAAATTAAATCTCAACACATTAAACACCAAATAGGCCTACTATCTGTAATAATGAATATTAACACAATGAAATATAATTTCAGAGAGTTCGTTCAACCTACAGCACCTAGTTACATTTTTTTACAGAAAGTCAGATAATTTGACAATGGTATAGTGAAACACGTGCAGAATGAATTTATCCTGCTCAAGGAAGATTTCATATAGCGAAATATATTTTGCCATTCTGTAAACCAATTGTCAGAATTTTGTTTAGAAAACTGATATTTTTGGTTGACATGGATTTTTAATATCGCCCATTCAATTCAATTGGTGTAACATTGAATTAATAATTTCAGCTGCTGTAGCAGACAACTGCCCTCATTCGCTGGAAGAGTTCGAGAATATAGTGAGTGAATGGTTGCGGCAGTCAAAGCTGAGGTTTGCAAGGGAGAACCATGAAAGGCAATTAATGATGAAATGGAATGTGTTTTGGTTTTGAAATATGTTTGTTATTGACAGAAAATATATGATTTATTGCAATTCATTTCATTTTACCTGGGTACTGGAAAACCAATAGAGTTGATTCATGAAACAAAACCTATGTGACAAAAATGAATACAAATAAATGGCACGTACGCTAACATTTTTATTCTTTTAATGTATGAGATTTGATACTTACAACATATTTCATTTAATGAAGTATCATACCTCATAAATTAAATGAATGAAAATGTTAGCGTACATGCCATTCATTTGTTCGTTTCAGGAATCATTCTCGCTAAGATCAGTGAAACGAATCAAACAGATAACAGTGGAATGAAAAAATATATTACATGTTTCATATCTGAAACATAGACAATTAATGAAATTGTTCTTTTCGTGCAAATAATTCGTTCCTTTCAAGAAATATGTCATAAACATTTCCAAGAGACATGTCTGACACATAACACTGAATGCTAAAATCATGTTTCATTTTTTATTCAGATACGTGTATGTTACATCAGTTGAGGCGGACATCGTGTGGTAAATGGGGAGTACCTGAACTATACAAATGACATGTCTGACACATCCTATGTTACCGGTGTTATATAATAGATACAAGACTGACACATATCTGTGTTCATTGGGAAGGCGCGAATTCTGGTATAAGTCCACTCAAACTGGGAACAGCGAAAATTCGAGAAAGTTCTTTCAAACTACCTAATTCATTACTACGATCTGAAGAACATAATCTCGGAAGTGAACCTATTATTCGTTCTGAAATTTTTCGTTTTCGTTAATCAGCTGACAAACGTCAACTCAACACTCAGAAGTCGAAACTTGTTGCGAGCAATGGATTAACGAGGCCTTACCTTTCAACGTGCGATTACTCAGCACGGTGGCCCGGCGGGGAATCGAACTTCGGTCTTTTGCTTGTTAAACCTGGACAACTAGTAATATTTCCGGAAATCGACGAGAATAGAGACGAATCATCTAGACAAAACCTCACGATCAATTTGGAAGAACTCGAACTTGATACCTTGCACAATATCAAAAAGATGATAATCGAAAACCAACCGAACTTTTCTGTTCTGTAGTCTCTTGGGTTTGTAACCTCACACAATCTGAAAAAGGAATTGATATTGGAATCTATACAAGTGGAGGAGGGGAGATTTTTAATCTCCCCCGAAAAGTTGCTGCCTCTATTGAAAAAACAGTTCTTTCTGGATGGAACAAGTCCAATTAGTCAGCAACTCAAATTTGTCTATCAAAAAAAATAATAGAAACCAATTTATATATGAAAATACGTATCGTTAACGTTTCTAAACTAAATCCGCTTTTGTTCTCAAATCTCATATGCAAATATTCAAGTGCAAGTACCTCTTGCTGATAATGTTCGTAACCTTAAGAGCAACCTGACAGTCCCTAGAGGGGTACTTGCAATCGACTATTGATGAATATAGATTCAATGACGTCGCGTCGGCCAGAATCGATGCTTCAATGTAATGATATTTGTGATAAATACTTATAACTTATAATATTACTGTTGAATGGATACTATTGTTGTGTGAAGTGTGAATACCCAATAAGTATATTGAGTTGTTTGACTGATCTCAAGTTTTTTTGCCTCAGTCTATGTTTGAGTATTGTTTCTATAAAAAGGGCACATGAATTAGCAACAACTCCCTTACTGAAATGAAGAAATAAGGATAATCGACTTGTATTTGAAAATGTGACTACTCATAATACAACACTAATTTTTCTTTCTTTTTTTTCAATGAATGATCAGTCCAGTTTTTAT
Organism: Zygogramma bicolorata; assembly: GCA_032362365.1. Lineage (NCBI taxonomy): Eukaryota > Metazoa > Arthropoda > Insecta > Coleoptera > Chrysomelidae > Zygogramma > Zygogramma bicolorata. The sequence goes on from JAVJAQ010005009.1 coordinate 85,859, forward strand.
ATAAATATCAACAATTGGGGGGAACAATTAATAATTACATCTGCAAATCTTACAAGATTCACGGGTTTGACAGCTTATTGAAAGCCATGCGGAAAGTAAATTTCCGTACTTATCTCATTCAGACGCGGGGTTTCTTCTTGGCGTGTTCGATGGCCAATGCTCCCAACCACTCCATGTAAATATTAACCAGTGTCAGTGGTGATCCTATTGGTAGTCCTTCATCTTGGCTGAAGAAACGACCCCTTAACTCTCTGGAAGTAGCAATTCTGAACGCGGCATTCCAGCAACTACAGATGCATCCTATTGGTAATGTTGTTCTATTTTCCAAAGCATCGTCCTCTCAGCTTTTTTCTGATGATCTCGAGTGCCTCTTCTACGGGAATGTTGGTGTAAATGCTCTCTAAATCGAAAGTGATTAGCTGGTTTCCTCCTCTGGCCTCGATTTGTCTCAATATTTCAACGAAGTGTCTGGAGTTCTTCACAAAGTACGAGGATAGAAAGTAGAATTTTCGCGAGTCTTTGGGTTGTTGAGTTCCTGGAGCTAATCATCGGCCTGGAAGATACGTCTGCCTTGTGGATTTTCGGAAACCCGTAGAGGTGAGGTGGCTTGTTGTGATGAGCAGTTAGTGAGGATCTATTCTTGTCTGAAAGAAAAACTTGATACTTCTTCAATGGTAGGTATACCCTTTTCTCTATCGATGTAGTGAGGTCTCTGGATACCCCGCTATATTTTCCTTTCCTTTATCTGCGGATATCATGTCGTCGTAAACTGCACATACTCCAGTCTATGACGGTAAAAAATGTGTAAACTGTGTATTCATCCCATACAGCACCGATTCGTATGAAAATTTGGATATAGGTTCTACTTACCCTCTATTTCAAAATCTACCCTGTGCCGAGGGTTGCTTTTCTGGAGGGGGGTAAAAACCACCCCTATTCGAAAAAAAATATCAAAATTTTAGATTGGAGCATGTAATAAACTGAAATCATATTAATATCAGTACAATCAATCGATTGATAATTTTCAATATAATTTATGGTTCAATATTCAGTGTCAACCCTTAACACCCCCCCCCCCCTTTATGACAGAATATCATCAGAAAATAATAATTAACATGTTATTTGGCAGTTATTGAACTTATTCAGTATCTATTTGCATTCAATTTGAGATTGAGCTTCTATCTACTATCTACTTCAAAGTTGAGGTTGTGCCTGGGGTTGATTTCTATTCATCAGAGGTGAAAACTACCCCTATTCAGTAAAAAATTACAAAATACTAGTTTTGAGCGTGCAGTCATTTGTAAATACGTTGAATTAACCTCGATAGACAATTTCTGATCTATTAAACAGTTTCGACCCCAAAAAACCACCCTTATGATAGTTTTCATTAAAAAATTATATTGAAATTGTTATTGAGTAACCGTTAAACCCAACTGTATAAAAATTCAGTTTGGGACTCTACTTTAAAGTTACCTCTGTACTCGGGGTTGCTTTTGATTTTCATGGGTGAAAACTACCCCATTAAAAAAAGGTTGAGTCTAGATTTGGATGTGTGATCGATTGAAATCATATAGTTCCACTAGTCCTGAAATATAGTTACTATGTGTATTCTCCAATATACTAATGTACATAATCTAATTTCTACAAAAATTGTTTTTTCCCCATAACTCGCTTAGTCTTTAAGCAATCAAATCCACCAAAAAAATATTTCGTAGCTTTTCTCACGAGCTATCAGCCCATTCACATGATTTTTTGTTTCAGATTTCATTTTTGAAAAGGTTCATGCTGAAAGGGCTCAAAAAAGGTACTTTGCGCTAACCCTCACAATATTTAACTGGTCTTATCTTACTCTATTTTCATCCTGCAGAAAAAAATGAAACACCAAAATTTTCAGAGAAGAATAAGCTTCAATTTTGTACTCCAGAAAATTTCGCATGTGATCAATACTTCTCGAGTTATTTCGAAGAAATGGTGATTTTTCGCTGAATTACGTATATGAATTTTTCTCTTCAATCTTAATTTTTTCCAAAACCACGTATTTTCAATTGATTAAAAACTCAGAACTCATTATAAGAACATGAATGAAGTGAATTATGGAGTGACAACGATTTTTTTTCAAAGGAGGGGGAAGAGAAGATGAGTTATTCACAATTTTTTTTAACGAAAAAATAGGATTCAACATTATTTCCTCAAAACCTCAGTCAGTTTTGATGCTAGAAACTTTTATGAATGACAGAAATAATGGATTTCTGAAGGACTTCAAAAAAGGTCCAATGAGTTTTTCCCGAAAAATGCATTGGTTTTTGGTTAATGTACGTAGAAACTTTCCATTTTGGCGTTTGAAAATACAAATCAAGTTTCAACAAGCAATTATTCAGTTTGTAGTGGGTTTGCATACATCACAAATAAACGATCGCCTTTGTTTTTTCAAAAGCTATAATTTTGCTTTAGATGCATATTTTTCCAGTTATTCGCGAAAATGGATCTGAAAACGTGTTTTTTTTTGCCTGAAAACCGACAATTTCACTCGCGAATAAGTCGAAAAGAATTGCTTTTCAGAAAAAACTTCATTGAACAAAAAGTGCTTAGAATTGGTCAATCTATTGATTTCCGCACTTACTTTCAATAAAAAAATGTTCACCCCCAAGAAGGGGTGGCATCCACCCCCAGGAAGAAAGCAACCCTCGGCATAGGGTAGATTTTGAAAAAGAGGGTATGTAGATCCTGAATCCAATTTTTAATGCGAATCGGTGCTGTATGGGATAAATACACGGGAAAATGGTCATAGACTGGACTAACAATGCTTGGTGCTCTGCTCGACTGATTTTGGATGTAGAGCGCGCTCAATCTGCTCTTTTATCTCCCATCTGAACTCCTCTGCCTGAACTTGGTCGATCAGGTAATTTGTTGATTCCACGGCGCTGATTATCTCCAATGTGGGTATTGCTTCTGGTGCAACTGCGAAGTTCAGAACCTTCCCTAGTAGTGACTCCTCCGTAGTTGTGAATGGAAGAGAGCTCATGTTCACGACGTTGAAAACTTTTTTGTTGTCCAGTTTCTGAGATTTATCCGTGTGTTGTTTCCTAGACAGATACTTCCATTTGCGATTATGGAAACTTTCCATATCCTGACGAATTTTTGTACATCTGTCGTTGATTTTGGCGAATATTGGTTCGTTGTCTTCCTCCGCGGATTGTCTTCTAATTTCTTCAAATCGTTTCGTGGCGTCCTGTAATAGAGTAGCTATTTTCCAGCGGTGGTAGCTAATGATCTTACTCCTCACTAATTCACACTGAGCTGTTTATAAATATAGCATACTCGATTTTGTTTTTGTTTTCGTACTCCTGGAACGCATGAAATACGAAAAGCATATTCCCTATGGATACAGTATATTATAAAATGATAAATGATTATTATCATTATATTCCGTCAATATTGCAGAGATTAAAATAAAACATTCTTAAAACAATAACCCGTGATTTTGGAAACGAGCAGGCTACTGATAGCAATCGAACAATGTACATGTCGATGATCCTTATCCAAAGCATTCAAAAACATCGATTAGTGTTTTCAATTTAGATCATATCTCACAATTTCGAGTGTCGCCTATAAATCAGACCCACAATCGTAACTTAATTCAGTGTCGATAGTTTCTTATTTACGAAAATGGTGCCGAAATATTTCTCAGCGGCTATTTTGCTGGCCATCGTTGGCATAAGTTCAGCTCTGGGCGATGGATTGTATGTTTGCCCTGATGACACGAAGGCGTAAGTTCAACTTCATTAAATCTTCATGAGGACCAGACAGCCGGTTTATGGAGAAATAATGAAATTTCATGATTTTTTAGTATATTGTAGTTGACGACTTCCTGGACAATAGTGTCCATGGCCCCAACTTAAGATGCCTAGGAAACCCTGGTGTATCTACTTATACCTGAATAATTTTGAGATAAACTTGGAGAAAACCGATTGCTCAATTTTTGAGATCATAAAAACTTCAGATCGCTATTGTAGATGGCGATCAGTCATATACCATATGAAGCTTAATTTTCACTAGAGAGAAATGTGCAACCGAATATTCTACCACTGTTTATCAATTGCCTACTGAGATTTTGACAGCCCTGACAGCCAATCGAATGCGTTTCAGAAAACGTACATGTAACGTGGACATCTACCTTTAACAACCTGTCAATCCTGTCATTGTCACCTGCTACCTTTACAGGTTTTTGTGTTTTTTATATCAGTTTGTAAGACTAGACTTTGATTCCGAGAAAATATATTTTGCCCATTCGCCTGAGAATGTACGACAAAGTTGCCTTCTGTTAAAAAAACATGCTAGTGTATGTATGTAAGTGATAGACTGTCTTGGAATTGGGGATACACACATCATTTATACAACGGTTCACACTGTTGAATGCGAAGAAATAATTTCAGAGTTTTTATTGATAACAATAAACCTCAAAGATACGTCAATCTGACAAAACCGACATTTGACAGATTTTTGAAAATGCTCATATATCGCCCCCTATACAAAAATTAGAAAGCTTTCGTAATCGTCGATTGTTTTTCGCCAAGAAATTCTGAACAATATCGAATCACTAGATACACCAGGGTTTCCTAGACATCTTAGCCAACTCAATCCTATGACTAGTTTCAGATATACAGGGTGCTGAAGTTGGAAAATAGGCATTTTTCAAAAGCATGTATCTCTTATTTTGTATGTATCAAGAATGTTTTTCTGTGATAGTGTTCTAATGACACCGAATATCAGTCCCTCGAGAGGAAGTTTCATTTCTTACAAAGATTCTCAAAAATAAAAAAAAAGGAAGGTCGACTTGAAATATAATTCAACTTTTAGAAATTGGTTTATTAATTAATTTAATATTTTTCACAGAAAGTAGATCGCCCCTGTATTACAAGTTAGTAGGTGACATTAAATCATTTTGAAATTTAAATTAAATATATATGATATATAGGGCTAGTCAAAAGATATGTATTGAAGAAATTCCGAGAATCGATTTTTTTTGGAAAACAACCTGTGAGTGTTGTAACTTTGAGTTTGTTGGTCGGATGTAGAAGTTGCTATGATCAGTTTTCTATCTCGACAATATGATACGTGATAAACGATCTGTTTCAATTTTTCCAGTCCCTTCGAACAGCTACAACAACGAATCACGGTCGAAAATATGAAAATATGGAGATTTCACAGACGATGATTTCAAATCATTGGGATTGATTTCAAAAAATAATTTCAATGAATTGTATAAAACCTGTTATTTATTTCAGTATGACGGAATCGTATAGTTATTACGAAAAAACTCTTGACGACTTTCCTCCTGAAAATGCGTCATGGCTTATCAGATAATTTTCTGAAAATAATATTTCATTTTCTTCCTGACGAACAACTAGTTCTATTATAAATAAGGTACGGCTGTGTTTAATGCAACGGTTTGTACCATATAATAAAGGATTTGATGCAATCACCATAGAAGACTTCATAGAAAGACATGTATCGGGATCTACCAACAACCTTTATAATTCGCAGCCTAGCGGTCCCAAAGGTATAGTATATATAGAATGTGCAAAAAATCCCAATTCTCAAGTACTGAAACAATCGTACTGTTATTATAAAATGCAGCATATGGTAAAACCCGGATTGGTAGTCGATGTATACCTCCTAGCTATTAATGGACCATATTTTTCCAACGTCAGAAATAATGATAGCACTATTCTACAGTTTGAGCTAAACAAAGATATAAATGGAATGAGGAATCAGTTTGGAGAGAGGGACATTGAAATTGTGGACAGAGGGTATCGAGATAAGGTTCCGTAATTGCAAGAGATTGGTATCAACTGTCTCATGCCTCCTCTTCTTGCGAGAGGGCATAATCAATTGGAAATCTCGTGATGCCAATTTTGAACGATATATCACAACTACACGTTGGAAAGTAAAATCTCGTGATCAATTCCTCTGAACGGTGCAAGATATCAGAGTTGAACACAATCTTTGTGAGAAGGAATTGTTTTTAGTACTTTCTGATGAGAGGAAATTGATGAAATCTTGCAATGAATAAGTGTTAATTTCAAAGGCATAAAAAAACAAATGCTCCAAATGTTCCCTTGAACCTCTTTGGCAGTCTATTTTCCAAATCTTTTCTGATATTCCGGAATGTTTCTGGGGTGAAGCTAGCACAATATTTGGTGATTCGAGTTCCCGTGTTGTCTCGAGATTGGTAACATTATCTTCCGGTGTGTATAGCCTCAAAGGAAATCTGACCATTCCAACAAACCGCTCCTATCAAGCCACATACGGAAAATCAATTATAGTTAATTTACAGAGCGATTATAACCACCCGCGAAGCACTGTCTGACCTCAACGTATTTCCAGTGGGATGGAAAGTTTCATGAACAGAAAGAAGTAGTTGCTATGGGGAGTTCCCTGAGCCCTGTAGTTGCAAATTTCTTCTTGGAACACTGAAAAACAAGTTTCAGAACGTTGGCCGGTCCAACCCTACTGTTGGTTACGATATGTTGATGAAATTTCTGTGATTTGGGATCACGGAGAAGGGCTACTGAAGAAATTTCTAGATCATCTGGATTTCACAATGAAGACGGAGAAGGAATGGAGAATAGCTTTTCTGGACGTATGGGTAGAAAGGCGTGAAAATGGAAGACTAGGGTACCTATATAAAATACCCACTCACACAGATCGGTACCTCAACAGTAATCCAACCATCACCCGCGACAGAAGAGAGGGGTAATTAAGGCCTTGGTAGAGAGAGCGAGACGCATTTCTGAGCCAGAATATTTCGAGGAATTATGCGTCACTAAGAAAACGCCTTTCTAGGTAATGGCTTTCGCAAGGAAGAAATTTACCGAGCCTTGTTCAATGAATGGCACCAAACCAGTCGTCAATGGACAGACTTTCCTGCCCCATATCAACGGTATGAGGACCGCATTGGAAAACTGCGAGAAAAACATCAAGATCAATTATCCACTCCGAGAGTGTACCGAATAAAGTGTAGTTGTGGTTCTGTCTATATCGGAACCACAGGGAGCGTAAAAACGCGGTTAACTAAGCACAAAAAAAGCTGTCGATATGGCCAAATACTGGAAGGTCATGATATTCAGTATCACAACTTTGGTTCGGATTTGATGGCCGTCGTTTTTTTTTAATTTCTTCCTGACGTTTCGCTGGCGCGAGTGGCTAGCTTCTTCAGAGCCTCATACATCTTGAGTTAAACCCCGATGATGATTCGAATACTAATACTACTACAGGTAGACCTACCGGAAATTAATCTCATTTATTGCTCCTCTCACATTATTTCGAAAGAACAACCATTGATATTCTCAATCTGACTTTACTGTTCTCTTGTAGGGTGATAGAAGTAGCTGACATGCAAAAAGATGTTCCTCCGTCCATTACTGGTACTACCCTGGATATTCGTGCTCCTGAGAGTGGAATTTTATCTTCACCGATCACTTGCATTGTGGTGAGTTATACTTATTTATCATACAAAGGATGATCGACTCGTGAACGAGTTTTGTCCAAAGCGACTTTCACAACTCGATGATAGTATATTATTTGATATTATATATTATTCGCTCTCATCCAATCATATATAAGCTACTGATTGACCCTTTGGAGAAATTCCACCCACTCTGAAAATGTGTTTGAAATTCAAAAGCAATCCATCAGAATAATCTGTAGTGAGCATTATAGTGATTATTTTGTCTTCTTAGTATCATGCCTTCACCAACTTTTTATATTTTCCAGCCTCTGTTAGATATTCATGAAAATGAAATCAAATTCCTGACTAATTCAAATTACCATGACAATAACTCACGCAATGCAGATCTGATCAGATCTCGAAGATTTAAATACTTTAAGTCTTTCAAAAACTCAATGATTGTTAATTTTTGCAATATATTTCCCACCACAATCAAAAATGAAAACCAATCCATATTTGAGAATTCTGTCAAAGAAATATTGTGGAAAAAGTGATACTGCAATACCGCTGAGTGTATGGCTGACCCACCCAGAATGTGACTTAGAACCAAGTATCCTAAAGTCACAAGAGAATTTTTAACTGAAATACATTCTCATCCAAAATATTTCTTCGGGGGTTATATCCCGAGTGCACCAAGTTTAATCGGTTAAAATGTGTGCTGCAATTCCATGATTCTCGAAATTTTGCTTAGAAAATGACTTGAATGTATGATAATTTGATAAAATCCCGAGACCGCAGGTCGAGGGATTTTATTTTAAATTATTATACACGAAAGCATTTGCTTGAAAGCAAAATTTTGAAAATCATGGAAGTGCACGCATTATGGTCGATTGAACTTGGTGAAGGAGGGATATATGTTTAGATTATTTCCAGAAAACATGTAAACTCAGGAAACATCAAAATCGAACACAGGAACAATATAGTACCAGAGATAGTACCTGAAAAGTGATCCAAACGCCCGGTTTATTTCGAACATTTTAATCGGTTAAAAGGTCTAGTGCGTTTAATCGCTGTAAAACTCTGTAAAAGCAGTCTAGCCTTCAACTGTTTCATCGTTTATTCGCATTGAGGGAAATAATCACTATAATTTTTGTATTATCGCCTATTCATTTTGTACCAACACAATTCAATGATCATTTGACAAGCTTTCGTTTCCATCTCACATGCTTATGTAATTATTGTCACTATATTTTTTATAGTATATGGTAAAGACTCTCTATGTGTACACACATTTTTTAATTCCATTGTTATTTCATTTGATTTGTGAATTTTGTGCATTATCTTCTATATCTACTTGCTACTGGACTTGCTACAAATCTTTCATAACATAAAGTATCCAATAATTAATATTTTCGCTTCAAACTGTTTGATACGTTGTTGATGTGCTAGCAGGAAATTGAACTGCCATGCCTGAAGGCAGTATCGAAATTACTGCCACAAACGTCGAGGGTAATTTATGAGAAAGAATATCAGGACTCCTCCCACAATATGAAAAAATAAGAAATAATATAGGAATCTAAACGCAGCCACTTTTCGGGGGATCAAAATTCTGTCTTTTTCACTTGTATAGATTCCCATAATAATTCTCATATTTCCAGATTGTAGATTAGATTATATGTTAGGGACTTTCGTGCTACGAGCCTTTACACCGCGACCTTTACAGATCTATTGTGTTTGTCCTCGAGATCGTTTAGAGTTCTTTGTCTAACCCTGTCTTCTTTACGAGACTCCACAGGCTAGTTCTTAGAACTCCCATGAATTTGGGAGCTCTTGGTTTTTCTTCTCCCAGCGTTAGAAACCTTTGTCTTGTCAAGCCCTCGCAGTGGCATAGTATGTGTACTGATGTTTCCTCTTCTTCCTGACAGAACCTGCATAGCATTTCTTCTGCCAGGCCTATTGTACTCATATGTTTATTGAGCCTACAGTGCCCTGTGAGAAGTCCTACTACTATTCTAGTAGTGTTCCTCTTCTGGCCTAGTAGATAGTCTGTGAATGTTGGCAGCGGTTGTTTGATAAACTCTTTGGCCTGTCTCATTCCTGGTGCATTGTTCCACCAATCTTGAGACTTCTGCTGAATCCATGATTTAGTGTTTGTTTTTAGTACAGCTTTTGCTATACCGCAATATGGTTCTGGGCCATTCAGGGCCTTACTTGCTCCTTCTCGGGCTAGTGTATCGGCCTCTTCATTGCCTCTATAACCTGTATGTGCTGGTACCCAGGCTAAGGTCAGTCTGTTCTGACTGCCCAGCTCTTTTAGGGCGTCTATGCAGTCCCAAACAAGTTTTGAGGTAACTTGCATTGAGTTGACTGCTTTTATTGCAGCTTGGCTATCTGAGTATATGACAATGTTTTTTCCTGAAAAATCATGCCTTATTAGCTCTTGTGCACAATGGTGTATTGCAACGATTTCCGCTTGAAATATCGTCGCATATTTGCCCAAGCTCAATGAGATTTTCATCTTCGGCTTGGTTCCGTAAATGCCGGCTCCTGCACCTTCATTCGTTTTGGAGCCATCGGTGTAGACAGCGATTTCCGCATTGATGGGAGGCCCCCGCTTCCACGCATCCCTGTCCGTTATACTTGTCTTGAAAGTTTTGTCAAAGCTATATCTGGTAAGTATGCCATCTGATGGCATTCTTGTAACCGGGTCGTTTTCCAACTCCTCATATAGCTTGTTGTAGTCTCTCCCGTGCATGTTGCTTATGGGAGCTTGTCCTCTTAGCAACCTGCTCGTGACAGACCTGGCTTCGGCTTGGATGTATATGTGTAGTGGGGGCAGGTTGAGCAAGACCTCTAAAGCGGCTGTTGGGGTGGTTCTCATGGCCCCGGTGGCACTCAGACATGCTTGTCTTTGCAGTCCTCCGAGCCGTCGAACCACTCCTACCTGCTTGGTCTTTGGCCACCATACCACCGATCCATACGTTATCATGGGTCTGATAACTCTGGCATAGAGCCATGTAGTCATTATTGGTTGTAGCCCCCAATTTTTTCCGCACATTCTTCTGCACAGATTGAAGGCTACAGTACCTTTTTCTATGGTTTTTTGTAGGTGTTGATTCCAGGTCAACTTATGGTCGAAGATAACTCCTAAGTATTTTGCCTCTTGGGCAAATGGAATTTCTATCCCGTTCAGTACTGGTGACCTGAGCCCTTCCAGTACTTTTTTTCGTGTGAATGTGACTATTGTGGTTTTGTGAGGGTTTACTGTCAGCTCCTCCTCTTTACACCACCTGTCGACTATATCTAGTGCTGACTGTGTAAGCTCCGATACTGTCCTTGCAAATTTGCCTTTTGCAATAATTGCGAGGTCATCGGCATATCCTAGGCAATGAAAGCCTCTGGAAACTAGCTTTTCGATTAATTCATCAATTAGGATGGCCCAAAGTAGGGGCGATAGCACCCCTCCCTGCGGACATCCCCTGTTTGCTCTAGCTGTTAGTGTTATTCCGCCAATTTCTGATACAATGACCCTGTTTTTCAAGCTGGCGTTTATCCACTGGCACAGTAGGGGATGTACCCCTTTTTTCCTTAGAGCGTTTGTTATAGACTCGGTGGATGCATTATTGAAGGCACCCTCGATGTCTATAAATGTTGTTATGGCTATCTCTTTGTCTTCCAAGGACTTCGTTAGTAGCCTGTTGAGGTCGTCCAGTGCTAAGTCCGTTGACTTGCCTGGTTGGTACGCATATTGGCGTTCATTGAGTGGGTTTGTTTGTAATACCTCGTCTCTTATGTATCTATCTATCAGCCTTTCCAGCGTTTTGAGTGGGAAGGTCATTAGACTTATGGGACGATATGCCTTGGGTGTCTTGTCGCCTATTCTCCCTACTTTTGGGAGATATATGACTTTCACCTCTTGCCACATCGTAGGTATATGCCGTAATGCTATGCAAGCCTTGAATATACGGCACAGGTGTGGAATAAGTATTTCCTGTCCCTTTTGGAGAAATATGGGGTATATTCCATCTACTCCAGGGGATTTGTATGGTTTGAATTTGTTGATAGCCCACCTGATTCTATTTGGTCTCGATATTTCCGTAGCCAGTCTCCATTCCAGAGCCGTTGGCCTGTTTGGCCTGCCTCTGGTACTGTCTACTGTTATCGGGCCATTGAGAATTTCTGATGCCGGAAAGTGTGCTTCTGTGAGCATCCGTAGACTTTCTTCAAATGATGTGGTATAGGTGTTGTCGTTCTTTTTCAAGAAACCTACTTGGTTTACAGTACCTTCTTTGGCTAAAACCTTATGGATTCTCGAGCACATAGGGGTATCTGTTACCTCCTCGCAGAATTTCCTCCACGATTGTCTTCTGGCCTTCCTTATTTCTTTGTTGTACTGCGTGAGTTTAACCTTGTATGTGGTCCAATCTTGGTTCAATTTAGCTTTGTTGAAAAGCTTCCGCACCTCACCTCTGAGGGTTTCTAGATGCTTGTTCCACCAGACTGTTTTGTTATTTTGTTGCCTTGTTTTTTCGGGACAGCTTTCCTCGTAGGCTTCAGCTATTGCTTTGCCCACTTGGTCTACTGCCCTCTCAAGGCTCTCTCTGTCACGTATTTCAGTCATGGACCTCTCAAGAGACCCACTGAGTGATGCTGTGTATCTTTCCCAGTTGGTCTCTCTTGGGTTCCTATATTTGACTAAAGTACGGGGTGGGGTAACTAGATCGAATCTAATCTGTCTATGGTCCGAACACGAGGGTTCGTCCGACACGTGCCAGTTGGCAATGGTATCACCAGCTTTTTCCGACGTTAGGGTTATATCCAAAACCTCTTTCCTCGCTGCTGTGACGAAGGTTGGTTCATTACCTACATTGGCTATTAGCAATCTTTCTGTGAGAATAAATTGTAATAGTGACTCACCTCTTGGGTTGACATCTGTGCTTCCCCACAATGAATGGTGTGCATTTGCGTCGCATGATATGATGAGTTGGAGGTTTGCCCTTGCCGCATAGGCGATGACCTCGCTCAGTACCGGCGGTGGGCATGCCTCCTCGCCTGGGAAATATGCTGAGCTCACTATCCAGCTTCTGCTTCCTTCCTCCGTCGGCGTGGTTAGGAGACCTGTAACAACATCACCGGTGCATAGCACCGGTATTAGTGTACATTCAACCTTATTACTATATAAGATACATGCACGAGGTTTATTATTACCTTCCTTGTAAAGTACCTTACCTTGGTTGGGTTTTAGACCTGCAATCCTCCCTCCGTGTAGCCAGGGTTCCTGCAAGAGGGCAAGATCTATCCCTTCTTTATCGAACCTCCTACATACCATTGCGCTGGACGCTCTAGCATGATGGAGGTTCAACTGCAGTACCCTGATCCTGTTCTTGGAGTTTAGTTCTGGGAACTAAACTCCTTTGACTTCTCTGAGTCTTCCTCTTCCATAGGCCCAGCCCCCTCTTGTGCCATTAGCCTTTTGAGAGGGCTTTCCCCGCTCCGGGGAGGTGTAGTCCCATCCTCTTCCTGTACCTCCTCGGTCTCCGGAATTGGTTCGTCCACCCCTTCCTCGGTGCTTTTGCTGGTTCCTTGCTTCCCTTTGACTCTGAATTTCAGCCTTCCTAGGTTATAGTAGGGAGCCATATCCAGCTTCTTGATTTCCTCTAGGGACTCTTTGTCCATAGAGAAAGCCCATATTTGACCTTTGTCCGATGGGGTTTTACCCCACACCGTCCAGAGGTGAGTGTTGAGCCCGTGGTTTGAGACCTTTAGCCTACGCAGAATTCTATCTGCTTCCGGCCTTTGTCCTCTCTCATCGGGAACATATGCTGTGCAGGCGTGGGTTTCTGGCAAGTCCAGATTGTAGTAGGATGAGAAACTAAGAAAACTAAGAGAAATAATAGAAGGCTTTCGAGAAGGGCGAAGAAAGTCCATGGAGCCAATGACGTTTCCAGCAATGTAAATTTTTAAATTGAACTTTTTTTTAAGTTGAGATTAGAATAAACGATGAGATTGGAACTTTGGTGTGAAAGTTGAAACTTTTCGAAAAAAAAAATGTCAGTTTGGTGTTAGGGTCATTAATCTCTAGGAAAAGTTTCAGTTGAGATTAATATTATTGATTAGTCATCAATCCTTTTCCCTACCATGAAACTCCGGTATTATTACATTTGTTTTTGAAAGAATTTTATATCTGAGTGTACATTTACGAGAATCCTATGCAGGTAAGAAAGGAATGAAAAAGGCATTATCCGTTCCACTATCATTATGATAATGGTAACATGCAATATTTACAGTAACCTCCGGAAGAGTTCATAATAAATGTTCATTGTCCAAATCGTTTTTGGCTATTACTCCATCTGGCAAAGTTTTTACTCATTTCGCTTTCACACTCCTTATTTTTATTTTCCTTATTGGTTTCTTCCAAATAAATCAATCACTCATGATTGGATATCAAAACATACATTCTTGAAAAAGTCAAAATTCTTATGAGAAAACAAAAATTCTTGCCTACTAAACTCAAAACCGTACCTGTAAAACTGAAAATACTTCTCACAATTGATGCTTTTTATCCCCAAACGGTTACCTGGGCCTTTTTCACCTGTATAGGGTACTCGTTATTGTACACTTAGGTTAGAAATTATTTAAAAAACTAATTAAATATTACCAAACTTCATTGATGGTAAAAAGGGTCTATAAATAATGAATAAAAACATAGCAATTTTAGAAAAATTATGAAAACTGGGCCTAATTATTCATTTCTATATGTACACTGATCAGTATTTGAGAATACGGTCAACTTCGGAGAGATGTGAAACTCTAATGGAGAAGAAATAAAAATTCTTAGTGAAGGTTATTCGTTGAAATCTCCCCTAGAAGAATGTTCTTGTGTCATTTTATGAAAAAATAAGTAGAGAAAAAGTTATTTCGCCAAAATAAATTTGATCCAAATGTTTTAAATGATTTCGATCCTAACTTTGTTATTATTGATTTTGCGATGGAGAGTAATGAATATAAAGTTGTAGAGAATTTCATTTGCAACAAAAAATATTAGTAAATATTAATAAATTTCCTGTACGATGGAAACTTTAGCAAATAAAGCGCGAAAACCATTTGCTGTCCCTTGTTCCAAGATTTCAGCTTACTGTCACTCCCCTCACACATCAAAAAAATATAATTACGTCCTCTGAGAAACGCACGCTTGGGCCTGAAAATTTGTCATTTCAATTTCTGAGGAGCGTATTTTCAATCTACTGTGTTTGATCTCTGTACCATTTCTCGAATTTATGCGGAGATTTTGATTGTAGAGTCGACATTGATATTGGGAACATTTGAACTGGAATAATAACTGTTATTTCAGGTAACTGACTTATCAGAAGATGGATCTGGCGGCACCGTATCAATAGTGAGTGGAGGGCTTGGATCTAAATTCGTCGAAATGAAAATCGTTAGTAAATGGTTCAAAGGGCTGAAATATCGAGTTCAAGTTTATACAGATGCTGCTACAACTGCCGCTTCACCAACCACTCCATCAACTACTACCTCTCACACTTAAATGGCTTATGATGATTAATAACTGATTCTACTTTTTTATTTTTCAATATTTTGAAAATTTTTCTCAATGAAGAGTTTTACAATTTTTATCTATTTTATTGTAGTATCCTGTATTTCACCAGATGTAATTATCAATAGTCGAATGAAAAACGAAAAATAACAAAACAAAGTCTTTTTTATTGTTTCATTGTGTCATTAATGGACATTGAATCTTTTGAATGTGTATATTATTTGTGGCCATCCACATTGAAATTGTTCATGAATATCTTGAATTCACCTAACAACTAACATTTTATTTTTAAATTTGTGAAACTCGAAACATTTCCGCCATATAGAGTGTTTTCCATAATATATGAGCATCGCCACCAAGTAGTGAGATGCTCACAAACAGACTTCGCAGTAGTTTTCCGTTAATTATCTAGTAGATTTAAGTAGATTCGACCTCAAGATGTAGTAGTTTCGAGGAGAAAAATGGTCACACTGCGGAAACACCTTTTGATTCCTCAATTCAATCTAAGGACACAAGAAGTGTGTCCAATTGTTTGGCCGAATCGTTAACATTTATCCATAAACGAGGCCACACACACACCAAACTTGTACTTTACGATGAGCGGTTCAGTAAAACAAAATTATTAAGAAATACTCAGCAATTTAAATGAGATTAAAAATTACTTATACAGTTCGATCATTTTAACTTCACCCATGCGTCGTCAATTTATGACATCCCTTTCTATCAAACGCTTTGGGCGGATCAACATTCGTTAGCATTTATCTTCTAAGCAAAGATGTATGGTATTGTGATGATAGATTGATATTAACCGCGGTGTTTTTTACATTTCACCACAACGTGACAGGCAAGAATTGACAGTGCAGTATATGTATTAAATCATTGTTCACTGTCATCAGAGTTTAGTTTGTTGCCACTTCAACTTTTGATTTACAGTCGGATTTATCAGTCGGATTTATCACAAAAACAGCTTTTTTCAAAGCTTAACGCCTCTTGGTACCATTACCTTTCAAAAGTAGTACCTACAAATCCAAAAAAATTATTTAAAATTTCCAGCAAAATTGACATTTGTGGCTATAATTCCGCATTACCGGGATATTCACATAACAGTCATCAGAAGCCCTATCGACAAAAAAATCATTACTTAATGTAATAAAGGCCAAAAAATTCACAATTTATTTATACACTTTTCTAGATTAGTCCTCGGAGTATTATCCATTTACAAGCAGAACAATTTGTGTTGAATTTGTGCGAGTATTTTGAAACGGAGATAGTTCATGGAGGACCTTTTTAAACACATTTATCAGTTCAAGAGGTAACCATTGAAGCCCCAAACGAAATGTCATTACGTCACTCTATAACATCGTTTGTGTCAGTAAGGGACAATTTATGCAACAAATCATTATCATAGTCACAATCATTATCATAGTCTTAGTCTTAGTCATTGCCTTAATAAATTTTTATATTTATGCATCATAGTCATTGTCTCAAAAATTGAATAATGACAAATGACAACACTGTCTCATTTATGTCTTTACTGTCACATTCAAATTCAAAAATATTGTTTATTCTTTCAAATTCAAATTTCAAAATGAAAGTTGATAATAAAATAATTGCAGGCATTGCACTATCTCATCTTTTTCTTAGTCTTGTCACTTTGGTTTATGTTTAAAAAAAAAGAGAGTCAGGACATGTGGTGTTCGACCAATAAACACTCCACAAGCACAAGTCAACAAAAATATTTTGTCATTTGTCAAATAAATGTTCATGCACATGCGCGTTGTACATGTCGTCCTAATCATAAGCAAAAGAATTGAATACTACCAACTTTCAAGGTCAAATTATTATGATTATGA
The DNA here is from genome assembly GCA_032362365.1 of Zygogramma bicolorata. Taxonomy (NCBI): domain Eukaryota; kingdom Metazoa; phylum Arthropoda; class Insecta; order Coleoptera; family Chrysomelidae; genus Zygogramma; species Zygogramma bicolorata. Next base: position 102,717 of record JAVJAQ010005009.1, read on the forward strand.
TCGAGACTAAAATTAAAGAGGTTGCATAAATGCTCATACTGAAATGTTCAGTTTCAATTTGATTTTATGATTGAGACAGTGACTGTGATTACGACTATGATAGTGACAATGGTGCATAAATTGGCCCTAAAGCTGATCGGAGCCGCTAGTTTCGAACGAGAAAGACATATGAATCACTAGTGTTGGAGTGAGATGAACAGATACGAAAAAGCTGCTTGGATCGGATTTTCTTACACAAATGAACAAACCTACAGAAAGTAGCGGATTAACTCCAAATATCTCGAAACACGGTATACAACGTCAACAAAAGACACGAAACTGAACCCAAGCCATCAACTCTAGGAAAAAAAAACTCGTCTCAAAACGAAAACAGCTGATTCACCTGAAGGACAGAAAATGACAGGTCGAAATATTCTATACGATATGTATACAGAAAGTGGATTCACAAAAGTCAAACTGTATTGTCACATCTATTTTATTTTAAAGTTGAAGCCTGTATCTTGTTTTCGAGATGCAGTTATAATATCAATATATTTTGAAGTACCCAAATTTTTTCACGAAAAATGATGGGCAAATTATCCTTGAATTTTTCACTGAAATATCTGGGATTCAAATTCAAACAAGATGATAATCGACGGGCTTCGATTGAAAGAACTCATTGTTTCACAATAAGCATGTTTTTTACGTAAAATCTAGAAAAATCGAAAAAGTTCATATCCATGAGAAGTAGTTTTCTCAGATGAAACATGACTCCATGCTAGAGGCAATAGAACAAGCTCTTGGCCGGATGATAACGTCAAAAGTGTACGCAAACCCGAAGGATATGATGGTAAACGATTTATTGTTGTGCATGCTGGATTTACAAAGGGTTCCGTTTCAGGAGCCAGTTTATTGTTCTGTTCGAAATCTCTGATTCTACTCTCATGGAGAAATCCACGAAGTCGATCACTTCAAAGTAACTTCCCAGTTTGGACGAGCCATCGTTACTAATAATAATGGACACCGTACCACAGTGAAATTTCAAATAAACAGCCTACCACTTCGTCAAGGAAATTGTTAGTTGGCTACAAGACAATAACATTGATTTTGGTGAAAAATTAACAAAACCAGAATAATTGCAATTGGCGAAGAGAAAACGAATGGACAACATATAGATTTTAGATGAACTGGTACGAGAATATGGGCACGAAGTATTAAGATTAGTACCATATCACCCAGACTTTGATGGTATTGAATTAGTTTGGGGTGATTGTAAGACATACAGTGACGAAAAAGTATTGAGTTTGTGGAATGAAGCATTAGATCAGTGCAACGGAAAATGATGTTCAAAATGTGTGAAACACACAGAATCACCTATAGAAACAATAATACGTACCTGAAAAGTGTCGTTGTGATATAGATATTACACCCATTAATATAAACATTGGTGACGGTTTCGAATCTGAGAGCGATTAATGCATTTTTATGTAAATCATGTACTGAGTATTTCCTAACCGAATGGTAATATATTGCAACTGTCGTTTTTTATTTCTCGACTATTCTTCATTTATCATTATACAGTGTGTCCATATATCCATGCACGAATAGATAGGTGAAAAGTTGGAATACCTATGTATTTGTTTGTTTATTGTTTGTTTGTAAATTCCATCCCAAGAAATATGTGTTTATGAAGGGATGTGAATATAAGAATACATAATATATGAAAACGAACACACCCAGAAATAATTTACGGATAGATCGAAATGACAACTAAAATGACAAAAAAAATTCAAATTTATAAATGGAAATTATTCATTTCATAATAAAATACTTTGATGAACAAAATCCAAATTCAATGGGTTTCGCGATTTGTATAAATTCATAGAGGATTCTGAATCTTCTTGCACAACTTTTCGTTAAATGTCACGTACAAAAATTGCATGAATGTGGATAAAATGACTTATGAAGTTACTAGGATTTTTCAAACGGCTGCGGCGGTATGGACAAAAAAAATCCTCATATATTTTGTGAGTGTGACTGAAATTAGATTAGAATAGGAAGGTCAAGAATTTCTAGTAAATTCTCTAGGCGAACGCAACTGTATGTACATGCATTTATTTGTCTCTATGTTCCATTATTCCATGAAACCTCGTGTCTCTGGATTCATAGATTGGAATATATAATGTGAGTTGAGTTGAATTTAAAAATCAACTCTCATTGGCTGGAGCTTCGACAGTTCCATATATTTTAATAGTTCATTTCGTAAGTCATTATCTCCACGTTGTAATTGTTTTCGGGATATTAGCCACGTAGTAGGTGGGTGAAAGGGCACGACAGGAGCAAAGGTAACCGTATTGCTGACTCTTTGGCCAGGATGGCGGCTGGAATGAACATTTTGGGACCAGGTGACACCCATGGCTTGACGACTTCGACAATTGCGGAACTAGCCAAACGTTACACCCATACTCAAACCCTCAAAAGATGGGATGAAACCAAAGGATGCAGTTTTGCCAGGATCACCCTGGGCGACCCTGAGAAGCTGGATCCAAATAAATATTTGGCGATGACCAGGAAGAATCTACGATTAACAGTGGGATTTCTGACTGGACACTGTCAACTAAGGAAACACCTCTATATTATGGGGCTAGTGGACACACCTCTATGCAGGATGTGTGAACAGGAAGATGAAACTGTCAGGCATGTCTTATGCGAATGTCTGGAGCTATAGTCGATAAGAGAGTGTGTGTTCGGTGAGTCTTGGCCTACACCTGCCGATATTAAGGAGATGTCCCCTGGTGACCTGTCCTCCTTCCTGGATAAGGCAGGATGGACAATGTCCTAGGAGGGCGACTCCTTGGGAGGATGTACAATGGGCCATATTGTGGCCTAAGTGCTGTGGGTCTATACTCACCCTCCCTACTCTTAAGATTCAGATAGCCACGTAGTTCTCCCTTGGGACTTTGTTTTCCCTGATATTTCTCGACGTATTTCATATGCTCAAAATTGATGACTCATGGGTAAATTTGAAATAATTGAACTGTAAGCCAGTTGAATCCGTTTTATATTGAAATTGATTCGAAAAAAGAGATAGAAAAGCTCAGCAGAGCAAATTGTGTCATTGGAGAAAAACAAAATTTTACTAATGATTTAGAGTAGAGCATGGAGTAGATTCATTACAAGACATCAGGAATCAGGTGTATAAGAAATATCGTAAACTAATAATGCAGCTTCCACTCCAAAGGGCGATTTAATAGATACTGTTTCCTTCAAAACGAAATTCACACCCAGTATCCCAAAAATACCATCGGTTAAGAAGCCATAAACGAATAAGCCAGCACCAAACATCCCGAAAGAGAAACTAGGAACGCGCTCCGTTCAAAACTAAACATGCCATCTCATGTCCTACGTATACGAGACATGTCTTCCGGATTTCGTAGCATTATATTCCAGTATTTTCACTATTACATGTATTTCAACACAATAGAACTTATAATAAAGAGTTCCCTCATATATTTCGGGCTGAAATACTCTAGTTTTGTATCAATTGACTTCCGAGAAAGGAATATATAATATAATATTTGATAAACTGCACCTTCAGAAATCAATTCGTATCCAAGATATTCCCAAAGTGAATCAGTGGAAACCATCGCAATTGAGGGTATTTGAGAACTCTCAAAACTAGACAATTCTGAACATTTTCAATGGTCATTCAAGAAGTTTCAGAAGTCATATTGACTAGCTAACATTATTACTTAAAAAAAAACAAACACATTTTGAATATTGTTATGTTAGGAGTTCTGTAATAAAACTTGGGTTTGTAGATATAGTTTTTGGTTTATTGTTACTCCTTACAAGTTAACCAAACATCTCTCCAACTGTCAAATCCCCTCTCCAGAAGAAGAGGTCCCTTGACATCCTCAAGAAGCAGTGTTGCCGAGAGCAACACAGATTAGCCAACTGACACAACATCCCTCTCTTTAAGCTAAACAAAATAGTTTGTTCAAGACAATAAACTTACAGAACTAAATCTTGGAGATATGAATTTTTTCAAAAGTTTTTTAGGTCAAAACAATAAACTTAAACAATACTTAAACTTAAAGAACAAAATCTTGGAGATATGAGGGTTTTTTCAAAAGTCTTTTAGGTCTGGGGTTGCCTATATTTTCTGTTTTGGGAAAATCTGGCAATACCGACGAATCACAACAAGTTTCTGATTTCAACACACTGTCACTATTTCCTTGAGAAATACTACTAGGCTTTGGCTGCTCAATCTGACTATTGCCAGCAATACTGTTACTTATTGAATTATCATCGCTTAATTGCTCACAACGTGGAGTAGAGACTAGCGCCGAAGGGAACTGATTTGGTTTTGAATAGTATGGAGCAGGTATTAAATTCCATCTGTTACGCCGGTAAATGTTACCTGAATTAGACTCAATAATGAAAAAGCGAGGTTCTTCTGAATACTCTATGATTTTAGCATAACATCTTGAATCAGTTACCCAGACCAAGTCTCCTATTTTTAAATCTGAAAGATTTCTAGCACGGTGTCTGGCATTAAATTGTTTGGCGCTTTAGCCTAGTTACTTTAGCAATAAAGTTCAGCAATATATATTTTTTTTTGACAAAGGGTGGTAAGTAGAACAAGTAAAGTCTTTCTCTGGGATTCTAGCGCTGTTAATAATATCCCACGGTTTTCAGGACCGGTATTTATAGCTCGAACAATATTTCACAACTTCCTTGATATGAACTCTGTCACTTTATTATCTCAGCATGACAATCAAAATGGACTGAGGGAAAAACCACATGGTCAAAATAATTTTTCCGGGCGTCCAGGACCGGTTTCACCCCGGCAATAAATCCCAACTTTCTTATTATGGACCCTGTCAGTTTCATATTTCAGTAAGACAATAAGGAAGGGTTAAGCAAAAAAGCTACGTTGTCGAAATAATTTTTCCGGGCGTCCAGGACCGGTTTCACCCCGGCAATAAATCCCAACTTTATTATTATGGACCCTGTCAGTTTCATATTTCAGAGAGACAATAAGGAAGGGTTAAAAAAAAAGCTACGTTGTCAAAATAATTTTTCCGGGCGTCCAGGGCCGGTTTCACCCCGGCAATAAATCCCAACTTTCTTATTATGGACCCTGCCAGTTTCATATTTTAGAGAGACAATAAGGAAGGGTTAAGCAAAAAAGCTACGTTGTCGAAATAATTTTTCCGGGCGTCCAGGGCCGGTTTCACCTTGGCAATACATCCCAACTTTCTTATTAGGGATCCTGCCAGTTTCATATTTCAGTAAGACAATAAAGATGGGTTGAGGAAGAGAGCCACGTTGTCAAAATAATTTTTCCGGGCGTCCAGGACCGGTTTCACCCCGGCAATAAATCCCAACTTTCTTATTATGGACCCTGTCAGTTTCATATTTTAGTAAGACAATAAGGAAGGGTTAAGCAAAAAAGCTACGTTGTTGAAATAATTTTTCCGGGCGTCCAGGGCCGGTTTCACCCCGGCAATAAATCCCAACTTTCTTATTATGGACCCTGCTAGTTTCATATTTCAGAGAGACAATAAGGAAGGGTTGAGAAAAAAAGCTACGTTGTCAAAATAATTTTTCCGGGCGTCCAGGGCCGGTTTCACCTTGGCAATACATCCCAACTTTCTTATTAGGGATCCTGCCAGTTTCATATTTCAGTGTAAGACAATAAAGATGGGTTGAGGAAAAGAGCCACGTTGTCAAAATAATTTTTCCGGGCGTCCAGTACCGGTTTCACCCCGGCAATAAATCCCAACTTTCTTATTATGGACCCTGTCAGTTTCATATTTCAGAAAGACAATAAGGAAGGGTTAAGAAAAAAAGCTACGTTGTCAAAATAATTTTTCCGGGCGTCCAGGGCCGGTTTCACCTTGGCAATACATCCCAACTTTCTTATTAGGGATCCTGTCAGTTTCATATTTCAGTAAGACAATAAAGATGGGTTGAGGAAAAGAGCCACGTTGTCAAAATAATTTTTCCGGGCGTCCAGGGCCGGTTTCACCTTGGCAATATATCCCAACTTTTTTATTATGGACCCTGCCAGTTTCATATTTTAGAGAGACAATAAGGAAGGGTTAAGAAAAAAGCTACGTTGTCAAAATAATTTTTCCGGGCGTCCAGGGCCGGTTTCACCTTGGCAATACATCCCAACTTTCTTATTAGGGATCCTGCCAGTTTCATATTTCAGTAAGACAATAAAGATGGGTTGAGGAAGAGAGCCACGTTGTCAAAATAATTTTTTCTGGGGTCCGGTCTATCATGTTTCCTTTTTATGGGGTGAAAAAGCGGTAGCAAAATCCCCTCCACAAGGAAATATTAAAAAGTTATAAAATCCTATATCTCGTTGCATCTAAACGCCTGACGTCACAGGCCCCGGGAGTTTTGGCACATTTAAAACAAGTATTGAGTTCGGACATTCTGAAACGGAGCATAGGGAGCACAACACATGTACCTGAGGAACAAATGATAGTGAGACGAATAAAGAAAGTATATTCAGCCACGACTTCTCAGCCAACGTGCCCCGATTGAATCTCAGCCGTCGAAGTGAAAGGGAGCGGTCAACGCAATTGGAAGTTATTACCATAATGATTTTCATCAGCAACATAGCTTTTTCTCCCACTTATATTAAGCTAATTCTCTTTGTGGTGATTGTTTAAATAATTATTATTCGAAGTAATGTTTAAACAATTCACCATTCAATAATATATTTTTCGATTATTTAATTTATTTTGCAACATCACCATGTATATTTAAAGTTAGCCAGTCCGAGATGGATTCTATGAAATACCGAATACCGACACATCTGTTCATATCTTCCCAGGAAAATAAAAATCCTCGACAATACGTTTACAATCCGCTCTAGCAATAATATTTCTAGAGAACACGGTTTAGAATCAATCTTTTGAGAAAAGCTATAAATTCGTCTAAGTAAATGAATAAAATATTTCAGAGTTCCTTTGAGTATCTTGATTTCAGATGTCGAGTTTATGGATTGTAATTACGGACGGTACCTAGTTTATGACATTGTCGGGAATTCTAAGACCTTAAGATTCTGGGATTTTCCGAGCCCTAATCATGTACCCAGCTAAGGTACTCGGATTTTTCAGTTCGAGTTTTAATCTAGTCGAGAACGCTTCAGTCAGTTCAGTTTCGATCTCAGTTTAGTTCAGATCTCCATTCGTTCAATTCATCTCGTGATTACCTCGGTACAACATAGAATCTGCCTCGGCTGGAATAGTTCGTTGCTCAATAAACACGTTATTCCAATACTACCTCAATGTGTTCGGCTCTGCCACATGAATCATAATTACTCACGAGAAATACAAAATAGGTGATACGGTATTACCAGATATCACCGAAGTGGTGACCCCGACGTGATCTCTTTTTTTCGTGAGTGATATTCTTTGGCTAACCGACGCGACGTAAGTTTTTTTTTGTGGCGACGCGAGTTCCGACGACGGGTTTGACAACAGTGTGCAAAACAACGGTCTCAAAGACACTAGTGACCAAGTGGCCGATCCAACTCGCGTGAACCACTTCAGTACGACGGTATGTGTTGGTACCATTTCAAATTCGGGGATAGTGCGCGAAAATGTAAGACCCCTTGCAGTTTAAACGCCTCGTTCGTCGCGCGTTCGGGAAACCAAACGGGCAGTCACTAATGGCGACTAGTGACACATGCCCGCCCAGTCGCCGTTTATTTGTGACCGATCGCGAGAACGGCACGGAATTTTTAGTAGACACTGGGGCGGACTTGTGTGTTTTCCCGCGGAGACTGGTGAACGGCAAAAGGACACAAACCGGCTACGAACTGACAGCCGCGAACGGAATGACACTCGCGACGTACGGTGCAGTGACCATGACATTAAACCTAGGGTTGAGACGCGACTTTCCCTGGAACTTCGTCATCGCCGATGTATCGCGACCGATTATTGGGGCCGATTTCCTCGCGCATTACGACCTGATGGTGGACCTAAGAAATAAACGGTTGGTGGACCGCGAAACGCGCCTGAGTGTGTCTGGCCAACCTACGGAAGCAAACATCGCGAGTGTCAAAGTCCTGACCGGTAAGTCTTCATACCACGACCTACTGCAGCGCTACCCATATATCACTCGACCGGACGGTTCGTGCAAAGTGTCGACGGTCAGACACGACACCGTTCATCACATCCACACGACGCCAGGCCCACCAGAAGCAGCGAAACCACAGCGACTCGCACCAGACCGACTCAAGTGTGCAAAAAAGGAGTTCGAGTTCATGCTGCGATTGGGCATTTGCCGCCCATCTAAGAGCAGCTGGGCCTCTCCACTACACATGGTACCAAAGAAGGATGACGAGTGGCGTCCATGTGGAGATTACCGAGCACTCAACTCCAGGACTATCCCGGATCGCTATCCGGTACGCCATATCGAAGATTTCGCGCAGACGCTCCACCGCAACAAGGTTTTCTCGACCATCGACCTGGTGAGGGCTTATCACCAGATACCCGTTGCCGAAGAGGACATCCCGAAGACCGCTATTATCACGCCATTCGGACTTTTCGAGTTTCCATCGATGAGCTTTGGTTTGCGCAACGCCGCGCAAACTTTTCAACGATTCATGGATGGGCACTTCGGGGTCTGGACTTCTGCTACGCCTACATTGACGACGTTCTGGTAGCATCTGAGTCCGACGAGGAACATCGAGAACATTTGCGTATCTTGTTCGAACGCCTGCAGAAATTCGGAGTCGTGATAAACCCCAACAAGTGCTGTTTCGGTACGCCAGTCGTACAGTTCCTGGGTTATCTCGTCTCCGAAAAAGGAACCGAGCCACTTCCCGAGAAGGTCGCCGCCATTCGAGAGTATCCGATGCCAAAAACCGCCAAAGGACTTCGACAGTTCCTGGGTATGTTGAACTTTTACCGCAGGTTCTTGCCCAGGGCTGCTCACACACAGGCCCCACTCAACCACCTTCTCAAGGGCAAGCTGAAAGGAAAGGCACCCATTCATTGGAACGTTCAAGCCGAAACAGCTTTCGAGCAGTGCAAGGAGGAACTTGCAGCCGCAACAGTCCTGGCTCACCCGAAACTTGGCGCAGAGCTGTCACTGGTGTGCGACGCCTCAGACTACTGTGTCGGAGCCGTACTCCAACAACGTATCGACGACCACTGGAGACGCTGGGTTTCTTCTCGAAGAAGCTTAGCAGCGCAGAATGCAAGTACAGCGCCTACGATCGAGAACTGGTGGCGATATACCGCGCTGTTCAGCATTTCAGGCATATGAATGTTTACCATCCTGACCGACCACAAACCGATCACGATTGCTTTTCGCCAGAAAGCTGACAAGTGCTCGCCACGCCAGTTCCGCCACCTGGACTTCATCAGCCAGTTCACGACCGACATCCGGCACATCTCTGGAGAAACCAACGTGGTTGCTGATGCCCTCTCCAGGGTGGACGAGATTGCTGTTACTATGGACTTCGAGGCTTTGGCGATATATACTGAAATATGAAACTGACAGGATCCCTAATAAGAAAGTTGGGATGTATTGCCAAGGTGAAACCGGCCCTGGACGCCCGGAAAAATTATTTTGACAACGTAGCTTTTTTTCTTAACCCTTCCTTATTGTCTCTCTAAAATATGAAACTGGCAGGGTCCATAATAAGAAAGTTGGGATTTATTGCCGGGGTGAAACCGGCCCTGGACGCCCGGAAAAATTATTTCGACAACGTAGCTTTTTTGCTTAACCCTTCCTTATTGTCTTACTAAAATATGAAACTGACAGGGTCCATAATAAGAAAGTTGGGATTTATTGCCGGGGTGAAACCGGTCCTGGAGGCCCGGAAAAATTATTTTGACAACGTAGCTCTCTTCCTCAACCCATCTTTATTGTCTTACTGAAATATGAAACTGGCAGGATCCCTAATAAGAAAGTTGGGATGTATTGCCAAGGTGAAACCGGCCCTGGACGCCCGGAAAAATTATTTTGACAACGTAGCTTTTTTTCTTAACCCTTCCTTATTGTCTCTCTAAAATATGAAACTGGCAGGGTCCATAATAAGAAAGTTGGGATTTATTGCCGGGGTGAAACCGGCCCTGGACGCCCGGAAAAACTATTTCGACAACGTAGCTTTTTTGCTTAACCCTTCCTTATTGTCTTACTAAAATATGAAACTGACAGGGTCCATAATAAGAAAGTTGGGATTTATTGCCGGGGTGAAACCGGTCCTGGACGCCCGGAAAAATTATTTTGACAACGTGGCTCTCTTCCTCAACCCATCTTTATTGTCTTACTGAAATATGAAACTGGCAGGATCCCTAATAAGAAAGTTGGGATGTATTGCCAAGGTGAAACCGGCCCTGGACGCCCGGAAAAATTATTTCGACAACGTAGCTTTTTTGCTTAACCCTTCCTTATTGTCTTACTGAAATATGAAACTGACTGGGTCCATAATAAGAAAGTTGGGATTTATTGCCGGGGTGAAACCGGTCCTGGACGCTCGGAAAAATTATTTTGACAACGTGGCTCTCTTCCTCAATCCATCTTTATTGTCTTACTGAAATATGAAACTGGCAGGATCCCTAATAAGAAAGTTGGGACGTATTGCCAAGGTGAGACCGGCCCTGGACGCCCGGAAAAATTATTTTGACAACGTGACTCTTCTCCTCAAACCATCCTTTTCATCTTACTAAAATATGAAACTGGCAGGGTCCATAATAAGAAAGATGGGATGTATTGCTGGGGAGAAACCGGCTCTGGACGCCCGGAAAAATTGTTTTGACCATGTGGTTTTTTCCTCAGTCCATTTTGATTGTCATGCTGAGATAATAAAGTGACAGAGTTCATATCAAGGAAGTTGTAAAATATTGCTCGAGCTATAAATACCGGTCCTGAAAACCGTGGGATATTTTTAACAGCGCTAGAATCCCAGAAAAAGACTTTACTTGTTCTTCTTACCACCCTTTGTCAAAAAAAAATAAATAAAAAATATTGCTGAACTTTATTGCTAAAGTAACTAGGCTTGGCGCTTTTATCCTTAGATCTACCCTCTTTTTTATTTAAGGAATTTAAATCTATCCGATTGTTCAACTGACTTGGCAACATAGGAAGGAAAGGCCTAATTTTTCTACCGTACAATAGCTCTGCTGGTGAAAAACCATTATCTAACGGGGTAGTTCTGTATGAAAATGAAGCTTGATATATATATCGTAATTTTTTTTATGAGATTTTTTGCAACTTTTACTGCAGCTTCAATGCAACCGTTCGATTGAGGAAACATTGGACTGCTTGTTATTAATTTGAAATCATACTCTTTGGCAAATTTTTGAAATTCTCCTCGAAACTGTGGTCCATTGTCTGATCGCATTATTTCACAAATACCATACCGGCAAAAAACGTTTTTCACCTTTTCAATAATAACTGACTCAGTCATTTTTAACAGTTTGAAAATTTCAAAAAGTCTAGAATAATAATCAGTTATTATTAGATACCATGTATTGTTACATTTATAAAGATCCAAGGCAATTTTCTCCCAAGGCCTATCTGGAAATTCGTCTACCATCATTGGCTCTTTGGGATTAGTTCGGTGTTCTATGCATTGAGGGCAATTTCTTACTGAATTTTCAATTTGAGTAGAAAGTCCAAGCCACCAAACAGATGTTTTTGCTCGGTTGCGGCATTTAACAATTCCGAAGTGCCCGTCGTGTATGAATTTTAACACTGTAAGTTGTAGCATGTGCGGAATAACTATTCTTGAATTTCTTAGCAAAATTTCTTCAGAAAAAGAAAAATCAGAGCGATATTGAAAGTAAGGTTGCAACTCGTTAGGTAATTTACTTTTATTTGGCCACCCTTCATTTGTGTATTGTTTTATTCTGCTCAGAATCGTGTCATTATTCTGTTCAGTTTTTATCTGTTCTAAAAAATTGGATTTTACTTGAATGGACTGCACTTTGAGATGCACATGAGCCTCTGATTCAGAGGCTAATTCATCTTCATCAGGTTTTTTTGCGTTTTCAGAGAAATTACGAGACAATGCATCCGCTATAACAAGATCTTTGCCAGGTGAATAATAAATGTGATAATTAAAACGCATTAACCGTATTCGGAAGCGTTGTAATCGCGGTGTCAATTCATCAATTGGTTTAGTTTGTAAAACTTGCAACAAGGGGCGGTGATCGGTTTGAAGAAAAAGGGAGGGTAACCCAGTGACATATTCTGTAAATTTATCTGTACCCCAAGTTAAAGCTAGAGCCTCACGTTCTATTTGGGCATACCTCCTTTCAGTGTCAGATAATAACCTTGATGCATATGCAACTATTTCGGTTTTTCCATTTTTAGTTTGCATCAGACACGCCCCCAATCCATAGGATGAAGCATCTGTTTGTATGGAAATTTGTTTCGTGGGGTCAAAATTGGCTAAAACAGGACATTCTGAAAGTATTTTTTTTTATATTTTTCAAAGGCATCTTTTTGTGAAATTCCCCAAATAAAACTCACATTTTTCTTAAGCAAAGATGTTAAGGGTTCTAGAATTTGTGATCGATTAGGAATAAATCTGCTCGAAAAATTCAACATGCCTAAATATTGTAAAACTTGTTTCCGATTATTTGGTTCTGGAAATTCACAAATTGCGCGAATTCTTTCCTGATCTACGGAAATTCCTGTATTCGAAATTTGATTACCTAAAAATGTCAAAGACTGGACCCCAAAAATACATTTAGTTTGGTTTAATGTTATGCCCTCCTGTTCAATTCTCTTCAAGACTTCTAATAAAATTTTATTGTGTTGTTCCCGTGTAGGGGCATGGATTAAAATATCATCCACGTGACTTACAACACCCTCTATACCCGATAATATTTTATTAAGAAGACAAGAAAAATATTCAGGAGCACATGTGATCCCAAAAGGCAAACGTTTAAAGAAATATCTCCCAAAGGGTGTATGTAATAAATGTAGTCAGAAGTTGAGAATTTGTGCTTAATTTAATTTGATGAAACCCTGAATTTGTGTCTAATTTTGAAAAATAATTAGAACCTGAAATTTTTGCCAAAATTGTCTCCACTTTTCCTATAGGAAAATGTGCTCTTAAAACTGATTTGTTTAATTGGGTATAATCGACACAAAGCCTTATTTTATTATTTTTTTGAACCACCACAATAGGACTAACCCATTCTGTAGGAAAATCCACTGGCTCAATAATATCCAATTGTTGTAATCTGCAGAGCTCTTCTTTTAAAGATTCTAAAAGTGGTATAGGAACTACACTTGGTACAGATTGAATAAACGGTTGTGGATTCTCAACAAGCTTGATTTCTAACTCTGTTTTGAATTTTCCTATGCTACTAAAGATTCTTGGAAATCTTGTCGAAATTTGTTTTTGAATCCCGACTGAATCAGTTATTATTACTGGAGCGACTTGATGATAAATTGACTCAAGAACTTTCAATTCCACAATAGCTGCTCTTTCTAGAATTGGTTTAGTCAACCCTTCAATAATGTAAATTACAGTTTGGTAATTCTGATTTTGGTATTGTAAAGTAACTTCTAAGGTTCCAAATACTGACAATTTAATCCCAGACGGACCCGTTACAATTCTATTAAAAGATGTAATATCCCTAATTAGATTAGAACTAATAACACTTTTTGGTAAACAAGTAATATCTGCACCACTATCAATTAAAAATTCGAACTTTTTGTTGAGTTTTGAAACAAAAATCAAAGCGACCCACTCCTTGGAATCTACTTGATTAATAGAAATTGACCCCAAGAAATCATCTGTTTCGACTTCTGATTCTTCAGCAGAAGACTCATAATCTACTGTATTATATTTACTTTCTAATTCTACAAAATCATCAACCTGGATAGATCTGACCTGACTATATTTCCTGCAGACGGACGCCCAATGACCTTTTTTCTGGCACTTGATTGATTTGCAGGACATTTATCCCGATCATGAGGCTGAAGACCACGAAATCCACACTTTTTGCCCTTCCTTTCGAGTGCTCTACTCTGTACTCCACTAGTAGTTTTGTCAACCGCTTGCACACGGCCTATTTGTCTGTGACTGCTCAAAAGCTCTTTGTTCTGTAGAGTCTGTAGCTCAGCTTGTTTTGCTTCCAATGTACATTGATGTAGTGTCAAGGTTTCTTTCAGCTGAAGCCTCTCTGATGTACGTTGGTCCAACATGCCCACCACAATCCTGTCTCTGATAAGTTGTTCCTTCAATTGTCCATAATCACAGTGCTCTGCCAAACTGTGAAGACTTGTAATAAAAGAGTCCACCAATTCACCTGGTTTTTGTGTCCTGGAATTGAACTTGAAACGCTCAAATATTATATTCCTTCTTGGAATGAAGAAATTTTGGAAGCTATCTAAGGCTTCTTGGCATGACGTAGGTTGATTTTGAAATTGTACAGCTACCTCTTCTGATTCATCACCCATAATATACATAAGAATGTCGATTTTGTCTTTTTCTGGTTTGGAGATCTGCCCGGAAACCGACATGTATCTTTCAAACCTTTTGCGCCAAGCTGGCCATGCCGCCGGCATCGAGAAGTTGAATTTTTCTGGAGGTTTGACATGAATGGGAGCCGTTATTTGAACCTGTGTTACTGACTCAGTTGTTGCAGGCATTGCCATTTTGATTCTATGAGTGTATGATTTCAACACGTGCTTGTAGCTAGGCTATGTATGATAGGTTATGGTAGTTTTTCTCAGATTATTTCACTGGTTTTATACAGTCACTCTAATAATTTTCACTTGTAAAGACCATACCGCTGCCACCATGTTATGTTAGGAGTTCTGTAATAAAACTTGGGTTTGTAGATACAGTTTTTGGTTTATTGTTACTCCTTACAAGTTAACCAAACATCTCTCCAACTGTCAAATCCCCTCTCCAGAAGAAGAGGTCCCTTGACATCCTCAAGAAGCGGTGTTGCCGAGAGCAACACAGATTAGCCCACTGACACAACAAATATAACAGTTTCAACTGAAACCTGGCATGTGGGAGAGTTTTGTTCATTCAATACAAGAGGTGATAACCGCGTATATAGCTCCACTACAATGAAATGAAAAATGGTTCACTTTGAACAACACAATGACTCACTCATAGCAATACAATTATTGAACGGTATGAAATATTAAAGTTTCTTAAAACAACTATCTACTATCTACAGACCACCGCGCGTCTACTTCCAATATCATCTATGATTGTGTCAGAAAGATAATTAGGATATATCTCAGAAGTTGTGATGAGGGTGATATCAATACACACATTATAGTTGAAGATATAACGATATACGAAAATGACAATACCACTTCGAAAAATCTCTGCACCTATGGATTTATATCTTAAATGAACTGTAGTAAGAACTGCGTCAGGAACTCTTATCTATCACTGTTCCGTGATTTCCTGAAATTCTCCCAAATTAATGCATTCGTTCCCAAGGAAATTATATAACAGATCACGTCGTTTCGCATCAGCGCTGCACTCCAAACGCCGTCTAATGGTTTATTTAAAGACCATTACTCCCCAAGCGAAAAACAATTCGTTAAATCTCAGAAGATATGTCAATAGCGAAAAACTGAACCGCAACATATGCAGAGAGACCTGGACTGATGTGTACTCACCAGAAATAATGAAGCAGCAACATGATCAAAAAAGTGAAAAATGATATAGAAACTGAAGAAAATTTCAGAAGATTCTGAAACCAAAAATTTTTAGAAAAACTTATTGGATCACAATGGTGACTCATTGAAAATGTGAAGAAATCAATGAAATAAGAAATAATAAATATACGATAGAATATCATCTGATGATGAAGACAAGTGTCGGCAGAAAATTAGCAGATGGAAGTAAAAAACAAAAATAGCATGTGAAATATGATGTAATTAAAACCAGTTACCACGTCTCACCTAGAAGACCATCATGAATTGGAAGTAACCCAGATCATCTTTGAATTGACGAATGAAAAACCTCCGGGAATTGACACACAAACAAACCCCTCACTTCTCGACTCTATAATGTTATTCCAGTAGAAATATAAAGCACTAACTCATTCAAAACTGAACTGAAACAATGGTTTCGTAGCTTGCGAAGGCTTCATCTTAAACAGTATGTTGATGAAGAACACATACCTACTAGAAAAACACCCACTATTTTTTCAAATGACAATATACAAATATGGTAAATTTTTCTTCCCAATTCATACGTGCATGTTAATAATATACTTTCGCCTATGTGTGGGTAACCATTCAAAACGAAACAGATGAAATATCTGATCCCACCTTTATTTAAAACAAATCGGTCCTACCCCCTCCCATTCGGTCGAAGGGGAGGGTGTTTGCTACGATTTTTAACACTGCAATTTCAACCCTTCAACTCACACATAAAATTAGTTCCATCCCAAGCAATTGTTGACCAGTGTACTTCAAAAAGAAAAAAAAGTTGTTGCATGTTTTGTACCAAATGTATTGCCCTGATAAGAAATACAGTAGAGGGTGGCGACCAATTTCAGCATCTGTTACGTTAATTCACCCGTAGATAGCAATAAGTAGGTATTTCTAACTTTTAAGAGTTTTTTCTCATTTCGTGGTAACTACATGGGTAAAAATAAATAATAGTTTAAAAAACTAAAAAAACACGCTTTTATAGCTAACTGAACTAAAAAATAGAAAATAATTTTTAATTACAAAGAGTTTATATTACGGTAGTAGAAGGCTAAACAATCATTCATAGTCAATCAGCTCAAAATAAAATTATAATAAAATTTAAGTAATTAACAGAATAAAGTAATTCAGAGTAAAATCGTGGGGTGCTTGATATATTATATATTACAATCATTCTATCGGTAATTATCTTTGAGAGGAGACTTATGAAATGTAGTAAAATGCACCCCACACTTTTTACTCTGAATTACTTTATTCTGTTGATTACTTAAATTTTATTATAATTTTATTTTGAGCTGATTGACTATGAATGATTGTTTAGCCTTCTACTACCGTAATATAAACTCTTTGTAATTAAAAATTATTTTCTATTTTTTAGTTCAGTTAGCTATAAAAGCGTGTTTTTTTAGTTTTTTAAACTATTATTTATTTTTCATTTTTTAGTTCAATTTATCAATTAGTTTCTAGTGGAAATGTGATATTTCTTACGAATCATTCCGCAATCTCATCATTTCATTTAAAGCTTCACTATTGCATGGGGTACTTCCTGTTAACTTAGAGCAATCAAGTTCATCAATCCGAATATCGTCTAAAGATCTTACACGACTAAGTGCTACATAGGCTTGTTCAGCAGCAAACAATCGCGAGCCTAGATAAATTACTGCATGATCAACTGTACAACCTTGCATCTTGTGAACGGTCGAAGTCCAACTCAGGATTATTGGCAACATTCGTCTTTCAACAGTTCCGTGGCTGTATTTCGCTGGGAACTATATTATATGTTACATAAATATCATATACAGTAATTTGCATGTATCAGACTCATGTACACCTACGCATGTAAGGTAAGGAATGAACATTGTGAGAACGCAACTACCCTGAAAACGTTTCTGCCTCCGTTGTGCTGTGCCGAGTGCCCGAATGAAAGAACGAAAGAGTAAGTCCGAAACTGCAGGCATGCGCAGAACGCGCGCTAGCTCTATCTTTTTTACTCCACTACAGAGGATCTATAAAAGAATTTATTAATCCTGGTGGTCCTTATAAGGATAATCAGACAAAGCTCTTTCAGTGAATATATCGAGTATGTATTTCTTGAAACCAATACGAGCAAATTTGTTATTTTTATTTCATTGTAGCTAGATTTTTATAGTGTTTAAAACAATGTTTTTTGTTTTTTTCTTATTTTCTTTTTGTATTCCGACGTCATTTTCAGTTATTGTATATTGTGTGTAATTTTCAACTGGAGAATAAAGATTATTATTATTATTATTATTATTATAATGGAAAACTATGATCAAATAATTGCATTGTCATCGGTCCTTGATACGTATGCAAAGTTTCAAATTAATCAGACTTCTGGAAATTGGTGAAAATTATGCTCAAAGATTCCGTTACATACATAGTTACAACCCAAGCTAATAAAAGCGTGTTAATTAAAAAAGAAAGGGTTTGGTCAGATTCATTTTTTTACGAGCTTTTCAATGAGCCCATACACGACATAGGTTTGCATTTGAAAAAAAATTTGAGAAGGGTTGCAGCTGAGGGGTTGAAAAAAAATATTTCATTTTATTCCCGGTCGAAGGGGAGGGTGTTTGCTCAATTTTTAACACGTGGTGTAACAAAATACGTTACAGTTTATTGCTATATTGCATTATTAACATATGGTATATTCAGTTCATCAGTTCCGAAAGGTCCTGTATGGTCTTTCAGTAGCTCTTCGAACTTTTACCGGCTAGCGATATTTCCTAAGTCCTTGACGAGCCGCCTGTAGTAGCTACATAATGTTTGTTCTTCGGTTGTGGTCACTCTCGAACTGCTTTGATTTTCTCGGGATCAGTGGCAACTCCTTTCGAGGACACAACATGCCTCAAGAAATTGGCTTTCTCTTGGAAGAGGCAAAAATTCTCAGAATCAATCTATGAGTGAGCATTCTGCAGCCCTTTAAATAAAGCTCGAAGATCTGACAGATGTTCGACAAAACTCTTGCCCGCCATCGAGATCGACGAGACATGTTTTTTAAGTGAGTGCTGTGAGTATCAGACTCTTCAAATCTAGCGTCGAGAATTACTTGCAGTCGGCTAGGATGTTTAAGGTGTCGTCTATTGTGGATAGGGGGTAGCTGTCTTTCCTGATGACATCATTAAACCTCCTATAGTCCATGCAGGACCAAGTCGATCCATCCTTTTTAGTCACCAATACGATGGGTGATGACCAACGGCTACTTGACTCTTTTATTAAGCCCTCTTACAGCATGTCCTTCAAGATGAATGGAGCAATTTTTTTTGTTCAGAGAAAGGCAGACGTCTAGGTGGTTGACGTATAGGCTGGCAACTCCGGTATCGATAAGATGCTGTACTGAATCCGTTCGGCCCATGATCTTTCCTGAATAAAATAACTTTTTTTCCTATAAATTTGACGGCCTCACTTAGTTCCTCTTCAGATGACTCCATGTTCTTTCAGACATCCACAATGCGGTCTGTCAAGAATACACAATTCACCAGAGATTTGACCAGGAAAACTCCTCCTTCATTGAATCTTAACTTCAGCATATTACTCAACATCATATTTTCAAGGTAAATGAATATTTCATTACTATAATTATTAAACAATTATTTCAAAAACTTTCCAGTAACAATTTTTTAAATTTTTCTTGTATTCATATTAATGTTGAGGTACAGTCACATCAACCATTGATTTTATTTTGCGATAGGTAAAATGAGCTGCCGTGATAACCTCAAAAACTCAAGAACCAAATACATTATAGGCCACTGATATCGACTGATACATATGATATCAACCATTTTTATCTAATTAATTCAAATCTTATGATGACATGGCTCCAAATTACACCCCACACTTCTTCGAGTACAGCCTATAAATCATCGGATCGAATATTGCCTAATTCAGTATCGACAGAACTTGTTTATAAAAATGGTCCCAAAATATATTGTGGCGGCAATTTCTTTTGCCATTGTTGGATTCAGTTCAGCGCTTGGTGAGGGTTTCTTTAACTGCCCAGATGACACGAAAGCGTAAGTATAATTTTTTACTCTAAATCATGCTCCAATCCACAATTCAAATGTATAAAATGATTTGAAGGATATATTTCTTACGTAACTCAGATAAATTGATAAATCTTCTGGGATTCTAGTTGAATTGAAGTTATTAGTCAAATTACATGCAAAACCAAAAACTGCTATTATCTAAGATCGCAGTTTGAAAATTTTGGCCGATTGGGTAACATAAAGAATGGTTTTTGGAAAGTTACTACTGACAACGTCATTTAAAAAATTGTACAAACAAGTATTTTTGTACAAGTTTCATAGAGACTTTCCCAAAGAGAAATATTATTCGAACTTTCTCGATACCTTTCATAGAATCAAGGTTTATCCAATTGTTGGAAATTCATACATCATTTCAAACGTAAGTTATTTCTGCAGTTTCCATTAGATTCAGAAAAATTATTTAAAATTTTAGTGAAATATTATACGCGATGATATATTTCGATCGATTTTGAAAGAATCTGGGGGTAGATTGGGGCAAGTGAGGATGAGGATATATCATCCAGGTGTCGAAATAGACTCCTTACGTCGCTTTTACTGCTAGAGCGATTTGAATGGTCTGGAATTATAAGAAACTATCGTTCCTGGCAAAAGACAATGTATAACATCCTGTGTATCATCATATTTGAAAAGATTCAAGTGGGATATTCTTTCCGGAAATCCGTCTATACATCTCGTGCCCAAATTCTGCCTGGGCACTTAATAATCAACGTAATCATCGTTGTAAGTACTATGTTTTGACAGAATTCCATTTAGTTTCCATAGGCCAGGCTTTAGGCAGCACGCTCAATCTACTTATCAATCTCTGCAATGAGTTTTCTTCCGGATGTTACGCAATCCGAGTAATCGCTAACGATTTGGGACTAAACGCAGCTAGGTCTGCATACTTTGCTTTAATTGAATCGCATTTGAGTTACGGGATTGCATTTTGGGGCACATGCTGCTCTTACCTTCATGATTATGTTTTTATATTGCAAAAAAGAGCTCTGAGGTATATATGCGAAAAAGGTCCGAGATACGTATATATGCGAAAAAGGTCCGAGATACTCGTGTAGAACGTTATTTAAAGACCTTTGTATACTTACAGCAATATCACTATACATTCTAGAATCGGTCACTTTGATACATAAAAATAAATCACTTCTTGAAACAAATAATAACTACTATAACACTCGACGAAGCAATCATGTCAGATTACCAAGACCTTCCAATAATTTAGTTAGAGATTCTATGATATATAACGGCATCAAAATGTATAATCACCTACCTACAGCCATTAGGGACACTATATGTCTCAGGCGATTCGGAAGGGATACGAATTAAGTTTTAATTTTTGATTTCTGATAAATATATTATTACGCATTTAATTATATGCACAATTTATTCTTACTTCTTGTCTAACTATCAACTATACAATTTTAAATTTTTATCACTGAATGGAGGTATGTAATTACTGTATTTTAAAATTGTTTAATATAGTTTTATCCTTTTTTAATTGTATCTTGTCTGCGTGAAACCCATAAGCTCAATTTTTCTTTGTAATTTTATCTAATCGTTAGTTATAATAAAGTATACCTTGATTGATTGATTGATTTACTAGTAGGGTGGTTTTTCATTGATGATAGTATATTGTTTACCAGGTAGGACAAGCCTAACATTCGTAGACGACTGTGAAGGTGGCTTTTGCAGCGAGGTAAACATACTATTTTTCCGCAAATCGTTTGAAATTCGACAGAAATCTGTTGATTTTGAAAATATCACGAATAATTTTATTCACAAAATGAATGGTGCTTGAAATTCTTGATGAAATTACTTGGGTAACTATGGAAACTTTTTTCAATCATTTATGTAGAACACTAACAATTGTAAGGATATAATTCATTTCCTCACAGTAACGAAATCTTGTATTTTCCTTTGATGAATTTTGTCAGGAATGATTCGTTTCAGAATAAAATCAGCATTTTCAATATAATATTGAACTCTTTTGAAGACTAGCAATAATGAAATGAATCTAAATATTCCTTCCACTGTCAGATTAGTGAGACCCACAAATATAAATATATTACTCGCAAAGTATATTTGTGTACGTGAGTAGTAAATAACATTATATTCAAATGTCCAAATCAGATCTATAATAAGGTACAATGAGGATAATTATTTCGGAACCCATTGGTTTTTAGAAGAAATTATTTTAGTTGCCGTTCATGGAAGTCAAACGTGGCGAATATTCTATTTTTGTCGTCTATGAATACAGTTTCTACTGATTTTTCTGGAATGCATTTGATACTGAAATTGAAAAAAAAAACTCGAAAAATCTTCAGTTCGGTTCGTTTTTGATATTTTCTTCTTCTCAAAATTGAAAATACGAAAAAGAATGAAAGATATGCTGGAGATTCATTTGGTTACTTAGGAAAAGCAGGCTTTATATGCTTAATAATTAATATAAAAGAGAAAATGAAAGAAATGTTCATAAATGCTTGAAAAGAGTTGTTTTCGTATGTAATGACATGTCAAACCTCAAACTGTCGAAAGAGCAATTCAGTTTCTGGTCCATGTTTATGAAGATTATATTTAGTATATACTGCCTACATGACAGTGATATAGATTCCCCCATTCCAAATACTTCACTTGTTGAAGATTCTATTATTTACAATGAAATCAAAATGTTTATTCACCTACCAGCAACAGTGAAAATAAACTTTCCAGAAAGGAGGTGAAAAATATTATAGGTAGTTGAGAAAGCATATTATTCCACTCAGGAATTTTTTGATGACCTATTCTTCGAATAAATATAAACCAAACTGAAAAAAAAATACTTTTTTTATTCGAGTTTCAATATATCGATATTTAATCAACATTTTTACACATAAATGTTGTATACGATTTATTTTCACTGTGTATATCAATGCTTTGTCAATGAGAATTATTCTCTTCTGACAATAAAGCATATTTTTACTTGACTTCATCATTTGTGTAGGAAGAATAGCTCATGCAATTGCCACGTGACGGTCATTAATACACTATTATACAGCCTTGCCCAGCCCTTTACATGGTTTTTTGGTGTCAACTTCGACGTGCTCTGTGTGTGAAAAATCCTACTTTCTTGAGAAAATATTCTTCTTGCCATAGGAAACGGAATCCACAAATCAGGATTTCTGAAATCTACATCACAATAGATACTTCAAGCGAAATCAACACTTTTATGTTTAATTTTTTCGGAACTGAAACAAACACGTGGGGTATGAATAATTATATCGCAAACATGTAACAGCCTTGTGTATGATACAGAGGGAGAGAATCGTGATTATTTTGTACGGAAATCATTAGTATTTTTGATAAACTGGAAATAACAAAGATTTTTCTCAAATCTGAGTGGGATCTCATCAACAAAACGGATATTTTCCAAATATTGTAACGTTGTGATTCTTCTTGCAGGGTGGATGAAGTAGGTGATATACAGAAAGATGTTCCCCCATCCTTAGTCGGAAAAGCCACCCTCAATATTCGTATTCCTGAAAGTGGATTGTTGAAAGCACCAATTACTTGTATTGTGGTGAGTATATTCGATTGGCTTGAAGAAACATTATTCCTCAATCAAACTGGACGAACTATGTCGTATAAAGAAGTACCTACTAACTAGGGAGTAACAAAAAAGAGTTACTTTGGACAGAGTTTATTTCACTTCATGAGTTCATTCTAGCATTTTTTCTCAGCATTTTTTTCTCAAAATATTCTCATTGTTTCATTTTGTAATCAGAAAAAAATGCGTGAATATATTTTCACTCCAATTGTGTTGGAAATTGTTAGATACTCATCCAACATTTGAGAGCTTATATTCAACTTTTTTGTCGGGATATTTGATAATCAGTACGAAGTTATGGATTCAAAAACAAATCGTTTCATGTCATTTTTTTTTTCATTGTCTGAAAACGCATCTGTTGATCCATTTTTCCCAAGAACCCAATATCAATATTGGATTTTTTTCACAATTAATATTGCTCCTTTATATTAAAAAAAAACTATATGATTTTCATTCGTTCATTCAATAAATGGTTAGTTATGAGGATAGAATATTTGCGAGATATTTTTTCAAGTAACAAAAATCACAGAAGAAACAACCATCTGTCTCTGAAGGGGAATTTTCATTTCGATTTTTCATGGAATCTAGAATATTTGTGTTTTTAAAGCTATTTCCCAATCATTACCATTTCGGCCCAGTCAAAATGAATTGTTCAGCCGAAAAAAAAGTTGAAATATATTCTACTGTGCACACCCCGTCAGACAAAAATTCTGGGTTCGTCAGCTCATCAAATATTGGGAAAATGTTACTTTTGATTCACTTCATGTAAAAACACCTATTTGACAGATGGAATGAATGTGAAGAAAAGTACTTCCCGCCAATCCATTCAGTTTTCTTCAAAAATAATTTTCCTGTCAATTTTCCATTTTTTGTATTGTCATGTGTATTTAAACCTAGATGGAATCTCATTACCTCGGAAATTGATCATTGTGGATGTTAGCAATCGTTATTCAAGAGAATTCAATTCATAACATCAGAGCAACTAAAAAACCATCAGATATCAGTCATGATGAACAAGCAACGAATGAGAAAGTACAAAATCAGAAATAGCAGTGCATGTCTGTTTATACGAACGTAACATCAAATGGTCTGAAGCTGTAGTCATCCAGGATAAGAACATTATATAAGAAAAAGGGATCTGCTAATATTGCATATGAAAACGTGTTCACTCAACCAAGAGTTGAGACTCAAAACGTGTGGAAACCACATATCCAACGTATGGACCAAGTAAGGTTCAATAAACGAGATCTTCGCAGAAATCTCTCCATTTTCCAATCAATCAGTCTTGGTGTCGACGAACTCCTCCCTTTTCCCCCCCTAGGCGGTTAGACATATGCAATGTGAAATTAACTTGGAGATTGTCATGTATCAGTATACATTATTATAGATGCAAGCGTTTGAAATTCTGTATTCATACTCGTTCTATAAGAGTTCAATTGTCAACAATTGACAAGGGGAATTCGAATTAGTTGAGAGTACATTTCACCTGAAAGTTTACTTCCCCAACAATGAAAGCATCTTTTACATTTTCAGTTTTTCTTGTCTTCTTCATCGATTATTTTTCATTAGATTCCGTCAACAATATTCTTCAACTGTACTTTCAATTTCTGTAGTAGTGAATGCTGTTCAGAAAAAGTAGTAGTAGTAAAAATGTTATTTATACTCTATCGATTTCGACCATAGTCCTTCGGTAAGTAGGCCTTCCTATCGATTCCCCACGCCTTTCTTCAGAAGCAGCATGGTCAGCTATGAAACATGGGAGAGTCATTCCCCAATACGACAGAAAAGTTCCTGAAGAAAAAATGTCTACCCCCACAAGCGGATCAACCCTAAGACTTCTTGGCCATGAGCTGGGTACACACACTCACTTGAGCTAACTCCCACGTTTTCCATTCACTCAGAGATAAATGACTCTGACAGAATTTCATTCATTCATTCATTTCGAAAGGTATAGGTAGATAATATGATAATATGAATTCGAACTTCCACCATTCTGACCGAATTTCATCACGGATCGGAGAAAATTTCAATGTCAATTTCAATGTTTAATTCGACAATCCTTCTCTACACTGTGAACATATTTGAAAGACTATGATGTTATTTTCAGGTCACCGACTTGGCATCTGATGGTTCCGGTGGCAAAGTAACACTGGTGAGTGGAGGTCTTGGATCCAAGTTCTGCGAATTGAAGATGGTTTCAGGATTTTTGAGAGGTCTCAAATATCGTGTTCAAGTTTATACTGATGCTGCACCAAACTCTGATCCAATGAATATATCAGTCTGATCCTGATGGATTCAAACCATCATTGCACGCATCCTGAATTGAACTAACAGAGAGATAATTGGTGGTAACGTTGGATATCTCAATAGGAAGCAGTTATAGGATAACTAATGCACTAAAATTTCAGTGATAGTTCTTGATTCAGGATAATTAAACTTTGAATAAAAGTCGTAACCACTCAACTTGATCTTTAATTTACATCGGAAGGCCAATAGAGTTCAACTGGAAATTGTCGCAATTCTGCAATATACAAATGGGTTGATGCTCTGGAAAGTTATTTGAAAACACAGATAACAATGTATTCTCAGTGATGTTGGTAATTAGGAGAGAGTTCTAGCTGATTTCAATACTCGAAAAGACACTATAAATATTGAAATTGACTAATTTGTAGTCATAGAATATCGATATCATCTGAAATCCAGTTATTTTGAGTTTTCTCACCACTTATAATCAAATAGCTTCAATTTATTTTAATATCTCTTTATAGGGCACACTGGTTCATTTGCCCTGATACGTTTCTGAAATTTTGCGAGAGAGTAAAATTTATTATTTCGTCATTTACATATCGATATCTTCAGTTACAGATTGAATTTGAGGAAAAATGTGAAAAATATTCATACTTGCCCATGGAAGCGTTTCGGAAACTACTTTGCTTCCTTTTAAAACAGTTTTGAAAAAATGTCACTGGCTTGGGTAACTCATGAATAGTACCACCAACTGCTGTTTTAATGGCGGTTCGTGGTTATAACATACCAAAAACAATTATTTTGTTATTCCATTCTGGAGGGAGATAGGAGAAAGTTCTTGGTTGGAATTGTCTAAAAACTAATCAGTGTCGAGAGAAAAAGTTAACCGAGGTGAAATCCAAGGTAAGCTATTTTTCGAGAACGACATTTTGTTTTTTGACGAGAAATGATTATTAGCAAGATTAATTTCAATATAGGTATATTTTTTGTTTCAATTAGCAGTTGCAAATAGAAAAACTACTGAATGGAGCTCCCAATAAATGTCGCTATTGTTATTTTTGCTGAATGTCATTCAACTCTGTATAGGTGAAGATAGGGATGGAAAGGTACCGTTTTATTTTTGAAACTGACGGAGGCTTCAGTTATTGAAGAAGGTTGAGGGGTTTTGATAGTGTGTGGAAGCTATAATACCATGTCAGGCAAGCAAGCTTGTTTCATTCACTACTTTGGTGTTCACACGTCAGATAAGATGTAAACACTTCGTGAATTCCAATGAATAGAATGATATTTCGCACAGAAGACGAAGAGATTGGGAAGTTTAAAACAAAAGCGGCAGAATTATTACTCACCTCATCTTTTTCTTAGTGTACAGTAGTCACTTACCCAACCGGAAGAGAGGTTAGAAACTATAACATTTCGAATGATTGTGAAAAGAGGTATTTTCTCAAATAAATTGAAAAATTCAAAGTTGTCTCCACTTATGTTATCTCCGATTATGAACGATAATACTACATGTTTCGGGCGTCTACGCGCCATTCTTCAGTTTCAAAAGCACAGCAAACTGAAATCGAAAATATTCATTCAAAATAGGAACAAAAGAACTCATTCAAGTCTAGGAAAACAACATAATTAGAAAGTTATAATTATTCAAGCCTGAAAGTAACTCATTCATCGAGAAGGAGTTGGAAAATAGACAATCAGACGTCGTTCTGTCGAATAAAATTCAGTGTTTGGATCTTTGCGGGAGTGTATACACCATATCAGTTATACAAATGAGTGAATCCTGACACGATTTTAGACACTATCTCAGTGCAGTGGTCTTTCTTGCTCTCGGTCTATGTTTCAAATGCTTTTCCGTTTTCTTTTTGAACTCAATGCACATTGTTCATGAAAATATTAAGATAATTATCTCCTGATATGGTTGTTCCGACTTTCTATTAGTGATGAATATCAGCTAATTAACGGAAAAACGTTTATACAAACTGGGTTAGGCACACATTCATATACACATTTCTGTACACCTTTTTTGATCTGATCAGCCTGTTACATCATGTTGGTGAGTGAATGATATAAAATATCATAATATTCTATTATGCATCGATTCAGCTGAATACGAACATGTGGGCAGCACGAAGAATACGTATTCTCATTGGGGCTTAATACTATGCACAGTTTGTATTGTGTTTGAGTCTGATTTGACCAGTAGTAAAAGTTGGAACTGGATAAAAGATTTCTGACTACGGATTCATTCAATTTCAATCTTGAATTCGTTGTAATCGTGGTTTCTTATTTCTTGTGCTATTTGATTATAGATGTGAATATCAGAGGATTTTCCGGCTGATTTATAGAGACGATATCTTGGTTCCATAGGCATATTTTTGGTTCTCGTATTGTACTAGTGATACTCTGCACTGGTAAAATGAATATTTGGTTTTTTTTTTCGGAAATGTAGCAGGCTGTGATGAATGAATCAAGGCCGCCTCACACCAAGGCAACGGGTGGCAGCATGTAAAGGTCATACAAACCATTCGTTGCAACTTGGGTAGCATGCGAGAAATAATTTAATTTAATCATTTGTTGAGAAATCAATTAGAATAATTATTGTGTAACAGACATAGTCCGTATCGGGTCGAGAGAAAAAACTAACTAACTCTTGTTTTCAAACTTATTTTCAATTTTTTTCTCCTAAGGAAGCTGCAGGTCGAAAATGTCCGATATGATCCAGCGCCTTTTGCACTAGCAGCCAGGGAAGAAGTAGTCTTCTGACAGGTGTTATTCAATTAACCTAATGTGTGACGAACGAATTGTTTTATAGATTTTTTATTTACCTATAGCCAGTCTTCAAATGTGCTCATCGACTATTTGTGAAATATGCATATATACAACGAGGCAAACTACTCATATAGTTTCTTATTATCTGCTTGGTTTTCAATTAAAAGTGGTCAATATTCAATATTGATAACGCCAGGATAAGTAGTTTCACAAATGAATCCTTGTGGATACTTTGTCGTTTTCACTTTATTTCACTGATCATAATATGAAGTGAGACCAAGCCAGGGCATGGAGCTGTTCAATCATCTTAATCTTAACCCTAACTCTAACAGTAATAACGTCATCAAGAGCGATCAGCGATACCAAACGATGGATCCTGTTCTTGTATTGTTCAGCTGAGATCATCTTATCATTGGTTCTATTTGAATCTTCGTTTTTATCTTCGATAATTTCGAAAATCGAATGAGTACCGATAGTCAGATCAAAATATTCTTCGGAAATAGCGTATTGGATATTGAATTGAGAATAATAACTCCATATTCATAAATGAAATATTTTAGGCAAATTCGTACAAGAATATTGAAGAAGAATTCCATATAGAATAGTCCATAAACTTTCTACAGGTTTGTATATATTTAATAAATATTTTAGTCATATTCGAATTTTGTATGTTCATTATATGATATCTGACATAGATACACCTGATCTCAACTTTGTAGTTCTTGAAGTGTTTCCTCCTAGAAAGCTTGAGCTTTTTAAGCACAATTTCACTAAGTTTTATTCTGCCCCTAGACAATTTACCCTGTTGATATTCGCCATGTAGGAAACTGTGAAATTCACTCCAGAAAATCGGAATCCAATTAGCAACGCCGCGTTTTGAAAATATTTTTACATTGACAATATTATTAATAGGAATGTTTTGTATGAATTCTATCTCATAGAAAATCAGGAGTTTATTGAAAGATACTTGATTGATAATGAAGATAACCATTTTTATCACTATCGTTGGAATTAAATGGGTATGAATCTTCTATATACTTATATGATTGCACGTAGGAAAAATTCTCATCATATTTGTATGTTTTTAGTCATTGAAACGATGTCTTATTCGAGTTTATTCATTTGTTTGATTGTCTTGTGTACAATAAATAATGTGTTCTGTAGTAGCTTCGTGAATTGTCCCGACATTTCAAAAGCGTAAGTTTTCAAATTGAGCCGATCATAAGAATTTATTTTACCAACGAATTTTGGCTACTACATTTCTCATCAATATTGATCAGACATTCTCTTGAGAATATTGATGAGAGAATTCAGGAGGAATGTATAAAAGTCCCTGGCGGTTTCTTCAAAGAGGGAGACTTATTTTATATTATAACATTCATATTCATTCATGATATATTCATATTATATCAAAACATTCATTGCTTCTTGATTCTATTCAGAGAAAGGCAATCCGTCCTGTTTGTGATTCTTCGCTCACAGACTCGCTTACTTCGTTAGAACATCGTAGAAGGGTCGGAGACTTATTCCTCTTCTAAATTCTCGTCAATCGTTCCACCCTAGTATCTACACGGATGACAGAATTCCAACCCCTTTTTTGTTGGCTTGGAGACCTGTTGAAACTCTCTTGCTCCTCAGGAACAGCTGGACTTTGGAACTCCTCGCTGACAGTTGTTTTTTCTGAGGCTTATAAACTCCAAAAATTCAAAGTGAATGTTGATTTGTATCTCCTGTCCTTGTTCCTCGAACATTTCATTCATGGCTTCTATTCCGTGTGAATCTGTATATATATATATATATATTTATATATATATATATATATATATATATATATATATATATATATATAAAAAATGGTTAAGGCTTTCGCGGCCGAGGTTATTAGTATAACTACTGCTCTTCGGGCTTGAAGGCCGTCGTTCTTTGGAATTTCTTCCTGACGTTTCGCTAGCGCTATATATATATATATATATATATATATATATATATATAGACTATCAAATTCTCTGGTCTATCACAATTTGCTGTATCTGGCTTTGGCCTTCATCTGCTTTGAAATCCGTATCGTCGCCAAATTGTTTCAGGGATTGAATTATAGAGTTGAAATTCACTCAGCATCTTGATTATATTAATATATGATGAGATAATCAAAATGGTATTTTTATTGAATCCGAAAAATTGTATTGGAAAGAATCATCATTTCCCAGATGATAATAATACTATCACCTAACATAATACATTTTGACTCAACGTTATATGTTATTTATTGATAAAATTCCACATAAATCACATTTTCGAATGAAAGATTTTGAACTTTCGGCCGTTAAATAATCGACTGTTGGTTGTTTCTGGGTTTCTAAGCCGTGGTCTGCATATTTTTGGGCCTGGCGTTTCGTCTAGAAACCCAGAAACACCTGAAAGTGCATATTTTTCAATGTATATACGTTCGAAACATCATCGCCATCTGTTGTTTGTTCAAAAAAGCTTATGCATTAGTTATATCTATTCGATTTTACCTAAATATCATCGTTATAATATTTTGATCTCAAATATAATAAATAAGTGAATAAGACTTAAAAACGAAAAAGCAACCCAACCCACTAATCATTGTGATATAACCTCATTTCAACAGTAACATTACAATATTGTATGTTACACTATCGTGATATGTTACTTTAACATGTATGTTATAACATGTATGTTATGTTGTAGTGAAATGTCCAGGTAGGTTACATAAAAAGCATATGTTGATGCAATGTATCTTAGTGGGGATGTTAACTATATACAGGAAACTGTGATCTTTCAAGGTGTTCTGAAACTCTCCTTATTGAGAAGAAAAGGTTGTTGTTGTTATTCTGAAATAAACCTGATAATGGAAAACGAATATTTCTGGAAGTATTTGAAAAATTTGTTAATGAACTCGTGAAGTCCCTACGTCTATAGGCATACAAGAGAATTTGGTAATTTTTATTCATCAATTCACGAAACTTCAGATATTTTTTTTGCAGTGAAGAGTTGGTATACGACATCGAAAAGCAAGAACATGGAACTTTTGGAAAAACTACTCTCGATTTCCGCTTACCAGAAAGTGGTCTATTTGCCAAACAAATCACTTGTATAGTGGTAAGTCATTGGAGGATATTGAATACGGGAACAGTATCCGATATTCAGATTCTACAGTTCTTCGAAGATTCGATTTTTCTTCCATGATAATATTTCAATCAGCCTTTAATAGATTTCGTCGTCAAAAATTTTGCTGATTAAATAATAATGATTTTATAACCAGAAACAAATATCTTCAAAACATCATCCAGAGCTGTACTCCAATATTTCGTAAAACAATATCCAACTCTTAATTGTTCATGAGAATTTTCAAAGAAACTGTAAATGAAGGGCTAATTCTGCCGAATGTATCCAAAAACTGAAACTCTTGCGATTTTCGAGCGGAAAGTTGGTTTTGTTAACTTAGATATTTTCACTACCACTAGCAATATCACAGATGATTTTATCTGGTGCTGTATGCTGAAAACGATAAATAATAATCGTAGAAGAATTCGAATAATATTTACCATTTAACTATTCCTAAAGAATCTATGTAACTGATTTACTCGATTTAAAAATATCAATTCGCATGGAAGATGCTTCGGTGTGAAAATTCCGCATTTGATGAAAAAAAAACATTATTCACCTCTGTATCAAAAATACTATTTAGGCATGCTAGATATCAAAATGTTTTGAGAAAAAATATTCGTGTGACATCACTGTAATTTTATGTTCACCATAGTATTTATCTAATTCAAACGTGTCAATCAATTCTCAAAATACATTTTTATTTCGAAAAGTATAAGTAAGGTTCTATTGCTTTATTTGACCTAACATGAATCTATGTGTGTTGAAATGTCTTGACTTTTACTCTCTCCTATCATCTTATAATTCGAAATTTCGATCACTTCCCATAAATAAAAATCAAAAACCTTCATAGTATCTATCAAGCCCCACCAAAGCTGTTGCGAACAACACGAAGTCATTGCGCCCTTTACCCATAGACGAAACATTCCAAAGCTAATGCAGGATTTTCTTCTGACGGGTGTAGATCTACTGTGTAGATAGATTTCAGACTGGCTTAAACGAATTGTTCGAAAGATTATTTAACGCCAGTCTTCAAGTATGCCCATCGACTATGTCGAATGTTTTTATTTGAATATACAATGTTGTGTTTGAAATGGTGATAATAATGAAAAAGAAAAAACTGAATGACAACAAGGAGAGAAAACTTTTCCGTGTAAAATTAATGAAAATTGAGAGGGGAAAAAGGATCTGGGGGTAAACCGGGAAAAGGGACCTGGGACATATTGGAAAAATGACAATTAGGTTGAAAAATAGTCGGGACTTGTCTCAGAATAATTTCCGACAAAGGACAGACATCACTGGCGTATTGTGGGGAGTATTCGCAATGTCTGAGGACTGGGAGCGGGGAGATAGAATGTGCATATTGTTACCGGCAAATCTAAATCCGCTTCTGCACTAGTCGCGGATAGGTGGGTAGCACTTTTTTTTAAGAGAGGGAGTCTTATGAAAAATTATTGGAAAGCTCTATCCATTTCATCCGTCACTGATTATCTTTTGAAAATAGATTTAAACGTTCTTGAATTAGTAGTGTTTTCATTTTCCATCCAACAATCTTCAAACATTTCAGTATTATAATTTGTATAATAACTGAATTCGAGAATCTGTTCAATTCATCTTAACGAAGGAACCTTCGAATTTTAAGTCAGTAAATTTTCCAAACCGTGACAGTAGTTTCCCCCCTCCATCTAACTTTCGAAAAAGAAAAACAATCAAGTTTCGACGAAGTTCACATCAGAAGGCACCGTATTTAAGAAAATGTATTATATACACGTCACTCGTCGGATAGAGGGGGTAAATTCGAATTGGGTGAAGGTTCTCGTGACACCTTGAAGGGATGGAAATTATCTATCCAACACTCTTTCATTTTCGAAAATGGAATCAGACGTTCCTGATTCTTCAGGAGTTTGATTTTGTGTTTTATGAGTCTAGAATCTAAAATATGATTGCTTGTAGCTGGGAAACGTCGTATCAATTTCTCAAGACTGAAAATTTGTTAGATAGAGAATTGAGAGTCCTTTCACATAAAATATCACAACCCTTCAACTATTCGAGACATAATTTGTAAATGCAGGACAGGGAAAAGCCTTTTTACTACCACACTGTGTATATTCTGACATTACTCGATTTCCAGATCACAGACTTATCAACTGATGGAAGTGGGGGAGATGTATCTATCGTGAATGGTGGTGTTGGAACTAGAACTGTTGAAATCCGTATCGTCGCCAAATTGTTTCAGGGATTGAATTATAGAGTTGAAATTTACTCAGCATCTTGATTATATTAATATATGATGAGATAGTCAAAATGGTATTTTTATTGAATCCGAAAAATTGTATTGGAAAGAATCATCATTTCCCAGATGATAATAATACTATCACCTAACATAATACATTTTGACTCAACGTTATATGTTATTTATTGATAAAATTCCACATAAATCACATTTTCGAATGAAAGATTTTGAACTTTCGGCCGTTAAATAATCGACTGTTGGTTGTTTCTGGTTTTCTAAGCCGTGGTCTGCATATTTTTGGGCCTGGCGTTTCGTCTAGAAACCCAGAAACACCTGAAAGTGCATATTTTCCAATGTATATACGTTCGAAACATCATCGCCATCTGTTGTTTGTTCAAAAAAGCTTATGCATTAGTTATATCTATTCGATTTTACCTAAATATCATCGTTATAATATTTTGATCTCAAATATAATAAATAAGTGAATAAGACATGAAATTTTTGGTGTAATATTTGATGAATAGTACTTATTCAGCTTATTTTGAGATTTCCACTTGAAAACGAAAAAGCAACCCAACCCACTAATCATTGTGATATAACCTCATTTCAACAGTAACATTACAATATTGTATGTTACACTATCGTGATATGTTACTTTAACATGTATGTTATAACATGTATGTTATGTTGTAGTGAAATGTCCAGGTAGGTTACATAAAAAGCATATGTTGATGCAATGTATCTTAGTGGGGATGTTAACTACCGAGTATAGCTTCAACCATTCAAAAATTGATTAAGGAACTCCACTTTGTACCCCTTGGGTTATTCATAGGGCAGTTGCCACCCAATACCCCCGTAAGAGCTTGTTCAGCACGTAGAGCTTTCCTCATGCACCATCAGGGGAGCACGGTGTACCCTTGTGGGGCATGAAAACTTCATTACTAGATCTCAGGAACGGAAAGCGGCATCGGACTTTTTGCGGCAATATTGCGTATGGTTGCCTGAAATGCTCACTTACAAGAGCGGTCTCTTTCTCTTCCTGTCTCTCTCTCTTCTATAAATGCAAATCAACGATGCTCACCAATTGATCTGTTACCTTTTTATCGTTATGTTTCGTTGCGAATACTGCTATCACATGTGTTCATAAAAATTACAAATTCATTCAAATTGCGCATCACTGCTAGTAACTTGAATCAAATTCTGCTTCTCTGACATATTTTCAACTTCAAATATAAATATAAGATATTTCACTCATCTGGCCACTTACATTTGCACCTCTTTTCACAATTAATGATTGCTTTTGTTATGCACATAACGCATTTGCAGCTATCGGTAGAAATGTACTACTTTGCGACGATTGAGAGAGTGCGCTAGATGACTTCCCATCTTACACCATCGGACCTTCGTGTCCAGCCCCAATCTCCAGACGATGGAAGCTCTTGCATCGGCTCCTTAGCCTCACCCACTCGACCCATGTACGATGCGCGAAACATGGAGGGATAATGCGTCCTCTGTTGGTGGGGAGTACATTAGTTTAATGATAGAATTCATGGTACAATTATACAAGGTATGTTCCACGGACGGACGAGTTTAGGCTCGTTCTGCGCATTCCACCCGTCGCCGCCATATTTCCTTTTTCCCGCTTGTAAATTTACGGTTTTATTGACATATCCAGTGGCCTCCGTCCACTTTTTCAACAGCACGGGATCTTTCGGGAACCGAAAATAGTGCAAATGTCGAGAGATTATTTTTTTCGAATGATTTTTACACGTTTCCACTTGACACACAGACATTTTTTGCAATAACTTTTGCACTTAACCTGACGTGGACAGATGTAAACATAAACAGATAATATGGCGGCCTCGGGTGGAAAGAGCGAGAGAGAAAAACTGTGTGAGAGAGAGAGTACTCTCCCTGATTCTCCCACCATACCCCTTCCTGCGCAAGAACATACCTTGTATAATTGTACCATGATAGAATTTATTATATTTGCATTTGCATCGTCTCGCACGTTTCGACAGGTTTGATTTCTTTAATTCAAACATTGCAAACGTAGCCTCGGAAGAGAGAGAGAGAGAGAAGGCGACTTCATTTCCGCTTAACGATATATAATTGGTTCGAACTTCTATTGAAATCTGCTGCTTGAAACGAAAGGATGAAAATATAAAAAAGCAAATCAAATTAAGGTAATCAAATCCAAACAGGAAGGTTGAAATGGATTTTTTGGTCGAAATGAAATCAAAGTTTTGATTGATCAAAGATAATAATGATGTGACAAGGAAATTGAGATATCGAATATGAAATATCAGTCAAAAAAAATTAGATATCATATATGAAATATTGGTCGAAACAATTTGAATGAAGAAAAAACTGAATTCGATATATTTTCAAATTCAGAGTGTCATAATTCGTGAAGGAATATTTCAATTACACCAAAATTGTTTGTTATCCACTCATTCATCATATTGGAGATGAAATTATCATATCTTTGATATTTAGGTTGAAACGTATAGATAAAACTAATACATATGCTTTTTCGAACAAGGAAACAATGGTGATGATGAAATCGATCTCAGAGCAAATTAATTTCAAGTGGTTTTCAAAATATTTATCACATGATCGTTATGACTTGTCAGGTATGTTGTAAGTCGGTTATTTTTAAATCAGTAAAAACAATATTTGTTCAAATCACTGTATCCACACTCGATTTGTGTAAACTTTGTGTGTTATCAATAAAAACGAATTCGATGTTATTTTGAACATTTTGCATTGTTTTGTGTCTGAATTTGAATCTACTATGCTTCACGTTTGATATTACAATATCTTTATCATCTCATTTTACTTCAACTTCATTTTCTATTCGAAAAATAGTTGAAGTTGACACTCATCAACCCTTAAAGATTACAAGAGATGGTGTATGTATCAGCTATACTCCACTATAATCCACAAAAATAAAGCAATGCTGAGATTTGAGTCGATTCTGAAGTTTATGTCATGAATACTCTGCAGCTGAACTATCTTTATTTAAAATTCAGATGTAAGGAGTAACTATTTCTACAAAGTCAAGTATCTCGATGCTAGGAATTTCGATTACTGATAATCTCTTATGGAAAAACCATGTTAGATCGATTGCTAGAGGTGCTTCCCAGAAGTTTGAATTTCTATGTCGTGCGAAGAAATACTTCACTTCTCGTCACCTCTCACGGCTCCAAAACATCCATTAAAACTTCCTAATTCGTTTCAGAAAGAGGATCTTGTTGGTGATTCTCCGCTGACAGACTCGCTCACTCCGTTGAAACATCGTGAGAGGATTGGAAGCTTGACTCTCTTACTCTCTTCTATGGATATTTTCACGAGTGCAGAAGTTCTACGCCTTTGTTGTGAGTTTGGAGACCTGTCGAACCTCTCTTACTCATGGATCTTTCTTTGATAGAACAATCATCCCCTGTCCTTTGACTCACAGGGTGTTCTCCGAACATTAGATAGATAGATGTTTATTTCCAACAGGTTATTACACCCAATAACAGGAAAGGCTCAGAATATAAATACAAAAAAACTATACCATAACATAAAATAAAATGCGATTTTTCATAAGATTACAGATGATAAGAAAGAGTATTTTGTATGGAATGTTGAATCCAAACTACATATCAAGGAATGGCAGATCGTGATGATAGAATTGAAAAAAATAAATAATTAATCACACATTGAATGTTGAGTCTAAAATACTCTTTCGAATGCGTGATAATGTCAAATAGTTAATGTCGCAATCCTTATTGAAAGTGTGACACATGACTGATACAGGAGATCTGTTACGTATATTAGTTCTTGCACATTCACAGTAAAAAGATCTTGAATGTCTGTTATTAAGTCGGGGAACATTGAGAGATATTTAACACAAGTATTCGCAGGTAATATTATTATTTAGGAGATTGTACAAGAATGCCACAATCGACACGCTGCGCCTTGTATTCAGAGATATGAAGTTGCTTTCATTGAGCAGAATCTTATAATCAACCCCTCTGTCAGGATAGAAACCATGCCTCTTGAAGTATAAATATTTCAAGAATTTCCTTTGAACCCGCTCTATCTGACTTATTTGAGTTACATAATATGGAGCCCAAATCAAAACACCGTAATCTAATTTACTACGGACGTAAGCATTGAATAGAAGTTTGAGAACTGAAATGTCTGTAAATTCTCTGCCGTTTCGCATGATGAAACCTAACATTTGATTAGCAGCAGAAACCGTTTTTTGGATATGGTAATTAAAAGACATTTTTTGATCAAAGGTCACACCGAGGTCGCGTATTTCGTTAAGATAATTTAAGCTGATTTGGTCACTACATAACATTTGGTGGTATTCAGTTGAAGATGATTCGCATTGCACCATGCTGATATTTTGTCAATATCGTCCTGTAATAATAAGCAGTCAGTTATTGTTGTAATGTTCCGATAGATTTTGAGGTCGTCTGCATACATTAGGTTAAAACATTCCAATTCACAGGGTAAATCGTCGACGAACAGTAGAAATAGTGATGGACCTAAATTCGAACCCTGGGGTACACCTGATAATTACAGGGCTTCCCTTTCGTGAGAATTTGTACATGAATGAAAAACAAAAATTGAATTGAAAATCATTGACCAACGATTTTGTGAACCACATCACTCATTGTTTCAATCAAGAATTTCAGTTTTGAACTATTTTTCATATTCATAGCTATTGTGGCGAAATTAAGTCCTAAGCGTGATTGAAGGAGGGTTTACATTTATATTGTTCATATAGATGAAGAATTGAATGTATAATTACAAACTGGACTATAAACCATTGGGTGTAGAAATGAAAGTTCTTGACATATGGTTCAAACTTCCCATAACTTGAAACTAATTTTCAATTTCACCCATCCCAGCAGCGTACCACCCATGTCCACCTCAGCACAACTTTATGGTAAACCTTGTAAACAGACCTATTGAAATGGATATTAGGCAAGAAGGCATTTTCACTGAGAGAAGAAATTACTTGCTACTCATCTGCTACTTCATGCTTTTCCATGTTTGAATATAAAGAAATATTTCCAGCAAGTATGATTTCGAAATATTTTATATTTTCCAAATATACTTCCATTGTAAAACACTATACTGGAATTTTGGTGTTAGAATCGTGAGATATTTATTGACTTATCGAGGTTTTTATTTGTATGCCCTTATTGCATAGGTGATCATTCTTATCTCATTGATTTATTTATTTGAACCATCACTCTTGATTCGTCGGCTATAAATCGAGTAGTACCATCACAAGACAATTCACTTTATTTTGTATGCTCTTTTTATTTCATGACAATGTCTACGAAATATTTACTATTAAGTATTTTTCTAATTATTGGTATAAGTTCCGCAGATCTACAAGATCTGCGTAGTGGTTTCTTTCAATGTCCAGATGATTCGAAAGCGTAAGTATCTCTGTATTTACTTTTTTGATCTAAATATTAACTTTTATTCGGTAACGGAATCCAGTTAGATTGATGCTTCAGGGTATCCGTTCATTGAAAACCATTTATTTCAGGAAAAAAGTTTTTTGTTCCATGAATAACTGGATGAGTATATAACACATGAAGTATCAAAAAAAAAACAATTCGTATTGAGCCTGTTGGAATGGTTCAACAACCTGAAATCAACTCATTTATTGCCTTCCTGTCCTTATCACCAACATATATTTTTTAAAACAGTTCTAGTTCATGTTTGATATTTGGAACACCATTGAAGGTGTGATGAAACGATTCCATCACTAAAAATCACCAAAAAATGGAACTTTCGCTTTTGGAAAAAGCAATATTATTCTCTGTCATTATTTTTATAGTGATCTAGGGACGTGAAATCAACGTTCCAATGATATAGAGGCGGATAAATCCGTTGTTTTGGGTTATGGGCCCATTTTCAAGAGTTAAATAATGGTTGATATGTTTAAAACCATTTATGTGCTACATCTATGTCCAGTTAAATATGAAACAACCATTCATGGATACCCTTGAACGTATTATGAACTCAAAGAGTTGTGGGAGCCTCGATTCCATGTGGAATCTCTTCAATAAAATGTCATTCGGACCACTCTTCTTTCCAGGAACAGAGCTCAGATTCGCAGGTAATTTTTATAATCGAACAATCTCAGTCCAAATATCAAGCAGATCGTTCGACTTGTAAACCACAGAAATATGATTGACAATCGTTATGAAATGTTTGACATCACATACCTCACAATTTCGAAAAAAAAGAAGGAAACTTCTACCTTTTTTGTTGGGAAAATCAGTTTCTTCCTGTGTATAAGGACAGCATCGTTCTGGACATGCTTGATGTTGGGCTACCTGACCCCCTTAAAGGGCTTGAAGTATACAAGAAACCAAAGATATCCTCAAAGATTCCATTCAAAATATTCATTCATTGAATTACCGCTCGTCTGGTATGAATTCCTGTGCAGTGTTTTATTTTTTCCAGAGAGGCAATTATGAACTTGGCGTTACTGATTCTGATCGAACACACATTCATAAAACAAAGTTATCCCTACGGAACTGAATTGTATTATGACGTTGTTTGAAAATATAAGTTATAGCCAAAATTATTTCAGTACTCATGGTATTCAGAAACGACATGAGTATCATTGACGTATTATATTTTCAAAAGGTAGCTAGCCACCTAGTATAATTCACGATCACAAACTATACCATCATTGGGTAAAGGATTTGTCGCAGTGGTTGTGTGCCCGGCTCATGACCAATAGGACCAGTGTTGGATTCCTGACTGTGGCACATATTTTGCTTTCGAGAATTCCTTTCTGTCGCTGAGCCACTAATTCTTTCAAATAGCCATTTTCTGAAAATCCCCTATCTGTTTTGGTGCCTTGTCGAAACTTTCCTTGGTGTTTGCAGAGACTAACTAACCGATCGACAGAGTCTTGATCATTTCCATCTCCTTAGATTGATGCTGAATGGATGTGCATGTGATGAGAAAACCGAGATTCAATCTCCAGCCACTGCTCCACCGTACTGGGGTTCACTCGTTAAAAAGTGGGACCTCGTTAATCCATTGCTCGCACGACTTCTGAGAGCTGACATTTGTAGGGGGCGTCAGCTGGTTGACGAACAAACCCACTTCAAAACTCTTTTGAATCAAATGCTGATTGAGAATTGAAAATGATTGATATCATAGCTATAGACAGAAAAAAACCTTGTCTTAAGATTGGACCCAACAATGAGATTCGAAAATGGTGAATCCCAACGTTTAACAGTCGACATTGTAAAAGGAAATATTCATGAACCCACGATTCCTTTCTTTGAAGAAAATATAAAATAAATGATGAAATCAAAATCATTGATCTAGTAAATACTTTATTAACTTAGTAAACAATTTAATATGTATGTATGAAAACTG
Source organism: Zygogramma bicolorata (assembly GCA_032362365.1). Lineage (NCBI taxonomy): Eukaryota > Metazoa > Arthropoda > Insecta > Coleoptera > Chrysomelidae > Zygogramma > Zygogramma bicolorata. The sequence goes on from JAVJAQ010005009.1 coordinate 143,827, forward strand.
TAAAATTTACATCACATGAAGAACTGAAATTCTCTATAAGAATCACGAGAACTCATATTTATTGCCATATTTATATATATATATATATATATATATATATATATATATATATATATATATATATATATATATATATATATATATATATATATATATATATATATATATTGGTTGAGTTGTTCGATCTCATCCGATATCTTCTAATCTGATCGTCTTCACTACAATCTTGAGACTTTACGGGTAGTCTGGGATATTTGACTTTTGTCTCAACGAATTTTGGCATTCAACATAGCTTTATTTTTGACATTCTCTTGCAGGAAGATAGAAGTAGGTGATATTCAAAAAGATGTTCCTGGGGCGTTCCTTGGGTTTGTTAATCTTGACATTCGTGTTCCCGAAACCGGGCTGCTGTCAGCACCAATAAGTTGTATTGTGGTGAGTTATTCAATTCATTCCATGATTCTTCATGCACAATGAACAACAATTTGAGTAGAACTGTGGATAATACCCATTACGATTCCATCGGACAAACATAAATGATTGGTAAAGTCCCTCGTCGTTCTTAAAAAAATCCTGTCCGTTCAGGTGGGGTGCTGAGAAGAATGCTTTATGAACGCTGGAGTAAAAAAAATAGTCCGCGATGTTTTGTTATGAGAGGAATATTTTTTCTATCACTTACTCGAACGTGTAACAGGCGGTCGAAATCAATATTGCACAAAGCTGTATTTATCAGTGATTAATAATGAGACCTTCATGGAAATCGAAACGTCGAGCACTAAAACATCTCGGACACGGATTAATTCAAGAAAGGATTATTTTCTTCATGTAAAGAGTTTGATTGATCAAAATACTGTAGACAGAGATATGTCTATCATCTCTCGATAATGACTTCAACTTGCTAGTTGCAACGTCTAACACCAAAACATCTTACACGCGGATTAGTTCCAAAAAAGTCTCTCCTCCATATTCGATCATCCGTATAAACAGCTCTTCGATATCAAAACGATTTCAAGACAAGTGATGTCTCTCAGTTCAATGCCATTTAATTACTTTGTCGCACATATTACGTATTTTAATTATTTTTCATCTAGCATTTCGAAAATATTCATTTTTTATTGTAGTTTTTCGTTTTTGTGAGGAAAAATCTTTTGTCTTTATCAATGGTATCTACCGCTAAATACCGATGGCGTTATGCTATATTGTTCCATATAGCAACATCGTGCCAATCGTGGTTCATGGTGAGTCATTTGAGCCTTCGAAGTGTATAATGGGCTGCTCGTGATCATATATGCGTATGAGTTGGTCATTTCTCAACATACCCCAAATTATTCTGAAATAAATGTCAGATGAAGTCAATAAATGACAGATAAAGACTAGATGAAATGAGGGCGGGAAATGAGGGCGGAAAATGAGGGCGAGAAGTAGAGGGCGGGAAGTAGAGGTATGTAATGTGACACTTCCCAACCTTCAATGACGTTAGGAATGACATCATTACATATATGGTTGTAAATGAAATTGGTTTTGACTACTGATAGATTTATTTCTTCTTCGTTGCTACGATAATTCATAGTGACAAATGAAAATAGCAGATGTTTATAATTGTTTGACATTCATTTGATGAGGCTTATACCAGGGCCATTAAACAATTATCGAAACATACTTTTCTCCCTATTGAAAATAAAAAATTTAATTCAAAATGTATTGATATTTTTCAGGCCACAGACCTTTCAACTGATGGGGGAGGCGGTACAGTATCTATAATAAGTGGAGGCATCGGTTCCAAGTATGTCGAGATGAAAATCTCATCGCAGTTCTTCAGGGGACTCAAATATCGTGTTCAAGTTTATACAAATGACGAAAAGGTGACGGAATCATAACTGTTGTACGCCGTAACACTTTTACATTTCGAAATACTATCATGTTAGGATTGTAGCATTAGTTCATATCTGAAAACAATTTGTGGAAAATGTTTTTCCATTATTTCCGATAAGTGTGTATGATATGATCGATAATGATTCGAATATTGTGTTAGTTATTGTTATTGTACCTACTCATGTGCAAAACGATATTATTGAAATCGATTAAAAATTTCCCCCTAGTGACTAAAATGATATCACCACCTATAATCTCCCCAGACTGTGATTTAATTTCAGAAAATGTTTAGAATTTCTCACATAAGTTGCAGTTGAGAAAGAATTTCCGAGTCTTCAAATTGAGCCCGTGAGATATTCGAAACCTTCTCAGGTTAGAATTTTATGCAATAAATATATGAAAATATAATTGAGTTGGTGAAATATCGTGATTGAAAAATTATTTTTTGAAGTGATTTTCACTGTATAAAAAGTTTCAGCTCATTGGTAAGATGTCTTTCGAACAAAAAAAAAACATTTACCTAGCAACAGAGCAAAATGGAAGCTACTGATATGACGATATTTACGATATAAAATATTTATTTAAATATGTATTGGTTGAATAATTCTACTGATATTATGTTATAGCGAAGGAGTAGGGAGAAATGATCATATGAATGGATGATGAGATAATAAAATGGTTCCATACCCAACAAAAAATTATTTTGTTAGAGCCAGAAATCGAAACTTCTTCCAGAGATCAGGAGAACAAAATTGATACAGTATGCTGGTGTAATACTGAGCATTTTTAAGTGAACTCAATATAAGTATTCGCACCCTGTATATGAAAGCTTCATATACAATGTATCAGAATTCATTTGAGAATTCCTCTCACGAAACACCCAATGAAAGAAGTCTTTGTTTCAGTCTAGACGAGATATGAGATGTCAATGTGTAAACCTCTTGATAGACAAAACATCGCCTTCGCGTGGGATCAGTCCGACGAATGGTTACTTACATTCATCCAGCATTTGCGATTTTTGCAAAATATGCAACAATGAGAGTGGACGAGAAAAGGTCGCTCTTATGTAGTTGATCTAGAGACACGGTCAAGAAACAAACTCGCGAACGCGAGGGGACGGCCTCTTTCAGGTTTGTCCCCTACCAAAATTATGGGGGCGCGTTTCATTACGAGAATCTAATAACGGTCGGAAAATTTCGGGAAGATAAATAATGTCGAATTGATTCGTGTGCAAAGTGCCATATCTTGGAATACCAAAAAATCTATGGAATGGAATGGAAACAGCCATGCAAGATAGACAGAAAACTTGGTATGTCAATTTAGATGTGTGTTAACGTAAATAACCATTTTATTCACTTTTGGGAAGAGAAAGCCATCTTTAATTTTATATCTGTTGTTTAAATCATAAGTTGAGAAATCTTTCTGACTCTCTCTGACATCGAGTAGCTATTGGGATGGGCCGTAAGGCAGCCTATAATATACATTTAGCCAGTAGGGCAAATTTAGAGACATTTATAGATTAAAGTACATCAGATTTATGTGTTCTGAGTACACATTTTTCTGTTTGTGGAATTTTCATCATTCTCGTGCATAGAGACGACCATTGCCGGTCTCAGATCATATTTCAATATTTTGATTAAAGTAAATAGTTCGGTAAATGTCATTTTTTTGTTATAAATTGTTTTCACTGCATATTTCTTTTGTTATATATATTTTTTTATCTCTATTTTTTTGTTCAGTTCCTATTTTAATTTCCGTTGCTAATAAATATATTGCTTAAAGTTATCAGAGGATTTCATTTCCTACAAGCCGCCCTATTTTCAGATTTCAGAGTATACGAGGAAGCAGAAATTAAACCCTAGGTTTCTCACTAAAGACCCTTTCTTCGTGCAAAGGGCCGAACTCATGCCTCTTTCGGAAATTGCCTTAATAACATACAAAATTTGACGTGGAATTACCCTCCTCGTCTGGTGACAGCAAGCTGCCTTAATGAATTCAAAAGCCTTTAGCCAATTATTCCGTCTAGTGACGTGCAGAGGGATTGTAATCTGATATATTATTTTTTTTTGAGGAAAACATAAAGTAATCGTTGATAAATGATTTACATAAGAGAAATGAGATACTAGAAGCGTTCATGCAGAATTACAATAACTCTCGCAGCCGTTACATCTGGTGATCTAGCGTTGGGATTATTTTTGCTAAAGTGTGAACTAGTTGAGAAATGTTGATAAGCAAGTGTTAATGTTGAAATAATACAAAAATAATACCCTTTCAGCAATTACCACACTAGTAACAGAGCGGTGGGATTGTAAATTGTAAAGTTGTCTATTCTGTGAACATAAACTGATACAGATAGTTTGAAAAAGAGGTACAGTGTTAGGAAGAAAATATTAAGGGATTATTGTGGGTACTTAGAAGGGCAATAAAACTAAAAACAACAATTACAAACCCTAGCGGTCGTTACACTGGTATATGGAGTACAAGTACTTATCATCAGGAATCACCTGCTCCAAAAATACTCCTCAAGGTTGATGGGGACATAGTTGTTATCTGTAAGAACCATGGTTGATAACATCAATTGCGGGGGTGGTAGGATTCTTAACATAGTTGAAAGAACATTCGGCATAGTTGATGGGCACACTTGAAGCCTGGCGTTGAAGCATATCGTCTTTTCCCGAACAATACACCTGATTATATAACTCGAAACTGGTCGTGTAAAGTTGGCATATAATGTCTTTGAAATGTCTCTGAATTGGCTCCACAAGGTACTTGCTATGGATGACAGTCGGTATACTAAGATATGTTTTGAAAGGCAATTGCGATTGATTGGTCTCTGTGAGGATAAATTCAACTGGGCCTCACAATTGAAATATTTTTTCTCCTCCATAAACTAGTAATATATGGGACATCCTGAATTCCACTTCACTGAGAATGAACAGAAAAATTCTGCTTAAAAAATATCATTCTAAACTTTATGAAGCAGACGTGTCTCTCATGACCCGTTCTTTTTTTTACCATTTTATAGGCATCTTTGTGTTTTTGAAAAACCTAATAGTTACTTGATTTTGAAGTTCAGCTTTACGCAGTGGCTTCATGGACTGCCCGATTGAAACAAATGCGTGAGTTTTCTTATTATTTCTATTGAAGTATGTCAAAATATATATTCGGAGGCAAAACCAATAAGAATTATGTGATCATTTAGGTTAAGTGGAAGAACTTCAGCTTTTACTGTATCCATTTGTTTAAAATTTAAAATGTACACATTGTTCTCTTCGTTTCTGGTTATAGTAATGAAGACGTTTATTATTATTACTATATGTGGGCTAGTTATTCAGAGTTGTTGACCATCAAGTATATCGATTGTCAACTGAATTTGCGATGGAAATAGAGAGATATCAGTTGTTCCAGATAGATGTTCCATCCCAAAAAATATTTTTTACGTAATGGCAATATTTACATAAAGCCCATTTATTTTATTGAAGTGTCAAAGAAGTAGCAAATATGGAGAAGGAAGTTCCTGGAAGCCTCATTCCTCCTACTGTCACACTCAAAGTCCGTTTACTTGAGAGTGGATTGCTGGGGGTACCAATTACTTGTATTGTGGTGAATACTATCCATTTCATTATTGGTTTTATAGGAATGAAATTTGGCTGAGATCTAGATTTTCGTGATCGATGTGAGCAGTTGATTTACTTCGTATTCTGCAGTAGCCTTTCACTGATAACTGACTGAATAAGAGTCAGAGTAGTTGGTAAACAAGTCAAGTCAAAATATACATTATTGCCTGAAGAAAAGGAGTTCTCATTCACAAAGCATCGAATAGATCTAGAAGTATTCTATGTACATAAACATATACAACTGCAGTATAAGGAGGTAAGTACGATTTTATAAACATGATTTTGTAGAAACGAGTGCAACACGTTAAATTACAATTGACCAGTATAAATGAGAAAACGATATCAGTTCATAAATGAATTTACATGACTTAGTTAAACAAAAAAAGTCATGGAAATATTCTCGTAGAAAGTAAAAGGTTCGACAAAATAGTTAAGGCTTTCGCGGCCGAGGTTTTCAGTATCACTACTTTTATTCGGGTTTGAAGGCCGTCGTTTTTTGGAATTTCTTCCTGACGTTTCGCTGGCTCGAGTGGCTAGCCTCTTCAGAGGCTCATTTATCTTGAAATTCACTCCGATGACTGGAGATTCTTTCTTCGCAAGTTGTATTTATGCCGATTCAGGTAGTTTTCGATGCTAATTATTCCATTCGGATTAGGGGAATTGTCATTGATATTGATTACCTTGTTTACCTCATCTGGGTTCGGAGAATAATCATCATTATTATCTGAAGAACTACCTGCAGTTATTATCGATTTTCTTAAAATGGGATTCCATATTCGGTTGAGGTTGACAGCTTCTTCTTTTCTGTTGAAATTATCCTTGTGTTTGTGGATTTCTATTGCCTCCCGTACCAGTCGGCTAGGGTATCCCTGGTTGGGTGCAATCAGTTTTGCATTTTCAAACAGAATCCTGTGGTTTCCCTCACTAAGTGCGTGTTCCGCCACAGCCGACTTGTCAGTTTGCCCTAGTCTGCAGTTTCTCTCATGTTCCTTTAGCCTTGTTCCCATGGATCTTTAGGTGATACCGTGCACCTGTGGGAAGGTATACATCGGTACCACCAGAAGATCCATGGGAACAAGGCTAAAGGAACATGAGAGAAACTGCAGACTAGGACAAACTGACAAGTCGGCTGTGGCGGAACACGCACTTAGTGAGGGAAACCACAGGATTCTGTTTGAAAATGCAAAACTGATTGCACCCAACCAGGGATACCATAGCCGACTGGTACGGGAGGCAATAGAAATCCACAAACACACGGATAATTTCAACAGAAAAGAAGAAGCTGTCAACCTCAACCGAATATGGAATCCCATTTCAAGAAAATCGATAATAACTGCAGGTAGTTCTTCAGATAATAATGATGATTATTCTCCGAACCCAGATGAGGTAAACAAGGTAATCAATATTAATGACAATTCCCCTAATCCGAATGGAATAATTAGCACCGCAAACTACCTGAATCGGCATAAATACAACTTGCGAAGAAACAATCTCCAGTCATCGGAGTGAATTCTAAGATGAATGAACCTCTGAAGAAGCTAGCCACTCGAGCCAGCGAAACGTCAGGAAGAAATTCCAAAAAACGACGGTCTTCAAACCCGAATAAAAGTAGTGATAGCTGTTCTACATGTTGATCGCCATACCGCAACTCCAATGCAGAGATCAGGTCTTCATATTCATATCATTTTCCTGTTCGATGACTATTGTTTGCAACATACCCAAAGCTGGCCCTCTCAAGGATACTATGAGCAGCTTCCTCTTCTTTACCCCATCCAATAGTCAGTGCCGCAGCACTGAAATTCCTAATGTGGCAACCCTGTCCCGACGATCCTGGTTCTTGAGATTAGCCATCTGCTTTTCTATTCCTTTCATCTCCTCCCGCACTGTATGCACTTCTCTTTTGACCTCGTTCATTCTCTTGTCGTCTTCCTTTCGTTCTCACTTCAGTTCTTCTTTCAGTTCTTTCATTCGTACTTCGGTTTTATGTAGCACATGCTCGTAGAACTTGTCTTGATGTTCTGAAACTTTCTGGAAGTCTGCTTTCCGTTGTTTTTCTATTCTTTTGTTTTTCCAGAATTTGCTGGAGTGCGTCTTGTCGTTTTCTTCTCAACTTCTCGTTCCTCATGTCCATCTTCCCGTTCCAATTCTCGTGGCACTAGACTTCTCAAGGACGAATAACGTCTCACAAAAACGATACCAAAAGAAATCCCAACTCATGTTTTTCGTCTCAACATGTTAATACATTTGACCACATAATGAATATCGATCAATCGAGTCTTTTGGATATTGAAAACAATGAAGTTTAACGAAAATTTCAAAAAAAGATCCATATTAACGAAGAATTTGATAGTATGAAGAGAAGAACTGACATCAATAACCTCAGTGCAATTTGTTTTAGCTACATTCTCTCACTCGATGAACACAAATCTACAAACACCTCAAACAGTAAAACTGATTCACCCAATGAAATGACGTGAGTGATTGAAAAAATATAAAACAAAGAACATCGTTTCCTTATACGGTTTTTCCATGTTCAGGAAAAAGAGTGAACAGAGAGTATTCATAAAGAAATCCCACTGTCTGTAGCCCCAATAATCACAATATTTTATTGAACATTGTCACAGCTTCCGGAAGGCTAAGTATGTGCGGACAAGGTGTTGCTTGAGGTCTTGAGTGCTGCAGTATTACTGACGAACGTCTTACTGATCTTTTTGATAATGCATTTGCTATTCCGATTGTAGGGAAACCTGATAACAACAATCCTCAATATATGATTCCGATGATAAATATATTGAGCAATCGTTGATTGTCTGTAATATCAAATATTTCACAAAAATTGATTGTTTCTGTGAATCTGATTGCAATTTACTGCAACTTCCAATATATAAATGCATCATCGTGAGGTTTCTGTATTTACTCCCTCACCGTAGACATATCCGATAAAATGGTTTCAAAATACTGCTCGGTTTTCATGTTACTGGCCATAATCGGACTGAGTTCAGCTTTACGCAGTGGCTTCATGGACTGCCCGATTGAAACAAATGCGTGAGTTTTCTTATTATTTCTATTGAAGTATGTCAAAATATATATTCGGAGGCAAAACCAATAAGAATTATGTGATCATTTAAGTTAAGTGGAAGAACTTCAGCTTTTACTGTATCCATTTGTTTAAAATTTAAAATGTACACATTGTTCTCTTTGTTTCTGGTTATAGTATTGAAGATGTTTATTATTATTATTATATGTGGGCTAGTTATTCAGAGTGTTGACTATCAATTATATCGATTGTCAACTGAATTAGCGATAGAAATAAAGAGATATCAGTTTTTCCAGTTAGATGTTCCATCCCAAAAAATGTTTTTTACGTAATGGCAATATTTACATAAAGCCCATTTACTTTATTGAAGTGTCAAAGAAGTAGCAAAAATGGAGAAGGAAGTTCCTGCAAGCCTCATTCCACCTACCGTCACACTCAAAGTCCGTGTACCTGAGAGTGGACTGCTGGGGGTACCAATTACTTGTATTGTGGTGAGTACTATCCATTTCATTATTGGTTTTATGGGAATGTAATTTGGCTGAGCTAGATTTTCGTGATCGATGTGAGCAATTGATTTACTTCGTATTCTGCAGTAGTCTTTCACTGATAACTCACTGAATAATAGTCAGAGAAGTTGGTAAACAAGTCAAGTCAAAATATTCATTATGCCTGAAGAATACGAGTTCTCATTCACAAAGCATCAAATAGATCTAGAAGTATTCTATATACATTATATGTACATAAACATATACAACTGCAGTATAAGGAGATAAGTACAATTTTATAAACATGATATTGTAGAAACAAGTGCAACACGTTAAATTGCAATTGTCTAGACTAGTATAAATGAGAAAACGATATCAGTTCATAAATAAATTTACATGACTTAGACAAATTCTCATTGAAATATTCTCGTAGAAAGTAAAAGGGTTTATCAGTAAATACATTTTCCACTGATCTCTATGAATTTCCTGAGATCTTCAATGTTCTTTAAATTCACTGGTAGGTGGATACAGTGGAAGTATAAGGTATAGGAAGGTATGGGAGGTTTGCAGATATATCAAACAGCTCTCTTCTGTAAAACAAAAACTGTTTCCAACAGCTTTCTTCAACACACATCCCGAAAAGATATTTCATGCCTTGTATGCGATTCAATAAGCTCGAAATACGCTGTTCTGGAAATTGACTGGCCTAGCTCATTGCTGATAACTCGCAGAGCGCAACACTGCACTGTGCACCCTGAAGCTACCTTTTTGCTCAGTTGTATGACATGGTCTTTGAAATCTAATTAATTGTCAAGGGTGATCTCAAGAAAAGTGGTTTGGTTTTCATTATTGAACAGTTGCCCTTTTCTTCTAATCATTATTTCATTAGTGTGTGGAGGGCGTGGCGTTCTGGGGCGACTCGCGGATGTGATATTTGAAATATAAGGTTGATCATCAAAATTTCTGTCGTGACCTGGGTCGGACCGGAAGTGAGGGAAATAGATTTCATAGAAGAAGGCGCCATTGCCCGCTCGACCTCAAACCGTCTTAACGACAAATACGTTACTTTTACTACCAAGCATATAAAAGAAGTGCTGGAACCGAAATATTTTGACGTGATGTGGTTTGAGCTTGTCAATCATCAACAAAATAAATTTGTCAGTTGTCTTTATCACCTAACAATGACTCTTTTGAGAGAATATTCAAATTTCTATCAGAAAAGATCGACTTCATCAAAGAAAACCATCCAACTACTGAGGTCACCATATTGGGTGATTTTAATGTACATAATTCTTCATGGCTCGAATTCTCTAATACTCTAATATAACAGATGAAAGAGGACAACAGGCAGAGGTATTTGCTATTACTTATGATCTGGAACAACTCACAGATCAACCCACTCGTATTCCTGATACGAATAACCAATTTGCCAATATACTGGACCTGTTTCTTACTACTTAGCCTGATATTCATCACATCTAAATTCACTCCCTCTTGGTTAATTTTTATCACACTTTGATTTCAACAACTTGTTCGCATTTGGCTCCAATGAATGGTTAGTTACCCGCACAACGTGTCTGGCATTACAAAACAACAGACTGGGACGGTCTTCGAATGTTTTTCTCTGATTATCCTTGGAGAAGGGTTTGTTTTACATCTGGTGATTCCACTCTATGTGCCCAAGAAATCTCTGATATCATCATTCTGGAAATGGAAACATTGATTCCGAGTAGTACAAAGACATCACAGTCTGAAAAACCATGGTTCAACAAAAGCTGCTCTAAGGCTGTCACATCTAAACAGGCGTCAGGACCCCAGTTTGGAGACGAGATTCGGGTATGTTAACGCAAGGAATAATCATTATTTTATCAGTATGGAAGTCGTGGCGCTCTGAGGCGACTCGCGATGTGATATTTGAACTATTAGGTTGGTCAGAAAAATTTCTGCCGTGACCGGTACCTTTGCTACCAAGCAAGGAACAATTTGTTCAGACCAGCCTCAACTCCGCTGGCTAATACCTCGAAGGGCGTTGAAAGATATCCGACAGCTGCCAGTGCCAGACTATTCACAGAAGAAATTCCTTCCTATGCATTTGGCGATACAACTGTTGGAATTGATTTTCAATTATTGAATTATGGCCACAGTTAGCTTGTGAACCCGTTTCGAGCTCTTCAGCCACTCATCAGTACAGTAGATCAGGCTAGATATCACATGGAGGGCTAAGCCAGGATCCGGTTGAAAAGAAAGCAGTTGAAAAATATGGTATAGTACCTCTATTTGGTATGAAATGACGGTAGGAGTGTCGAAAACATTCAGAATGTATCGAAGAATGTTTAAAAGACAATCAATGAATAATCGAATTGAGAACTGAATTAATAGACCACAACCCATCAAAGTTTTTCAGGCGGTCAAATGATCCAATATGAATCATATTCAAGAAGATGCTTCTATATGAAACAACAATTCCTTGCACTTTGCTGTGATTCAGAGGTGTGATAGACTTTACATTGTCTCACCCCTTCATGGTGGGTGTAACTATATTAGGTGCTCTGATCGACTCCTGCTGGAATCAATAAGCACTGAAAGTTACGATGAAAGTAATGAAAAATATACCACAATCGCTATGCATAAATTCATGGCCGACATCATAATTTTCACTCTAGACTCCAAAATCGTCCTTTCGAATAATATTTTTCATTGTTTTTTTCATTCCAAATTAATAGTGAACGATATCGTTTCAAAATGGCTATATTATTAACCTGTTTTTTTTCGTGCCATTGATTACGAGAATATCCGACCTATTTTCGGATCAATTCCGTATTGTACATGATTTCATAAACATCAAATTTATCATCATTACTATTTCGAGAGGTAAATTTCTTCTCATTCAATAGAGTGATGATTTTTTTGAAAATTCTCAATAATGAATTCATTTCAGGTAACAGATTCATCACCCGATGGAGAAGATGGAACAGGGTCCATAATTGATGGAGGAGTTGGCTCTGAGTATGTTGAGATCAAAATCGTTTCGAATATGTTTCGGGGACTCCATTATCGAATTCAGGTTTGGACAGAATAGATGACGTCTCACTTCTTGTGTATAAAAATCATTTTTCATTCGAATTGTTAATTCAATTTCATTCCTGGTATGGTGTAATAAAAAAAGATGTGGTATGTGTTCCCCTTACTCATAATGAGAATAAATTTTACCCGATATATCAATAAGAACTTTCTACCCTGGTTATTTTCGAGGCGGACATGAATATAAAAAGTCCCCGAAACTCGTAACTATAGGGTACCCTGCTACAGCACTACATTGCTGGTACTCCATTCAGATTTGTCGAATGAAACAGAACTGGTGAACATTTTATTACTCACTGCAAATAAAACCAGTTTCTTGGTACACAATATTTATGACAAATGAACACAGCCCAGATCAATACAAGTATATCATTCGTTTGCAGTAGACTAACAATATTGTGACCAATTGATTTATTCACGCAATCATTATATTTCGGAATTGCTTCCAATTACTTTTCTACTGATGAAGTTATATGACATATTTATTAGAGTCATCACTATGTTATAGAAATATAATAGCTACTAATACAGGAATTCGTGGATCTTAATATGAAACATGCACTCAGTTACGGATTTAGATATTTAGATTCTGTTCAAAAGAAATATTTAGGGAAATTGATTTCCACTTACCTACTTACCTACGATGGTGACGCATATAAATTTTATATAGAGCATATTGAATATTTCTCCACCAAAAATATTTCATCTCTTGGAACCCAGGTACAATTATTCCAATGAATCGTTCCTTAACGACAAGCGAAACACACACACACACGCGCACACGCACACACACACACACACACATATATATATATATATATATATATATATATATATATATATATATATATATATATATATATGTATATATATATATATATATATATATATATACATATATATATATATATATATATATATATATATATATATATATATATATTTATATATACATATATATATATATATATATATATATATATATATATATATAGAAAGAGAGAGAGAGAGAGATAATGGAATTATATCGGGTATTGCAGTCTGAGTTAATAAGTACACTCTTTATTTCTGCTCAAGCTTTCCAACTTTATTTAGTTCTTCTCCAGGAACGCTATAATGAAGTATAATTTCAGATACAAATTGTCTTCACCGTTGCCTCTTTGAATTCGTCCCCGTTTTTCTTTCTCATATTGACGGCCCAATCTTTTGGTATCAACGCCAATTCTTCTAAGCTTCTATGTTCATTCAACTCATATTCTCGTTCGCAGCAAAATTCCATGAATATTCCCCAAATATATTTGTGACTATGGGTTGTATTTTTGGGAATTCTTTCTTTGATTAGCGCATTTATACTTTGAACATTCTCATTGCCGAAACGTGACATTTTGAAATTTATTTGGATGAAGTTGTCAAACTCGATCGTGTTGTCATAGGGATTGAAAATTGCACTGAATGCAATTATCAGTCTAATGTTGACATGATTGGGTGAAATTGTTCCACATGACACAAAATGACGAAATTTGAATGGTTGTTAGAACAGTCGAAAAATTATCAAGGAAATGTTATATTTTGTTCATTTATACTCTCCTCTATAGATTGTATGGAGCACTCACCAAAACGCGAAATGTTTTTCTACTTTTGAAGTTTATCTGACATTTATTTGTGTTGTTAACTGACGTCTAGCGATACGGTTTCAAATGTGTTGTCATGGTGACTTGATACAATGCAATTACCGCTGTAAGTTTTCGATAATTGCATTGCTCTATGGGACATTTTATATATGAGGGAAATATTCGTCTAAACAGAACCGCTAGTTGTTATGAAATTTTCTTGTCAAAAATAACCTAATTTTTCGACATAATTCGAGGATCATACTGAATATGAATCGGAAAATTTGCTCGGCCAATATATTTATGTCAGCTAGCAAAGTTTGTTTTCTCCGTTACATCTATCGTTAGATTGGCAAAATGAAAATTCATGCATATTGCAGTTTTTATTGCCAGATTGTAATACAAAATGAAGTGCACATTGAGCTGTCCCCCTAGAATTGACTGAGAAGTGAAGTAAATAGTGGACAATAAGTAGGAGAAGCATAATCAATCCATTACAATACATATTTCCAAAAACGATAATACATTTCAGATTTTCATGTTCAGTAATGAATGAGAATAATCCAGTTTGTGCAAAATAGGTGCAACAGTATATTACACACCGAAACGGAAATGTAATAATTTTTTTTGACAATAGTGAATTCCTCACCAATATAATTTTAGAAAGAAGGACATTTGTATTTCGTGCAGGAGAATATTTATTGAAATTGTAGCGGATCGCTTTCGACAAAAACTCATCATCAGTGCTTACTCGTCCGGTGTACAAGAGGTATAACCATAGAAATACATATGTTTGTGAAGGGCACATCATTGTCCAGAAAATTGTAGACATATTACAACGTTGAAAGATGTAATCCTGAATAGGATTATCCTGGATAATAGGAATGGTTCCTATGCAGTCCATTGAAATTGCAATGGCTTTGTTGTCATGTGTCCACAATTCTCTAAACAATTCTATGTCTTTCAGAAACATATTTATTCTTATGGTTATGACTCTTGTACACTTGAGGAGTAAGCACTTATGATAACTTTTCAGTCAAAAGTGTTCTGCTACAATTTCAATAAATATTTTATTTTATTTCTGAACGAAATACAAAACTTCCAAGTAGTAATTCATTCACAAACAACTGAAATAATTTCATTAAATGGAATGAGTATTCGTGAGATCATTTTCAATAATTGGGATGCGTGTGGTTTTTAAGAAACCAAGTACCTACCTATATAAATTCTGACTATTTGGTACTGAGGTAGTGAGTAATAACTGTGATACAGCTTATCCAATCCATCTTGGCACAAATTCAAATACTCTTCCAGTTGCATACTGGTAGTGTAGACCATGTGGAGAGAAAAAACACCTTGTAGGAATAAAGTCCAACACAGTGAAGACATATAATTGGTATTTTTCCATCTTAGCATATTTCAAAAAGATTGCTGGGCATATACGTTATTAGTTCTGTGCCAAGATGGATTGGATAAGTTGTACACGTTAGTGGGAATTTGAGCATTCCATGAATTTTGATGAGTAGAATGTTGGGGTCGACAAAGTGTTTTTCCGACCATTTATTCTTCAGAGTGAATAATTGCTTCCTATCCAACCATGAAGTAGGATAGTAACAAGCACATATTCGAATGCTTGCGAATGAGAATCATCACTCAATCCCAATGTAATCCATTTCACTGTCTGACTTTTGTAGTCACTGCCAGTAGACTATATGCAACTCTGATGGCCTGCAATGTTTGAAAATCAGTTATATCGATAAAAGTAATCAAGTCATACGAACACTTAAAATATATCGATAGTCGAGGTCGTACAGTCCAAAACAACTCATTTTCAATGGTTTCGCAGTGTTTGGGAGAATAATGAGTAGACAATTCCTATTCTTCTCATTCCATTCGTTCCATGGACTCTGGCAGAGGAGGTTATGAAACTTGATCGACTGTAAAATAAATATTATTTTTGTTATGGGAATTACAATGATGATACAACAACGATCATAAGAAAATGAAATCCCAAATCTCAAATGTCTGGAGATTTATCGAAACAAAAACAAAATGTTCTAATATTGTTCGTTCCGTTAAACAGCTGACCGTCACCCTCAGTAGTCGTAGCTTGTGCGAGCAATGGTCTAACGGGGCCTCACCTTTTAACGTGCGATTACCCAGCACGGTGGCCTGTTTGAGGCTCGGGTATGAACATTCTCCTGAATATATACAACGAAAACTGTGGCAAGCTAGACATTTTTTTTGGTGATGGAATCATTACTTGTTAATGAGTTCTATAAGATATTTCTATATCTTTAACATCCATTCTGATCTCCAAAAGCATTTCAGTGAAAAAATTACATTTTCATGATGAAATTACCTGGTCGCGCAAAAGCTGTCCACAGAAGCAGAGTGCTAGGAAAATCACGAGTATAAGGATAATACATAGTATCGCTTCGACGTTATGTTGGGGGCTTACTTCCTGGAATTGAAAAAAAAGTTTTAATATCAAGAACAAAATAACGAATTTCAAAGTGAAGTAATCGTCATATGCTAATGACTGTTTAGAAAGTTATATATCATATGTGATGACTAGAATTCATCACAATTTTTTTTGTAAAATCAGAACCCTGGATCACACTTTTTCATAAAATTTGGGACGAGTATGAATGCATAACTTCTCTGTAAGGTGTGTATCTGTGCCATGAAAATAGGGCAAGTGTGAAAAATTCATAAGCTTACAAGGTTCATCCATTTTGAAAAATTCAAATATCTTCATTGGTGAAAACGTTATAGAGTTTCGAAAGGTCAAAAATGGAAATCGACCAGAATATCTTGAAACTTTTAATTTCCTGTTCTGTCTATAATTGGATCAGAAAGAACTTTAACAAGGTCTCAGCCCACTCAAACACCTGAGTCTTCTATTTCTGACCATGATCATTTATTTTTCCCGTATTTCAGAATTATTCTGATCATTATTTACTCAGTAAATGCTCATCGTACCTCTTTTCATTTCTTCAATTGCATTGTCGAGGTCATTTTGAGAATAATTTAGGACTCTTTGGATTTTTCGGCGATAATTTTGAGTGTGAACGTATACGCCATAACGAGATCACACTTACCCCAACCCATGCGGTCACACTTACCTCCGAATGCATTTTTATCGGAGTAAGTGTGATCCATGTCATAAAATAGTTTTGATAGAATCGAAACGATACATATCCACGTATAGACATCAGAACTCAACGTCAATTCAACACAGATTTTGATATTTTCAAAAAATACTAGTTCACTCATCAAACATCAAGTCGGTCCACTATGCAGGGTAGATTTCACCGTAGGTAGCTCAAACAAAGATTTGTTAATGTCTATGCCAGATAGCGCTGGAATTGGTTCATTAACTGCTCATCAAATTCACTTGTTATGTGATAGTTATTTCGAGTAATCGATTTGCTGTATAGCGAGCTAGCTTATCACAATGGTGATACAACCATTGGCCGTTCTCTGACTTGTGAGACTCCATGCAACGTGGTGAGAACTCCAGATGTGACCTGTGCAGCAAATTTGCTTCAAGACGCGGCAGGCAATGCTTTGCCTGCTAGTGATACACATTTTTATAGGCAGGTTGCTGATGCACCACAACAGATGTCGATGTGAAAGCAGGCCAGGTACAGAGTGCTGTGTTACTCGACAGAAAAATTATTAATAGCAAAATTTCAATCGGTGCACAATGATGAGTCTCTTCCTGTGGTGATTCTGGAGTGCAGAAATTCATCTCAGTTGCAGGAGCGATTTTGCGAAAGTCAAAATGTTGCAATCACACAAAAGGAGGGTGATTCAGTACTGAGTACCTAGTAACTTCTTCTCGGTTTTCACACCTATCAGAATGAAAACAGTGAGTTATGGTGTCCCATTTGGTACAAACTATAAATATCAATTCAAAATGGCGTGGCGTCACCTGTCGGATATAACTCGTTGTCCTTCGTGATCTCTGCTAGGGGAATACAAGTGTTCTGACATATGTCAGTGTATCAGCCAACTGTTTGGGTAGCCGAGACTGGCTTCAAAGTATCTTTGAAATTATGTAATTTATCGATGGTTTGCCAGTCTTCAAGTGGGCCCTCCGAAGGAGTCTTGCACTTATCTCTGTCGGTGCATTCGTTACTATACTCTGTCCATCCAAGCAAAGGAGTGATCCAAATCATCACTTTGCGCGTGATCACTTAGACAAGGCTGCTCGTACAGAGTCGCACTGTGGAACGACCAAAAGTTTTTCAAGATGCAGTTTTTTTTGTCTTTTTTTGGGTGGACTGTGAGGATACATATTAGCAGTTCCTTCTAGCGTATCAGTAATTGTCATTTGAAAAATTTGAAAATAACACATATGTACACACCACAAGCGTTAAAACGTAACTGACTACGTAGCGCGAATTCCACCAGTCAGTTCCATTTTATTATTTATTTACACCCGTACTCTAATAATACACTTATATGCCCACAACCCGTTTCATAATGAAATCCATTACGATACAGATTTTCATTACGATACAGATTTTTAACCAATAGAAACCCATAATTTTTCAATCAAGCATGATGTGCATGCTCTGCATTTGACGTTTGTCAAGTCAAAATCGGTATAGGTATTGGGTTTTTGAAGAATATAGCCAAACTTCGATAATCATAACAAAATGTCTGATACCAGCGATATGGCAGAATCACCTTCGACACCTTCACCCACAGAAATACAGTTAGAATGATTAAATTTTTCATTTGACAAATGCATCATTTATTACTTATTTTTTCATCCAATTTTGTGGGCTCTCCGTAGCCGAGCCGTCTGTGGCGCTGACATAGATTAGTCTAACTGGAGGAGACATTGGTTCGATTCCGGTCTCAAGTAAACTTTTTTTCTTTGATTTTTGATCTTCTTTTCATATCTCATCGTTTTATTTCTCGAAGTAATACTAATAATTACAATTCTGTAGAATTTTTCAAAGAAATTCGTTGAATTAGTATTATTGTGTGCAATACAATTATAAATATAATATATTTGTAGTTCTTCACTATTTATCGGATGTAGATAAAATAGTGTATGCAACTCTCATGTAATGGTTATTAATACACTCGCATAAACCATACGAAACTCACCTTCGACTCGTTTCGTATCCCGGTTTATGCTCATATATTAATAACCATCATTACACGATCGTTGCATAATATACTATTATTATTTCGATTGGCCAGCGCAAGGAGACGTGTTTATTCCACCCAATAGATGCGAATGTATGTGGTGATCACCCATCTATCGTTGTGTGGGTTACTCGCTGTGTTGAATGGATATAGTATAGTACTATATACTCACCGCAATTATTATATAGAAACAGGTAACGAATGATAATAATCCCCCCGATGAAGCTACAGCCATCGGTACATCTTGAATTCCAGTTAGCAATGATTCGAATATTCTGAAATAATGAAAACTCCATTAGCAATTCAATTGAAGATATTACCAAATTGGTACAAAAAAGACTCTGAACAACACTATTCCAAAAGAAAATGGCTGATATTAGTTGCAGATTCCAAATTTCAAAGCTGAATGATCTTCATCCTT
This sequence comes from Zygogramma bicolorata, assembly GCA_032362365.1. Taxonomy (NCBI): domain Eukaryota; kingdom Metazoa; phylum Arthropoda; class Insecta; order Coleoptera; family Chrysomelidae; genus Zygogramma; species Zygogramma bicolorata. The sequence goes on from JAVJAQ010005009.1 coordinate 163,122, forward strand.
TCCAGTTATCAAGAAGTGTTCACAATAATTCTGAGAGTAATTATAATACTGGACTAAAAATGATTATGATTGCAGTATCAAGTATGTATATCAAGTCAAAACATTCATCAAATCGTCTGAGATGGACGTTCACTGATAATCAAATAATCCATTAAGTCTAATTGATTCATTAAAATCCAAATTGATCACTATTTTTTCAATAGTTTGAAAGCTATCAAGCCAGAAGAAATATATGGGAACATCTGTGAATAGTAAACGATGAGATAGGAAACTTTGGTGTAAAAGTTGAAACTTCTCCTAGTGATCAATTGCCTTAACACCAAACTGATTATTGTTTGAACGTCAGTTCTTGTGGTGGATCAATATTTGTTCCGTAGTTTTTTGGGTCTGACACCTACCACAATCTGTTAACGTTTCGGAAACTAAATCTGTTTCCGTTCTCAAAACTTCTAGGCGAATTTCTTTAATGTCAATCACGAAAACTATCTTTACCAGGTATTTGCACTTTTGCAGTTTTGAGAACGGAAACAGATTTAGTTTCCGAAACGTTAACAGATTGTGGTAGTGTCACTACTTTTATTCGGGTTTGAAGGCCGTCGTTTTTTGGAATTTCTTCCTGACGTTTCGCTGGCTCGAGTGGCTAGCTTCTTCAGAGGTTCATTCATCTTGGAATTCACTCCGATGACTCAATGAATCGATGAATTCCAAGATGAATGAACCTCTGAAGAAGCTAGCCACTCGAGCCAGCGAAACGTCAGGAAGAAATTCCAAAAAACGACGGCCTTCAAACCCGAATAAAAGTAGTGACACTGAAAACCTCGGCCGCGAAAGCCTCAACTATTTTGTCAGATTGTGGTAGGTTACAAACCCAAAAAACTACGGAACAAACCAAACTGATATTTTTGCACTCGACGCGCGTTACGCTGACAAAGTTAGCATCTTCAGGAGAAGAAAATTGATACTAAATCTGAAGACTAGGGTTAGTTGTGTATATACCTAGAGTTTTCCGGTCCTACATGAACTTTATTTGTTTCTGCTACCTTTTTTGTAAATGAGAGGAAAGGGATTGTTTTCAAAGAAATTTGATTTTACTAAAACTTAGTATGAATGAATGGATGAATGAAATTTTCAAAAGTATAAAAGGAAAACAATCCTATTCCTAAATCATTCAACAAACTTCAATATTTATAAGCATTCAAAATGAAATGGCACTCAGAAGTTGTGAAAACCAATAAAGAGAAGAGAAAAAAAAACTCATAGACATACATAAATGGTGACTACATACAAAATATATTGTTATTCAGCTGATTGTTTTAATTTCTGATCAAATTTGTTGAACGATGTGCTTTCATTGCATCTGAACATATTATGATGACATCGACTTGAATTGATTTTCCTCCGAAATCTGATGGTGAGTTTTTTTTTCTAATAATTTATCCGTATTGTGGAGTATTTAGGGAAATCAGCGATTTCAGTGAAAATTATATCTTTCTATTATTTTCAATAGAATGGGTGAAATAGCTAATTTTGAGCTTATGGAAAAAATTCAAGTCTAATAAATTGTTGTCTTTGAATGAATTTATTGTAATGTAGATAATGTTTTGATCAATTAATTTATTTGTGGACTTTTCAAACGTTTGATATCAGACTTACTTGCTGTCAATGTTTTGAAGGCATTCGGAAGGATAGCAAGCAAGTGACAGCTGGTGCTTGTCGAAAAGCAGAAATGAATCTTCACATCCAAAAATGTTTGAGGAAAAGATTACTATGCCAAATGAAAAAAGTACGTGTGTGCACAATGCAAAAAAGAATCACCAGAATTATACAATGCAATCTGTTATTGCAGTCTGTCAGTTTTTGCATTTGTAGAATTTTTTTTCAATAGCAACTTAAAGAAAATAGCACTGAATGTTACCAAGATGAACGCATGTTATATCACAGCTCATCTGAATGGTTATATTTATATTTTTTTATTACAATAAAGTCACTTTATCTTTTATTTTCCTCCAGATACAAAAAATCATTCAAAGAAATAACCATTTTTTCAACTAGGATATACTCAGAAACAAATTGCATTGCGAAATCCAGGAGAGAGTTTTTCCAAAATTTCCGTTAATTCATGAAACGTGCCACTTCATTCTCTTTCGAAAAATTCAAACAGACCCACCTCCTGATTTTCAAATCTTGTTCAACAAATTGCGTCAACTTGAAGTATATATAATTCTGATATACCATGTCATCGATCACTCCAGTAACTCCTCTTGGTTTGATTAAATCTTCAACATCTGCATTCAGTAAGATATACTGAAACCTCAAATGGAATAGTGCATGGGCTGGACACATAATGAGTATATTAAGGAGTATTCCATCCAAAACTGATCTAATTACAAAAATAATGAGGGACATGTGAAACTCCTCTAACAACGGTAACAGTGATGAGATCTGACATATAAGTTCCCTCTCTCTCTCGAAAGAAAGAGAAGTTAAGTTAACCAATGGTGAATATATACACAAGCATAGACAAAATATATTCAGAATTTTACTCTCATGCAATATTTTTCCTTTGATTTTTTCTCCTTGGGAACCTATCGAACGACCACAGGAACGGAGTACTTCTCTATATTTTGTCATATCATGACAATAAACGGCACCAAGCATCGTTCCAATCAGTGACTAAAAACAGAATAGGTAGAGTAAAATTCCGTGAATTTACGAGAAAAAAAAATGAAAAAAAAATATATATATATATGTGTGTGTGTGTATTACTCCTTCCAATAGTCATAACTGAGAAAGAGACCTTTTTTCCAATTGGTCAAATTGAAGAAACATAAGGTAATTCCAACTTTACGGACTATGCAGATGATTACAGTGAGTCGAAAGAGAAAAAAACTGATTGTTCAAAATACTTACTGGTATGTGTAAGAACACTCCCATCAGGCAGATTTTGTATCCGTTGCCAGAGTTGAAGACTCGGTATAATGGTAAAATATCAAATACTGCGCTATACATCAAAATTATCATACAGCAGAACCTGTACATAAGCACGTTTTTCGATATTTCATATCCAGTCAACTGGATCATTAATTTTAGAGGATCGTCTAAGACAGGAAAAAAAAATTTAGGATTAGTTTGGTGATGGAAAAGTTTATATCAAACTCACCTTCCATTTTGTTTGTTTCTTCAGATGCCTTCTTCTTAGCTTTCATTACACGAATAAATTCGTTACAAGATATCATAATTGAGAACTGAGAACCATTTCCAAATGTATAACCGTTCTTCAGCATTACCGAAACAATTATTAGGAATCAATTATTTCGAGAATGTTTCAAATTTTGTGGATTATCTCATGATGGCACCTCATTCATTTTTTGTGATATTTCGAATGTTTCGTAATGACAGCCGTTATGTTAGAGTGTATGATAGCGCTCTTTAGACAAATACTTATTCCGGCATTCATGATGTAGAACAAAATTACTACTCATTCCCAGTAACGATGAAATAAATATTTTTTCGTAATGGTGCAACTCATTTTTGGTACTGGACGTTGTTGTGTATGAAATGCCTCGACTTTCCTTATTGTTTGTACTATGGCAGGCTTAGTACATGCTCTAAATAAGGACATGAAATACCTATGCTGAATTCGGATTTTGAATAGCCAATGCCGAAAATTCTCACAATCACCAATATCTTCAAAATACAATATCATAGAATTGAATTGAATGTCTGAAGAATATTGATAGTGAATAGTATTATTTAGAGTGACCCCATCTGGCAATTTTATCTCGAAGGGATCGTCGTAAAGGAGGTTCCAGAATGTTGGACCCAACACTGATCCCTGTGGAACTCCGCTGTTTACGCTCAAAGGTTTCGTTTCATCATTTGCTTCCAGTAACATTACTCTTTCTGACAAATAGCAAGATATTATAGTTATAAGGTACCCACTAATTCCCCTTTTCCTCATTGCCTCCAAAATAAGCTGCCCTGAGGCGCTGCTGAAAGCGTTTGTATACAGAGTTATTACCACACAAAGATTTCTGCGGGTTGTCGCTTCATTTGCATAATTACCACTACATTGGCAGCATCTATTGCCTGTCTCTCTTTTCTGAAGCCAAATTGCTGGTTTGCTAGACCACCAGTTCTTGTGATTTCTTCACTGAGACGCCCTAATAATAGATGCTCATAGAATTTCCCCTCACAGTCTAGGAGACAGATCGGTCTGTATGAGGACGGATTTTCAATGGGCTTATTTGCTTTCCTAAGAAGTGGGAGTTTTGCCTTTTTCCACTCAGAAGGAAAAGTGCCTCGTTGTAACAGGATATTGAAGGTAGTTGCAGTGTATTGTGGTTTTACATAAGTGTACAATTTTGAAAAAAAGGGGTGTATTTGATAGGGACGCAGGTTCCTTTATTGACCTTGAGATTCGTTGCACGTTGTAGCAAACCTTGGGTATAATCGCCAAATTGAATCACTCAGCAAATGAAACAAAGATGAATAAGTCAACTCACCTGATTTGACAATTGGGATCTATGAGGATGAAAGGAAAATGGATGTTCCTTTATCTCGTAACGAAAACTATTACACCACCGGTATTTTTGATAGGTCTCTTTGCAGCACGACAATTTTGTCAATACGAAGAAGTTTCTTCACTGCTACGCACTCTGCTCCTCGCATGTCGATAGGAACAATCGGTTTCAGAAAAAAAGGAACAGAATCGGCACAAGGAGATTTGAAGGATTTGTTCAAATAGGTTTCTCTATTAAATTAGCAAAGGTATTAGGAAAGAATTATATACACGCATAAATTGTGAATGCAATCAAAACAAATAAAGGTATTCGAACTATTTGTATCAAAGGTAAAAATAAAAAAAATCATGAAAATAATAATAATATTTGGTAACGAACCATTTCCCACCCCCCTGAAAATACTAAGCGTATTTTCTGAACTATTTATCGAAATCAGGAAGAGGACACAATTTAACTAAGGGCCTTTTCATAAGGCCTTTGGAAGTCTTCACAAGAGCAACTCTAGGGACCCCGTCGGCACCCGAAATTAATTCAGTTACTCGACCCATCAACCATTCCAAGGGATTGGTATTATCGTTTTTAATAACAACCATGGTTCCTACAGTGACTTCTTCAAGGGGTTTAGTCCATTTGAATCTTTGCTGCAGGGTATGCAAATACTCAAGACTCCATCGCTTCCAGAAATCACGATGAAGCCTTTGTAATAATTGCCATCTGGTCAATCGATTCATCTTCAAATGAGAGAGATCAGAATCGGGTAAAGCGGAAAGTGGCTCTAATGTTAAGAAATGTCCGGGCGTGAGTACTGATAAATCATTGGGATCTGTACTGATAGAACATAATGGTCTGGAATTCATCACTGACTCTATCTGAATAATAATTGTGTTGAATTCCTCATACGTGAGAATCTGATTGCCAATTATTCGCAGAAGATGAGTTTTGAAAGATTTAATGTTAGCCTCCCAAATTCCACCCATGTGAGGAGAATAAGGAGGATTAAAGTGCCACGAGATGGATTCAGAAATAGCAGAATTTTCAAATAACTGACGTAAGTATGACGCACTCCCAATAAAATTAGAACCACAATCGGAGTATATATTAAGGCATTTGCCTCTTCGCGCTATAAATCTACGAAAAGCGGCTAGGAAGGCCTCTGATGACATATCAGAAACTAGTTCCAAATGCACTGCTTTAGTTGCACAGCATATAAATAAACAAACGTAAGATTTAATAATTTTTGCTCCCCGTAAACGAGAAGTCCTGAGAGAAAAAGGGCCGCAAAAATCAATTCCAACATTCGAGAAGGCTTTGGCTTGAGAAATTCTGAATTTGGGCAAGTTGCCCATGGGGGGTTGTAAGGGCTCAGGCTTGATTCTCCAACATCTGTAACATTTACTCAAAACCTTTCTGATAACCTTTTTAGCAGAAATAATCCAATAATTTTGAGATAAGAGAAAATGAGTGGATTGTATGCCACAATGTAAATATTTAATATGAATGTCATTTATAAGCAAATTGGTGAATCTTGAAGTATTTGGGAGAAGAATCGGATATTTTTTTATCATATGAAAGCGAGGAATAAGTAATTCTTCCACCTACACGTAACAAGCCGTTCCCGTCGATAAACGGATTCAGAGATTTGAAAGTTTTGGAAAGAGGTATACTATTTTTCAATGAACTTTTTCGTCAGAAAAATAGACAGATTGAATATGTAGAAGTATGCGAACATTGGCATTATGTAACTCTTGATATGTTAAAGAGCTTGTATTTCGTGATTTAAAAATTTTAAAATTATGATTCGCACGCAAAATGAGAGCAAATACTCTTTTCATTTTTGATAATGAATTATATTTTTCTAGGAGATCATCAATTAGATTCCTTTTCATAGTGATGTTCAGAACGATGTTCCGTCTCTCTGTTTCAATGTCCGCAGATTTCACCTGTGGAAATTTATCCAAAGGCCAAGATGAAACAGGTTGTTTGAGAAAAGGAGGCCCATTCCACCATAAAACGTTATTTATAATTTCATTCGGAAACGTACCGCGTGAACCACAATCTGCCGGATTCAATTCCGAAGAAATATGGTACCAAAAACTGGGTGCGAGTCGTTCTTAAATGAAAGATACCCGATTGCTCACAAAGGTTTGCCAGCAGTGAGGGGATCCTCGAATCCATTGAAGAGCGACCGAACTATCAGTGAAAGCAAAAATATTTTTAAAACAAATTTTATCTTTTAAGGTATCCAGGAGAAACTCTATCAGTTTTGCTAAGAGCACTGCGGCGCATGATTCCAATCGAGGGATTGTCAACTGTTTCAAGGGTGCAACCTTAGACTTCGCACAAACGAGATAAGTTTCAAACCCAGATTGTGAGGACGTCGTTCTAAGATAAACAACCCCACAGTACCCCTTCGAAGAGGAATCACAAAATCCGATCAATTCATATTCCTTTCCGCCTAATGATAAGAATTGTCTAGGTATTTTGATTTCTTGGATTTTGGGTAGATCAGACTTGAATTTCTCCCACTTATTCAAGATGTCAGAAGGGGGTCGGTCGTCCCAACCGAGACCCAATGACCACAAATGTTGAATAAATAATTTTGCAAGGAATGTTATTGGGGTTAAAAAACCCAGTGGATCGAAGATTCGTGCTAACTCTGATAAAATGCTACGCTTTGTACATATTTTATCTTTGTCAGTCGAGATAGAGTAAAAAAATGCATCCTTTGTTGGATTCCAATATAAACCTAAGATTTTCGTTATATTATTTTCCAAATCCAAACAAATATTTATATTTTGTTTATGAGAATCAGGTAAATCAAGTAAAAGTTGCGGAGAATTACTAGCCCATTTGCGAGCCTCGAAACCTCCTTTACGCAATAATTCAATTATCTCATTTTTCATAGTGATACAAGTTTTCAATGAATCATGCCCCCCCAGTATATCATCAATATATACAGAATGGAGCAAGATTTCTGAAGCAAGAGGATATTGTGAATAGTCACTCGCCAGTTGATGTAAAGTACGAATTGCTAAATACGGTGAAGAGGCAACTCCAAATGTAAGGGTATTGAGCTGATAATCTGCAATTGTCTCAGAAGGCGAAAATCGCCAAAGAATACGCTGAAATTTGCGATGTTCTTCTGCTAACCAGATCATTCTATACATTTTTTCGATATCACAAGTGAATACGTACGTATGTAATCGAAAACATATGAGTAATTTCACCAAGTCATTTTGCAACTTTGGACCAACGAACGCCGTATCATTCAACGAAACTTTATTCGAAGAATGACTCGATGCATCGAAAACAACTCTAACAGGAGTTGATGAAGATTCTTTTTTTATTACAGCGTGATGAGGTATATAATAATAATCTGTTATTTCTGTTGCAGAAGGCGGAGGCACTTTGATGAGATGGTTTCTTTGTAAATAATCATTCAAAACGTTCGAGTACAAAAAATGTAATTTTTTGTCCTGAGAAAAACTTTTCTCCAGAGAAAGCAAACGCCGTAAAGCAACTTCTCGGGTGTTTCCAAAATCAAGATGGTTTGATTTGAAAGGCAAGGACACTACGTATCTCCCATCAGGAGATCGAGTGGTAGTATTAATGAAATGATTTTCGCAAAATTTATCTTCGGAAGAGATTGCCTTAATATTTGGTACCTCTTCTAGAGTCCAGAAGTTTTGTACAATATTATCCAAAGTTGGATTTGACACTGTTGCAAAAAATGAATGGACTTTTCTGGTATCAATTTTAGAAGATGGTTGAGGCCATTTTCCCATAACAATCCAACCAAAAACTGTATTCAGATAAACAGGTTTATTTTCACCTAAGGAAACTTTTCCGTCTCTCAAAATGTAAGGGAATATATCGTTACCCAATAATAAATCTATGTGAGATTTTTTGTTGAAGTGAGGATCAGCTAAATTGAGATTTTCTATGAACGGCATATCATATTTTGAAAACGAAATTGAGGGAAGCTCATCCCCGATTTTGTCTATGATTATCATTTCTACAGTAGTGCAATAATCTGGTTGACTTATTGAAGAAATTGTGCAACTGACCCCTGATTGGGCAGTTGAATACATTTCACCCAACCCCTGTAATGACATGGAAATTTTATGCTTTCTCAAACCTAATTTATTAGCTAGAGATCTACTGATAAATGAAGATTGTGCTCCACAATCAAGAACGGCGCGTATGGTTTGCCACTCATCAAAACCATCCTTAATTTTAAGAACAGCAGTAGACAACAATACTTCGTAATTTGCGTTGAGTAACATTCCAACTCGAGAAAGCTGAGAAGTATCGTTATTATTTGTAGAAGAGCCTGATTGAGGAGAATTCGAATTTAGATTCGAATCAGTTGTCATTTCAGATTCTTCCACATTATTATTTTTAGTATCAAAATGCAATAACGTGTGATGTGATCTTTTACAAATTTTACATCTTCCCGGAGAAGAACATTGTAAAGTATTGTGGGAAGTAGCTAAGCAATTTATGCATGCTTTATTTTGTTTAGCAATATCAAATCTTTGTTTGGGTCCTTTCGACTTGAAAATTGGACATTGAAAAATGATATGATCAGCAGAGCACAAAAAACATCTATCCTTTTCATGAGATTGAACAAGAAAAGCAGAATTGTTCTGAGAATGAAAAGTGTTGGCCGTTTTGCGAAATGAAACAATGGTGTTGGATTTATTTTTGACCTTGGACGAACTCGAATCGGTAGAATTATCAACCGCTGAGTCTAAAGCAATGCATTGTTTTTCTAAAAATGACAATAGGTCCTCATATTTCGGAATAGCATTAGAGGCATGTTTTTGTTCAAAACATTTTCGAGTTTGTGAATCCAAACGATTGAGCAGCATGTAAGTTAAAATAAAATCCCATTTATCAGTTTCCATACCCATAATTTTCAACACAGATATATTTTTTTTGAAAGTGAATATCAAATTTCGCAAAGAATTTGCATCTTCAGTGCGCAGTGGTGGACAGGCTTCTATTTTACTCCAATGAGAAAAAGCTTGCTCACGTTTATTATTAAATCTTTCCAAAAGAAGGTTATAAGCAGATAGATAAGTAGCACCAGTAACTGGAATGTCGTCAATTAATTCCAGTGCCGGACCACTCAAAACTGATATCAAGTAGTTGAATTTTTCTACGTTAGAGAGTGCACGGTTGGTATGCACCGATGACAGAAACATCTGATGAAACGCAGGAAATTCTGACATGTCACCCGAAAATGTTTTTAACTTCAATTTTGGCAAATAACAAATTTCATTGGGAGTCATCAGAGTACTATTCGAGGTGGGTTGCGGAGTCATTTCCCCCTGTTCCTCTGAAGAAAGTTCAAACAATTCATAATAAATAGTTTCCACAGTATCACACCTCGTAGTGAAGTTATCGAATATGGCAGTTTCCGTAACTAAGATATTGGGTTCATTGGCAATCAGACTAATTAAGGTATTGTGATGTTTCTCAAAATCTTTGATTACCTTTTTCAACTTCCGAAAGCTTACTTTGAATTTATTTTTATGTTCCTCGTCAGCAACATTTTTTGATGCTTCTTCAATCAATTTGAAATGACTTAAAGCAATTGAACGTAGCGCTCGAGCACGAGCGATCTTCTCATCTGAAGACATGTTTTCGAATCGAATAAATTCAAAAGATTATTAATGAAAATCAAGCAATTACGGACCTGGCTCTACAAAGATTCTGAAACACCTGTTCGATAGTACGTAAAAAGCTAACTCGCAGGATATCTATAAACTTTTGTTGGTTATTTGATATTTATGTCAGAAAGTTTTCTTACGAATATTATGCAATGATAGAATAAAATATTGAAGTTGGGAACAAAGATATACGAAACCAATAAAGATTGCATTCAAAATTTATATCAAAGCAAGGTTTAATACCGCAACGAATCTAAATGTCATTCAAATAACATCCGAGCTCGTGAAGGACCATGTACAATTTTGAAAAAAAGGGGTGTATTTGATAGGGACGCAGGTTCCTTTATTGACCTTGAGATTCGTTGCACGTTGTAGCAAACCTTGGGTATAATCGCCAAATTGAATCACTCAGCAAATGAAACAAAGATGAATAAGTCAACTCACCTGATTTGACAATTGGGATCTATGAGGATGAAAGGAAAATGGATGTTCCTTTATCTCGTAACGAAAACTATTACACCACCGGTATTTTTGATAGGTCTCTTTGCAGCACGACAATTTTGTCAATACGAAGAAGTTTCTTCACTGCTACGCACTCTGCTCCTCGCATGTCGATAGGAACAATCGGTTTCAGAAAAAAAGGAACAGAATCGGCACAAGGAGATTTGAAGGATTTGTTCAAATAGGTTTCTCTATTAAATTAGCAAAGGTATTAGGAAAGAATTATATACACGCATAAATTGTGAATGCAATCAAAACAAATAAAGGTATTCGAACTATTTGTATCAAAGGTAAAAATAAAAAAAATCATGAAAATAATAATAATATTTGGTAACGAACCATAAGACCCCGGTCGTTTCGGAGTGCCGGATTCTTACCGACTAAAACCTCTCCTCATTTCGTGCTGCGCAGGAATCACCGTATGGTATTATCGTCTACGCAGCACTAGTCTTCATTACCTTCCTTGCTAGTGGCTATTCCTCTTGTTCTTTCGATCTCAGAACCGTTCTTATGAAGTTGTGTATCTTCTTCCATTTTTCCTTTTACATGATCATCGTTTCTAGGACGTTATCGATGGTCAGTTCGGCTATTCCTAGTGTCGTGTACAGCAATTGTCTCTGGATGTGCCATCTGGGGCAGTCGAACAGTGTATGTGGTACTGTGTCTATCGCACCGCAGTATTTACATTCTTCAGACTCTACTCTCTTGAACATCTTCAAGTATGTCCTGAAGGCCCCATAGCCTGTAAGGACTTGTGTCAGGTAGTAGTCTGTACATCGATGTTCGCATTTCAGCCATTTCCCAAGTTCTGGAATCAGTCTCCGCGTCCATGCGGCTACCTCCTCTGTTCTTTCCCATTCCTCTCGCCAGGCCTCCAAGGTTCTGGTTCTTTCCTCTTTCCTTACGCTTTTGTTCACTTCGTCCCTCAGGTGAAGTCTGTGTCTCTCTTTAGCTAGCAGGTGTAGCGGGATCTCCCCTGCCACTATATTCAGTGCATTCGTTGAAGTCGTTCGATAGGCACTACAAATGCGTAATAAGCTCTTTCTCTCTACTCTCATCACTAGGTTTTTGTTGGTTACCCTTTCTATAACGGGTTAGGTACCATACCTGCGCTCCGTATAGTAGGACGGATTTGACTACTCCGTGTAGCATGCTTCTTTTGAAGCTGCTGGGTCCGCTGATATTTGGCATGATCTTCGCTAGGGTTGCTATTCTTTCTTCTGTTTTTTTTGCTACTCTTCGTATATGTTCCCTATACTCTCCGTCCTCGCTCAGGGTGATTCCCAGGTACTTAAGATGTTTCACTGGTTGAAGCAATGCCTCTCCTGTGCGGATAACTATGTTGTTTTTATTCCTAGGACCTTTTAGAACCACTGTTTCCGTTTTGTGTTTCGCTAGTGTGAGGCCATTTTCATCCATCCAGTTTTCCACGATTCCTATTGCAACTTCCGCTTTGTGTCCTATTGCAACTTCCGCTTTGTGTAAGAGTTCGTAGTACTGTTGGAGCTAAGTCGTCGGCAAAAGCTACTGCTATCTATCTATCTACCTACCTACCCATCTACCTATCTATTTATCTATTTATTTATTTATCTTATTTATCTATTTATCTATTCATCTATTTATCTATTTATCTATTTATCTATTTATCTATTTATCTATTTATCTGTTTATCTGTTTATCTATTTATCTATTTATCTATTCATCTATCTCTCATCTATCATTATGTGAGTTTGACAACTGGGAATATAAACTGAGTTGGACCTTATACACATGGGAAGAAAAGTATATCACTGATGGAGAACCTAATCATATCCTATTGGTGCAGAATCTCACCTGAACATTATTGCTGAATAGTTCATTTTCGGTTGTGTTCAAGAATAATTTCCCACAAAACGTGTGCTATAAAAAAATGTAATTGTACTGAAATATATAAATCAGTTATAGTTTTGTATAATGAAAACTATTATTGTGCAGAATATGATTCATTCAAAAATAAGTGATAACCCGAAATCTTCAGGTCACTGGCATGAAGTTTCTTTTCTGAGGTTCATGGCAAGTGTCAGTAAACTGTATGCAACTCTGGCAACCTGCAATAAAATTAAATTGATTTATCCATGGAAGATACCACATTAAATGATACTAACGGTTACGATGTAGCAGTAGTCGAGGTCCACCACTCCAAAACAATTTATTTTCATCGGTCTTTCAATGTTCGGTAAAATAATCAGCAGACAATTTCTATTCGTTTTATTCCAGTCGATCCACGGACTTTGACAAAGTAGGTCATGAAATTTCATCGACTGAAAGTTCAATTCAATTTTTAACTGATGTATTTTGAATAAAAAATATGTGTGTCTCATCAAACGAGATATACAGGGCTTCCAAAAAAAATATTCCACCCAACATATTTCCAATGAAAGTACCAAAAACAGTCCAGGCATTCGAAACTCCACCCCCACCCTAGCTTGTCAAGTTCAGAACATTCCAGATGGCAAAAACCATATGTGATGCGTTGTTAAAAACTGTCATCAATAGATATTACAATGATTTCGAAATTCTGATGAATCCCATTGCTGAATCGGTTTGTGGGTGAGTTCTGAATGACTCTTCTCACTGCCATGTCGGTTCGCTCCAGTATTTATTCTGGATGCGATAGTCAATTCTTGGTTGCTTGGATACCAATTGTGATAGGTGATCTGTTGATCGAATACACCAACTGACATGGTAGCATTGTGAGATTTTATGGGTTTTCTCAGGAATAGAATAGCAAATATGCTTTCGCAAAGTAAGACGCCTCAGAGTGCCATAACGTGACAAAAATTAGCCGTCCTTGCCCTTCTGGGGCGCACTCATAAAATAGTGATAGGTAAAGGAAAATACAAAATGAATAAAAATCTAGTGACATTTGATTTCTTTGGAAATGTTCAAAGGGTTGCATTGGATTCGGTGAGCACGTATTTGATATGAAAAACATAATACAAACTGAGCAAAAAACAGTTACTTCTGTTTTATAGCTTTCTTCCCTATTTGTGGATGTATTTCGTATATTGGTGAAAGAATCAGAGAGCAGAGCGCAATGGTCTATATCAATTTCATATTAAATATATTTTCTGAATTGAAGATTCTAATGAGAGTTAGATTATAATTTGAAACATACGTATATGTATATTACATTAATGAAAGCAATTCGAATAAAAAATACCTCATCACTCAAAAGTTGTCCGCAGAAGCAAAGGGCCAGGAAAATTACCATAGTGAGAATAATAGCCAGAACAATTTTGAAGTTGTTTTGAGGGCTTACGTCCTGAAATAAAATCAGAGTATTATAATATTATTCTGTAGGTATAACATATATTCCTATTGCTTTCACATTGTCTAAGTACTCTGAGAAATAATCTATACCTGTTGAGAGATCTCCGTTGGGATAGCAGAAAACACAGTTTTTTACGAACATCCTTATCCCAACTAATATTTCGATGATTTGAAGAGAAAGGTAGATTTGCAAAAAAAACATTCAAGTGTGGATTATTGAGCAATTTCCTCTCAGCAACGGAAAGCAATGAAAAAATGAAAAATCATTTACATACGATGAATTTAAGCTGGTTGTTTGAAATAGACCGGCAGTAATTACACAAGTGCTTCAAAATTACCGATAATTTTCCATTCAAGCATGTTGTCAGTAAAAAAACTGCAATCGGTTATTTTCATATTTTGTCGAAATAGCAAAATATGAAAATAACTGAATGCAGTTTTTTCACTGACAACATGCTTGAATGGAAAATTATCAGGTTTATTTTGAAGCACGAGTGTAATTCGGCAGAATATTTCCGGAGTTAAAACAATGACGTTTAAAATTCAGTATTTATGCCTGTCAAGATGACAAATGTACATTTTAACAATCGTTACTATAGACTATAGATACACGGACCGAGCGGGTATTTTTCGATACCTACCGGGTATTTACCAGCCCGAAAATTTCCCGCCAGGAATTTATCGCTGTAATTGATCGGAAATGTTCCGCTTCCTATGGGATTTTGAACATACGATGGAAATATTCGGTGAAAATACTTTTCTTTCCATGAAGGCTTTACAGGGCATTCCGGGCAACAGCTGCTCATGATAATAATAAATTGTCGTCTGAGGATAGCCGAAATCTAGACGTAAGTAATAGAGAGCAAAAGATACAGTTTGCAGTGAATGATTATATTCGAGCTTGATTTAGGTGGTTTGCGTGAATTGAAAATACTTTGTACATTCTTCTGGCTACAGTCATCTAAAATTTGCTGCAAATAGAAATGTTGACAGTTTGTTTTACTATATTGATTGAAAGATATCTACTCGAGAAGTTCAACATGTGATTTTCATTTCAATTTTTGCTGTAGTATTCAAACGCTTTTCTCATAATTTGTAATTGTAGTTCTACTTCCACTTAATAACTTTCACTAAAAAGTCGATAGTATTTATACAGAACTCTGTAAAGTAACTACGCCTGCGCATTAATCTTAATCTTTGAGTTCTTGTTCCATAGTTTCTGTAATTTCAACAATTTGTGTCTGCGCTAAGGCAAGCTACATTTCCACTTCAAAAAGTTATTTAACCTGAAGTGGAAGTTGGAGTGTAGATGTTGGTGCATAGAAAAAGAGTCCACTGAAAATGAGATGCCCATTTTTCATAGTTGAAGAGAAGTGAAAATTGATGTTCTTTCGAACTGAGAAGCCATCTGATATACAAGGTGCGCTGCACTTTCAAATCCCATCCATAAGCTGAGCTTCGTGGAATAAACAGATATGAAGCGATATTATGTGGAAGAAAAAAAATTTTCGAATCTATCTGACGTTATATACTTACTGTGATCAAGAAATATAGACAGGTTACAAACGTTAACAACCCAGCCGATGACGAGAGGACCATTGATATACCTTGTGATTTGGGAACCACCGAATCATATATCCTGAAATTTGAAACATTTAGGCCAATAGCTCATTCAATTTTCGAAGACTCTTCAAACTAGCTTATCGCCAAAAAATATCAATTGAGGAAATTTATGTTGATAAAAATTATAATCGGGGATACTTCAATTATTTCATTAACAACTCATCATTTCAATCAATTGTATAGAAGAGGCTATGCATATCTACAAACACAGGAATAATGTCAACAGAAGAGAAGAGGGATTGAATTGGAACAAAATCTATTATCCGGTTTTGAATATTTTATAACCATAATTGTGGGTGAAGATAAAACTGAAATAGTAAATTTATAAGCCGTAAGATTTATACCTCGGTATCCACGGCAAGTCAATAAATCTTTTCAAAAGCTGGTGGACTGCATTTTTCAAAGTTCAAATGAGAGTTGAAAAACAAAACATGTGCGATCATGATTACAACAATTTTCAACAACAATTAACAGAGAAATGGAAAGGACAAGGGAAAATAATATTCCGCCATTTTGTAGTAGGTGAAGATATTGATTTTATATTTTGGAATAGTGCATTATTCGTCGAGAGCTTCAAAACGATGTGTTACGAGAACCCACTTTGAATTTTTTTTCCCAAATGTCGCAGAGTCACCATCTTGAAATTTTCATCTGCCAATTTTACTGTGGGATAAAAATAGTTTATAATATTTTTCTACTGTTTATTTATTTACGGGTGAACCCCATTTTTTGTTTACAATAAATAATGTAGCACGAAGCTTATAATCTACTATTTATCTTATACTACTACTGATTTTAAATTACATTTGTGTACAACGAAGACAATAAAAACAAAGACAAAATTAACTTATACATATTTATATGACTGAACGACGAGATATTTTTTTCTTGAAAGTATTTTCATTATCACAGAAGAAATTGATTTTATCACAGTAGTTATTTCCCAGTCTTAACATTTTAGATAAAGGAGAATGATAGCCATAGTTGGTTGAGTGATATGGTGTATGAAATAGCTTTATTTGTCTGGTGGACCTCTGCGGAACGTTGAAGTGAATAAGAGATAGGATTTCCGGATAATCAATGAGACCAGACATAATTTTGAAAAGATAAACCAATGACGCAGTTATACTTCTATCCTCAAGACTCGACAAAGATAATATACTCATCACTTCATTGTAATTGTATTCACCTCTGACCAACCCTAGTTTGTATGCAATGATCCTTAGAAATTTATTTTGAACATTTTCTAATTGTTGTATATATTTGAGGTAGTAGGGACTCCAGATGATAGTGTTATACTCTATGATGGGGCGTACTAAAGAGCAATATAATACTTTCGTGGTAAAAGGAGAAAGGTTACTTGATGATCTCACAATAAAGCCGAGCATTTTTAGAGCTCTTACAGAAACTGAATTAACATGATTGTTAAAACAAAGCTTGGCATCTAACAGTATACCCAGATCTTTACACTCTTGTTTACATTCCAAAATTTCGTTATTCAAAAAGTAATTGAATTTGATTGGTGATCGAGACCTACTGAACGTCATTGAGTGGCATTTATTCGTATTGAGATGAAGGCAGTTTGCTTCACACCAATCAGAAATGAAATTCAGATCACTCTGAAGGAGAGTAGCATCCTGGACACCCTCTACAACCTTGAACATTTTCAGATCGTCAGCAAATAATAAGAATTTTGAATTAGTGATATTAGCGCTAATATCGTTGATAAAAAGGCAGAACAATAAAGGACCACAATGTGACCCTTGTGGTACACCCGATTTCACAAAAAGAGGTTCTGAAACTGTACTATTTACTCTAACCGATTGAGAACGTCCAATTAGATAACTTCTTAACCATTCTAACATATTGCCGGAAAAACCAATGGCAGATAATTTTTTTTATCAATAAGTTATGGCTAACCCTATCAAAAGCTTTTGAGAAGTCGGTGTAGATAGCATCTACCTGCACCGACCTCTCAAGTGCTTGTGTTATATAGTGCTGATAGTACAATAAGTTTGATGCTGTGGAACGTCCAGATGTAAATCCATGTTGCTCTTGTAATATCAAGGGTCTACAAATATTTGTGAGTATTTTGGCAACAAGCTGATCTAAAACTTTTGGAATAGCTGATTGAATACATATTCCCCTATAGTTCTCAACTTCATCTTTCGAGCCACTTTTATGAATAGGACAGATGAAGCTCTGTTTCCAAGCATCAGGGAACGTGCCACTGATCAGTGATTTATTGAATAGAATGAAAAGAGGAGTTGATAAAGTATAAACACACTGTTTAAGGAAAAATGAGGGAATACCGTCTGGACCACTCGAAAATTTTGATTTCAAGTTACATATAGTTTCAAATATTTTTGCTAATTTCAATTCACAAGATGATATATTTAAAGTTTTATCATATGAAAATTGAGCAGTATCTGGATCTGATTCTACGTAAACTGTAGAAAAGAATTTGGCAAACAAGTCGACTGTACTTGACATATCAGTAGATCTGATGTCATCATAAGTCATTGCATTTGGCATATAACTGGTGTTTTTCTTATCACTAACAAATTTCCAAAAACCTGATGGGTCATTGATTAAGTTATTTTCAACGTGTTCTAAATAGGTATCATAGCAAACTTTCGTTAGAATTTTACATTGTGATCTCAACTGTGTAAATGCCATGTAGTCTTCATTGCGGTTGAAAATCTTGTAATTTTTGTGAATTCGCTCTTTCTCAATGATCATCTGTTTCAATTCTGGTGAAAACCATTTTGGGAAATTAGACGATTTGAATAATTTCAATGGGACAAATAAATCAATAGCTTGTTGAACAATCTTATAAAATTCATGTGTTGCTGTGTTGACATCTAAGTTTGCGAAAGCACTATTCCAGTTGAATGTTGCCAAAAAATCATTTATTGCCATGTAATTTGCATATTTGAAGTCATGGTAATAATGACTCTCTGGAGTGTTACTTGTTAGTTTTTGCGGAATATGAATACATCTACAAAGTTACCTTTCAAATATTATTTATCAAATATTTTTTCCTTTTCCATCTCATCTCTCAATAAATTGTTAAAAATTGTTATAGTCGGGATGGCACATTTTTTGTTTTTCATTGTTTTTATTTGAACTTCCAAAAATTCAGTCCAACAGTTTTTATAAAGATTCATTAACCTGCCTTAGATACCGAAATTTTACACCTGACGCTACTCATCGATCATGAAGGAAGTCTATTCAAATACGAGCATGATAAAAGCAAGTATTATGAGTATTACGTTAGGTGAATGAACGCCTATTACGCACAAGCGAAAAATTGTGAGCACGAGGCTTTAGCCGAGTGCAATAAGTTTGCGAGTGCACGTAAGTGGCCTCATCCCCGACTGTACTTCAACTCTCACCATTCTGACAGCTATTACGTTATGGCTCACTTACAATGTATTATTAATTACACTGTATTGTTAATCGATGGCGACCGCCAGTGGGAATAGACAAATTTTACGAATGTAATTCTAGTGATAACATGAAAGTTGCATACGCGAGTTTTCAACGACCAGTAAATTATATTTATTATAATTTTTTTGATAGTTATGCAGGTCATAAATTTCCAATAGTACTTTTCATACATGGATTTGACGGGTAGTGAGTATTTGCTACCTCCCTCGGCCATCTTAAGCATTTCGGGTGGTGTTAGAAATGATTTAATATCTTCTGGACACTATTAGAATAGGCGAATATTACACTGGAAATGTGATTCTATGCATCTTTGGGAGAAAGATAATCATTAGTGGAAAATGTTAGGAGATAGGTACCAGAAACAACTCATTGAAATTCCCGCCCCCCAAACATTGAGCTTCTTTTTCTTTGGTACGTTTTAGCCCCACAAAATATATTTTTCGCGATTATCCCGAGACACTGAACTCATAGAAATAAAATGAATCATCAAAAAAATTTTCCTCATGAAATTCTACATAGAATGGACTACTCGAAAGGTAGTCTAGGCCTGATATTCGCCCGACAAGCTTTTTGAGAGACGAGCACTTTCGTAGTTTTGGGATATATATAATAATAATAATAATAATAATAATGGTTTTTATTGATAGGTAAGCGACAAAAGTAGTGTACAGAAGCTCATGCACAAGTGGCTCAGTTGGAAATTGAATCCTGCCTTTTGATAGGATATCTGTGCATGAGCTTCTGTACACTACTTTTGTCGCTTACCTATCAATAAAAACCATTATTATTATCATTATATATATCCCAAAACTACGAAAGTGCTCGTCTCTCAAAAAGCTTGTCGGGCGAATATCAGGCCTAGACTACCTTTCGGAATTGAAGACTTGTTGGATGAGATAATTATGTGCTATAAAAGTGGTTGATCTTTACATTATGACTTTTTGCATGGTATAAGAAAATTGTTGATCGTTGGTTCCACACAGAATTATATACGAGTATCCAAGGGGTTGATAAAATATGAACAAACGTATTCGTAGTAGGTAACCGACAGTTTGCATTACACTTACAGGGTGGGGCACCGAAAACGAAACAAATCAAACATCTTCAAAAAACATGTGTAGTGAAAAAATTGATTTTGGGGGCTAAAACGTGCCACAGGAAAAAAAGCACAAGGTTTGGGTAGTGGGAATTTCAATGAGTTGTTTTTGGCACCTGACTCAACATTTTCCACCAATAGAAACTTTCCCCCATCAGATATTTTGAGTCGAACTGACATCATCTGATTGATATGACCTTATTGATAACGTTGAAACTGTGTCGTAATGAATGGTCGTTCCATATAGAGAACCCCATCACTACAAGGGTCAAGAAATGTAATTATCATATGATGAAACAGCAGTTGAAAATACTTTCGATTCACCTCCTAATCCCCAGATGCAGTTTGATACATTTGATCAATTCTTGGTATATATAGTTTTGAAAAACATCGTCATCAATGGCTTTCAAATCATCTCCAGATCCATTCAAATTGCTCACGTACGCATTGAGCACAAGAAACTGGCACCTCAACTGGAACACTGCGTGAGCAGGAACTAAAAACAGTATGATTTTCATGAAACCATCTACAGCCAATACAATGGCAAATACGAAAACGCCAAAACCATAATATTTTCCCAACAGCGGTTTCAAGAGTGTCAAGTGACACATGAACTCATGCTTTTCCTCGTGGAACGGAAGTAACGGAAAGAAGCTCATATTAACCAGTAACGAATAAGTACATAGGCAAACACAAACTATCTTCATCAGTCTACATTCGCGCAGTATTTGCTTCTTCAATTTCTGTCCGTGGAAATCCATCAAGATAGAATTGGTTCGAAGTGTTTCCTCATATCCCACCCAATCGTCACTATATATTGTGCTGATCGAATAAATGACCAATGCCTGCAACAGAACAATAATGGGAACATTCAGTATTGAAAGGTTGTATTTATGACGGCACCGTTAATTCCTCCCAAAAACCTTCAATCCGCCAAAATAATCTGGTGCCTACATGTACAATAACTTTCCCCTCCTACCTCGTTGCCTAGGCCATTACATGCCAAATTGTACAACAAATTACAGATTAACATGGTGTTGCCATGAGAGACAAAAATATGTTTAGAAAATAGTATTTTCGGATAATAATCCGTGTGCAGAATGTTCTTGAGGGCCTATTTTCTAGATAACAGCGTCCGTGAAAAATATTCATTTCAGCAAAAATATGTTTGTTTGAATGTGGTTGACAATGTTCTTTGCTGTGTGGTAATGGTTCGGACTTCTAGTGTCTATGTATGATTGACTATATTGAAACCTGCTGCAACAATTCTATGAGATGGAAAAAATCGAAACTTGAAAATACAAATATTGGAGATGAATAAAACCATGAAAACAATCAAATATATAACTCTCAAACTAAGAAAATGAATGAGCAGAAGGCTATAAGGATAAAAACTATTCAAATAATTGGTCCAAAACAAAATTGAATAGAGTTGATTGAAAATTTATAGTGTGAAAAAATCAAACATTGACATGACCTAGTAGAATCGAACAAAATTTAAATGAATAAATAATATGGATCAATATGAACAGCTTTCCCGAATTTTGTTTTGAACCAGTATTCCTTCCTGTATCTGACCTTGTCTTCAGAACAATTGATGCATTTTTTTTCTGAACGTGTTCCGCTATTCAATGGAAATCCAAACAATAATCTGCAAACAAATCCGAAATTTTTTTGGCAATACCTGAAGAGTAAAAAATCAAGCTATGATTTACCGGAAAATATGTACTTAGATAACAATGTCGCTCGTAATTGTGAGCAAATGGCTGAGTTTTTTGCAAAATATTTTTCGTCAGTATACACTGAACCATCTTCGGCAGGAACCAATGACTTTACGGATTACGGAAACTTAAACATTTACTGTCCGAAAATATCCCTTGAAATGATCTTTGACAAAATTTCGAAATTACCAAATAGACATAGTACTGGTCCAGATGGAATTCCTAATACATTCCTCAAAAACTGTGTTTATGCAATTTCTACACCAATATTCATCTTGTTTCAACTCTCATTGAAAACAGGTGTGTTTCCAGATCTCTGGAAAGACAGTTTTGTAATTCCCATCTATAAATCAGGCGATAGAGATAACATAAGAAATTATCGTAGTGTCTGTAACCAATCCTCAATTCCAAAATTACTCGATAGTTTGGTATCAGATCACCTGAATTATTTCTGTAAGGAACAGCTCACTAACAATCAGCACGGTTTTTCCAGAAGTAAGTCGACAGTTACGAATCTACTGGTTTATGAACATCAAATTTCGAAGGCCTTGGAAAATAAACATCAGGTAGATGCAGTGTATACCGATTTTTCCAAGGCCTTCGATAGAGTCGACCATAACTTACTACTGAAAAAATTACAGGGTTTCGGTTTTTCGTGTCAATTGTTGAGATGGGTGCAAAGCTTCTTAACAGGACGCACGCAGCGTGTGAAAGTAGGGTCATTTAAGTCAACAGAAATACACGTATCGTCAGGTGTCCCTCAAGGATCTCACTGTGCCCCTAGTCTATTTAATATCTTTGTTAATGACATAGTAAACTCCTTTGAACACTGTCAGAGCTTATTATTCGCAGATGATCTGAAACTATTCCGGAAAGTGAATTGCTTACATGATCAAACACTCTTGCAGGGTGATCTCGACAATCTGGAAAACTGGTGTGAAGAAAATAACTTGTTTTTGAATGTGGACAAATGTCAGCACATCAGTTTTTTCAAAGGTGCCAAAAAGTTTGATTCACACTACAGAATAAACAACAACTCATTGAAGTATGTCTCATCTGTCAAAGATTTGGGAGTCATATTCGATGAACAGTTGAAATTTGTTGAACACATTCGAACTATTTCAGTAAGTCATCTAAAACTTTAGGGATCATACTCAGAAACTGCTCTGAACTGTCTCCCGAATGCATAAAAAGAGTATATCAAGCCTTGGTTGTATCTCCTTTAGAATATGCTGCTATTATATGGTCTCCACAATACCAGATACACATAAATACTTTGGAAAGAGTGCAAAATAGGTTTTTGAGATACTATGCTTTCAAAATGAGCCTCAGAATACTGGATCACGACTATTCGCCGATATTGAACTTGATCAATCTATTTCCTCTTCATAAAAGGAGAGTCCACTCTGATATAATCTTTATTTTTAAGTTATTGAATGGTTTTATTGTTTGTCCTGAACTTCTCGAGCTTATTAACTTCAATGTTCCAAATAGGGTGCTAAGAAGGCAAAATCTGTTTTACATAGAATTTCATGCCACAAATTATGCTCAACATGCTTCTATTGGGAGAGCCTTACGGCTAATAAATGATTGTAACATTGATATATTTGGATCTTCATTATTAACTTTCAAAAGAACTGTAAGGAGCAAAATTTGATGTTGTTTTAATTGGCAATTTCCGTATTTGTAGTATTATTAAGTAAATATCTTATTATAAGTTGTTTTTACAATGAAAAAATTAAGTGTACTTGTGTATCTATTTTTGTAATGGGGTTTAACCCGTTTATCAAATAAAAATAAAAATAAAAAAAAATAAAAAATACCACACAAGAATATGTTCATTATATGGGACAACCATTCAGTTTTATTGTTGTTTATATTTTCTATATATTTTTTTTTTCATTCGATAAGTGATGTAGCTTATGTTTGAAACAATTTTCATCGGGCTGTTTCTGCAAAAACCTGGAAGTTATTTGGTTGACTCAGATGAGCCCTAAAGTAGCGTATGATGTTCTGATCATCATTCATTTTTTAACATAGTCCTTACTATGTAACTGTGACTTTTGTCAACTCTCGTTTCATTTCATGTGATTTTCCGCTAACGCGTCGTTCAGGTGGACAGGATATATTAGAGAGCGGTGATTGATATTATCAATCAATAAAAACAGACCTAACATCTCGTGAGAGAGTCCAGGGTCCAAAAATATTTAGAGAGAGAAGTATTATAAAAAGCCAGTATCTCTGACGCAGAACAGTTGACTGAAGTAGATGTTGATAATGACTTCAAAATGGAAGTCGAAACGTCGAACGATCGAAGAAAAACCATCAACGGATAAAAGACATACATATATAGAAAATAGCGTTATAGATTGCTCAAAGATCAACATATTCACAATGAGAAATGAAAGAAGGGATTAACTCCGTTAAAAATGCCCACCTTCTAGTTCTCATCAATTTACGAGGTGGCAAACTTCATTTTCTATGGATAAAAGGCTGAAATTGAGACCTATATGGATTATAGATAAAGTCATGGCTATGTGAACGCCTTCAGTTATGTGAACACATATCTCAAGAGGAATATTTGTGGCGATCTGCAAAATCAAAAATATCGACTGAAGAAACCATTTATTAGCCTATCACTCACAGGTATATGTAGGAAAACTCCTATCAAACAGAATTTGTATTCATTTCCTGAGAAGAGGCCTCGGTATATCGGTAGAATTTCGAAAACTGCAATGGTAGCTATTATCATTATACAAAACAATTTGAATGTACGAACATTTCTTGAGATTTTGAATCCAGATATCCAAAAAAGTATATCCAAAGAATAATCTTCGCTAAAAAAGACTGGTTAGAAAATTTGTCAACATCTTTCACACTATTTGTACCGTCATTCTTCTCATTCATGGCTGCTGTTATTCAGTTATTCAAACTGCGTTGTTCTTTCACATTAAATGATGCTTGAATATTTTCTCTGTATTGACTACACGACATGTTCTCCCTCCATTAACTATAATCGGAAAGTGATCGAAAACGCATTTGTGCAATATCACGGTAATGAAATCAAAATTAATATTTAACTGTGGCAATATACGCTCATCATTTTCCAGTTATGAAAATCAGTCTCAACTATCGAAACTCACCCTACCAAAAAATTTTTCATTACAATAACGTTTTATGAATATTGACTTTTTTCATTATAATGTTGTCCAACCCGGGGTTTGATATTGTATCAATGTCATAGATACTGCTTATGTACCCCCTAGGAATCGTTTTCTTGAAACATTTCAAAAATTCTACCAGGAAAACGTTCCTAGAATGTTTATTGAATGTTGATGTCATTTATTTCATCTACGAAATGTTACAAAATAGTTGTTGTCTACAGCTTCTACAAACATTTGAATAATACTCATAAAAGAAACATAACTGAATATGTTAGGAAACATTGCCATATTGCACTTACGGTACAATTTTTTTTTTTTTATGAACCTAATTCATTTATATCGGGTTCATGCAACAATACCTCATAACTAAGCCTAATCGCCAAACTGATAACCGAAAGTTCGACTCACGAAAATCAATGAACAAGTTTATGCCATTATGAGGTCTCAGTTCGTATAGCTAGTTCTGAACTTTTGGTCATTAGTTCCAAGGTTAAGCTCAGGTATCATGTATTGTTGCATACACCCGCTATTATAAAATGCCTGAAATATTAGCCCAACAACTAACCGAAACTTCTTTAACTGAATTTCACTAACAGTGTTAGCATCGCAGGAGGTTGATATACTGAAATACTCAGTGTAGATACTTCAACATCCTTAAGTTGAAAATATTAGCGACATAATTCGTGAGCAAGAAAGAATTTCTAAGGATATTTCAAGTACGTGTGGCATTCTGTAAGAAAATTTGACACCATATTGAACTTCAACGAATTATTTGAAATTCATGTTTCAGCTTGTCAAAGTACGTCAAGGTAGGCTTTGGATTACATTACATTTTGTTTACTTCTGCTCAAAGTGGGTAAGTGACATGTTGTGTCAAACAAAATATTTTCTGCTTATATCAAAAAATTTCCGCTATAATTGCGGAGTTGCCGATAGTTGCCGTGGTAAAGCGAAACAAAATACGCATTTCATTGGTCGATAACTGTTGGTGTGAAATTTTCAGAATGATGATATTTTGGATTCGAATGTAGTAAATCGCAGATAAGCCCCTTCACCTTAATCGTACTCATAAGGAACAAGTCATGACTTGCACATTGAAAGAAAATAAAATACTTTATGGTATGGACCATTTATTTCTGATAGAAACATCTTGAAATCGTGTGCAACATCGTGAAAAAATAATGAAACAATGTGATTCATTCATAACTTAATTATCACCTCACTTGAAATGATTCCTTCTCAAACCATTTGATAACGTATACGTACGGCTTTCAGGTGAATACTAAATAGAATTCGAATTTATTTGGGTACCAAGAATACAAACTGGATGTTTATGCCCTGAGGGTGACTATTTCGCAAAGAAGAGTTCCTCTGATTTGTAAGTCGCCCGAAGGTATACCGTGTGTCACAGACTCTGGGTACACCCCCGTTTTCTCCTTTGCTTCTTTAGCTATATTTCTGAAATTTGGAACATTGAATATGCTCACTGAGCAGCATTTCTCGACATATCTGAAAGAAAAAAACAACTTCCAATTTTTCCGGAAATGGCATCAACTTTCGATTCTTGAATGGGACACCCTGTATATTGTTACATGATCGTTTAGGGATGATCATGAGGAATCCAACGATACCAGGTTTGATGATGTTTTCTCCAATGACTGCGGAGATATCGCCATTTATTTTATTCATAAGCTCAATGAGTGGGAGAGAGAATTGGATTGACCCGCCAGAAAAAGTTTCTCTCTCCTACTCGTTGAGCTTATGGATAAAATAAATGGCGATATCTCCGCAGTCATTGGAGATAACATCATCAAACCTGGTATCGTTGGATTCCTCATGATCATCCCTAGCCGATCATGTAACAATATACAGGGTGTCCCATTCGAGAATCGAAAGTTGATGTCATTTCCGGAAAAATTGGAAGTTATTTTTTTCTTTCAGATATGTCGAGAAATGCTGTTCAGTGAGCTTATTCAATGTTCCGAATTTCAAAAATATATCTAGAAAAACAAAGGAGAAAACGGGGGTGTACTATGAGTCTGTGACACACGGTATACATTTATTTATACTCGTGATGCATATCAACTTTTATGTCATACTAGTTCGTTATTCCTTCAAAATATATTATATTGTTACGGGGTTATTGGGGATCATTGATTGAAACTCCAATCAACACCAAACTACTTTTAATACAACTCTTTCTCACAACGCAATACAATACAATCACTCAAGTTGCTCCGCCAAACTTTCCAACACTTAGTTCTAAAATTCTCTGTAATCGAAATTCCCTACTTCGACTTCTGCAGTTAGCAATACCAAAGCTCTCTTCGATAAAAACTGTGTGAAACTCTCCACCTCTGCACTAAGCTAGAAACTCTGATAAGTATCTGAATAACTATCTCCGAATAACTCTGCTGAACTCCGAATAACTCTGCTGAACTCTCTCTGCGAATAAAACTGTCCTCTCCGCGTTGAAGTGTCTCCTGCGTACGCCTATGGGGAATCTTCGAGTCTAATCTCGGTAATCGAACATTCCAGGCGTGACGAGTGTTCCTGGAAAAATGACATTCGCTCTTTGACCCATCATATTATTCTGCGTTTATGAGCGACAGGACCGGCGATAGGACATCAATAACAATATTTAGAAAAAAATCAATGATTTTATTCGATTCCTACTAGATACTATGGTTGCCAGGAAAACACATCGAAAATTGAAACGTTAATATGCATATGTAGTTGGTAACTGAGCAATGGAAACACAAAATTGAACCAGTATGTCATAAATCATATTGGGAGCATCGACTTTTGAGTAAATGAGCGTGTTTACTCAGATTGTAGATATGTGCCATTTTATCCCAGTAAATAACACATTAATTGCATTCAAGTCCTTATCAAAAACGCTATCTGCTGTTTTGAAATGTGTAAATGGTCCCCAAAAGTAATATCGATAGTTATATCAGTATGGAATAGTAATTTACGTCATAAGTCCGGGAAACGCATTTTTACAGTACGAGTCGAAATGTTTACGTAATTTTGAGACGAGTTACTGTAAAAGTTTCATTTCATACTGCAGACACTAAATCTTACATTAATAAAACAAAAATTGAAAATATGATCATCCATGATGGAAACGCTAGTTTCTAAGGTTACTGCTTCTGGTGTTTGTTTTGTTGACTTTTGTGAAACGAAATGTCAACAGACAAAATGTCGACAAACAATAACATTCCCGAAGATGTTTTGCGTAAATATAATGAAGCTGCCGGCTCTCTGATTCCCACAAAATCATCAGAAAGGTACCATAGCGAATATAAACAGTTTTGCGACTGGAAAAGGGTAAACGCAGTCAGTGAAATCAATGAGGAAATAATGCTGGCGTATTTGTTTGATCTGGTAAGTTGCACTTAATATTCTTTTGAAAGAATCATTATTGGTGATTTTCTAGTCGAAGAAAATGTCCAGTTCTTCACTCTGGTCAAAGTATTCGATGGTTAAAGCCATGCGACAATTCAATAAAAACGTGGATATATCAAGATTCTCTAAACTTCGAGCGTTCCTTAAAAATCAGTCTGTTGGCTATCAACCTAAACAAGCCAAAACTCTCACCAGAGAAGAATTGGTAAAATTTGTGAAAGAGGCACTAGACCAACAATATCTTTCGGCAAAGGTAATAATTTTAGATGTACATTTCAATATTTACTGATAATTTTGTGTTCTTGTTAGATTGTTGGTTTAATCGCCGTCGCTGGTGGTTGTCGCCGCGAAGAGATATATGAAATGTCTTTGAATGGGGACCCGGCACGGGCCCCCCGGGCGGGGGGGGGGGGGGGGGGGAAGGGAAAAAGGGGAAAAAAAAAGAAGAAACAAAAAAAAAAAAAAAACACCAAAAAAAAAAAAACAAAAAAAAAAAAAAAACAAAAAAAAAAAAAAAAAAAAAAAAAAAAAAAAAAAAAAAAAAAAAAAAAAAAAAAAAAAAAAAACATCCAGGAAACTTCTACACAATTGGTAATCACAACCCCTTTCCCAAAAACGAATCAAAGAAGAGTATTTACGGTCATTGATAAAATGGACGGCATAAGTGTGTTGGAACTGTTCCGAAGATACGTTGCCTTGCGGCCCAAAGGTTTAGGTCACAACAAATTGTTCGTAGGATACCGTAATGGCAAGTGCATTTTCCAGCGCGTTGGAATTCACACAGTCGGTGGAGTTCCCAAGAAAATAGCGGAATTTCTAGGATCAGCAAATCCCGAGTTGTACACCGGCCATAGTTTTCGCCGCACATCGGCGACTCTACTAGCAAATGCGGGAGCGTTCTCAAAAGACATGGAGGATGGAAGAGTTCCTCCGTGGCAGAAAAGTATATTGAGGATTCGTTGGAAGGAAAGAACAAAGTGGCTAAAATGATCCAGGAAGGAGAAAGTTTTGTGCAAGTCTTAACTGAGAAATCTAAAGAAATTATTATTACAAGTGCTTGCTCGAGTTCCACTCTCCACGATGGTTTACCGAAAGTTGAAATAACTGGGAATACAGATTGCACAATTCATGTTACTTTTAATGTTTAGATTGTCTTTAATTACATGTTTAATAATTTTGTATTGTTTACACAATAAATTGTTTGATTCTTGCCCCATTTCATTAGAGTCCGGTAAAAATTTTACCGGACTCGATACCGTAAAGTCTCATTCACCGGACTAAAATCGTTGACTTAAACATGGCTGTTACGATGCAGTATGAAATAAATAAAATTATCGAATACTTGAATTGAATTATAGCGTTTGTTTGAATGTGGTTAACAATGTCTATTTTAAGTGGTGTTTGTTCTGACCTCCATTGTCTTTGTTATAAGCTCTATTGAAACCTGTTTTTAAGCAAAATAGACTTAAATCTTATGACAAAAGTACAAATCCGAACTGTGCTGGCAAATACAAATGGATATTCATTTCACTCTCTCTATGTAAAAGTGGAGGTGCTGTAAATATTTGCGTTATAATTATCAAATGTGTGCCAGAACACAATGTCTGGGTTCACGATTCATTTTTCCATCTGTGGTGAATTTGCTTGTGCAGAACATGTGAATCCTTCGAAAATAAATACTGTGGAACTCCAGGTCTCGTGCTCGTAATTCTCACTCTCTGAAGTTTATTGCAAAGGTGAGTAAGCTGTATGCAAGTCTGCAGAACTGTAATAGAAAAAAATATACATATTTCAGGGGGAACTGATGCACATAATCATACGAACGGATAATATGTAGCGATGATTGAGATCCCATATTCCAAAACAACTTATTTTCAACGGCATTGAAGTATTTGGTAAAATAATCAACAGGCAACTTTTATTCTTCTTATTCCAGTTCTGCCAAGTACATCGGACGAGGAGATCATGGAGTTTGGTCGACTGAAAAACATAATCAATCAATCGCAAGTTTTTTTCAAAATATATATTTTTCTCGAAATAAACAACAATTTTTGGACTGTAGTTTTTTTTTCCTTGCAGGTTGGAAAAAATGGTACATTTTTTGCGAATGGGATTCACATACATGAAAATCGGTTAACATTAAACTTTGTCTCAATGATGCATTCAAAAATTGTATCTTATAAATATTAATAATAATTAATAATAATAATAATTTATTAAATCCTTCGAGATCACAGAGTGATATAGGATACGTCAACAAACAAATACAGAAATAGAAAATATATATATATATATATATATATATATATATATATATACGCATATATACACACACACACATGTACACACATATAAAAAGGACAACGTTTATAAGTATAAACATTTCACACTTAAAACTAAAATCAAAAATATATGTCATAATGATGATAAAATAGTATCCCACGATGATTGCTAAATATCAGCAATGTAAGGGAGTAAATAGTAAGTACCATATACTCAAATAAACCTATGCCTATGACAGTAGTCACAGGCAGTAGAATTGACGCCAAAAATAATAAGGTAGATTGACGAATTGGCTGATGAACCGGTAACGTTTCATTTCTGGAAAGTAACGTGAATCCGTATTCATTGAAGAGAATGGGGGTAAGTATATTTTTCCTGAAGGTTCGGTCCTGAGGAAGTGTGTAATATCATGTCAGGGTTAGCTTTTTCATAACTTTACGGTTGTATGTAGAAGTCAGCGGGGATTCAAACACTTCCTAAATCCTGATGGGCAATATATGACTCGCCACTGGAGTTAAGACACAAAGAGTATAGGCCTTGCCATCCGGTGTGTAATGAATTGATAGCGGGTTTCGAATTTGTAAGCAGTGGTCTTCAGATTTTTGGGTCCGAGGTTAAGGCTACAAAGACGATGTGACAATGGGTTGAGTGATCTCACTTGTCGAGTTGTGTTCACTGTGAGTGAACTCGAAACTAAATCCATATTAACGGAAAACTACACACCGGACCAACATTTCTGTTTGTCTCTAAGTGATCATTCAATAAAATTTTTCCTTGAAATAATGGAAAACTCTATACAATCTGAAGAGCCGACATCTATGTTATTTGTACGTGGAGCAACAATTGAGATCATTTCGTTTATTGTCGTTTGGCCTTTGACAATGTCTACTACAGTTGTGAATGGGATTTCAATGCAACTGTTTTATTTTATATTCTGCTATATTCTGTGACTTGTAGCTGGGATACATGATTAAATGAATTTGAATTTGAATTTGATTTTGCTTTTATCAATACATAAGGATCATAGTTACTTTATATAAGAAAGACATATTGAGTTTTTGGATGATTTCATGTACTTTCGAATATAATAGAGTGGAGAGAGAAATTCCCCCTCAGCAACTAAATTCAAATATTCGAATACCAATATATCTCATAATATTTTTTTTCGACAAGTCTTGGAACAGCAAATATTTCGAATTGGCAAATTAGTGGTTGGCACTTTCCATACATCTCGAAGCGTAAGGAGATAAATAATATGGTTATATTCTCCTTTTCCTTGTACATAATTTTGTGCCTTTTTTGGAACCGCTCAAACACTTCAGAACAGGGAGAAACGAAGTATTTTATTCAAGATGGCGTAAGGGTACGTGATGCTCAATTGTTTCCGTTCCTGTATGTTGATGATTCGAAAAATTTCATATCTCCAATGATAACACAATTGGGAATGGTACCTTAGTATCAAGTCTAGATCGTCCAGTATATTTGATAGAGAAAACTCTTACCCCTTCTACCCCTCTACCTATGCACATCTGGAAAAAATTACCTCGTCACACAAAAGTTGTCCCCAGACGCAGAGAGATGTAGGTATTGCGATGTTTAGAATGATCACCAGAACGACTTTGAAATTGTATTGTGGGCTCACGTCCTGAAATATACAAAAAATCGTATCAGGGCCGGTTTCACAAATGGACCTGGAATAGCCGTTCTCGAAATTACTGTGGAATGTAATAGTAACAGTATAGGCTACTTTCATTCTATAAATGTAATGCATAGTTTGTCTATCCTTCCGTCCGTAATATGGCAAAAACTGCTAGCACCCCTTACTGAATAGAAGAGAAGTGAAATGTGCAGAGCGCTTCGGCACCCAAGCTAATCAGCTAAGAATTATAGCACAAGGCTTCTGGGCATACTTCACAATGGGAGAGTTGAATTAGGAAAAAATCGTCATATTGGTGTATCTCGAGGTGTATATAGTGGAAAAGTTATATGATTCATTCGTATGCACACAGAGCAGCTTAAGAGCTTGTATGGATACGGGAATAAAATTCAATTCAAGTTTTGTTCGCTTTTCATAATCAAGAAAAACAAATTAATGATATACACATACTAGCAGTTAGTGCTTGTTAATTTTTCTGAAGTAACTTCTTTCTCATAAGTTTTGTTTTGTCCCCCTATATTGTTTCGAAAAAAAAACAGTCAGAATTTCATCGTGTTTCGATATTGAGCAATGTATAAATTCCGTTAATTAGGTTTTACCACAATGTTTCAGTGGAACGTATGTCATCAACAAAGAGAAACTCAACGAAATTACAGGGATTTGTAAATATTTTGTATTCTTCTGGGTGAATAGGTTTATAGTGAATAAACCTGGTAAATTTTCAACTGACTCAATTACGAAAGATCAATAGTTGAAAGACCTGGATCGTATAACGAAGGGATTCTATTTTCCGCTATATTACCATAATGGGTAGTTCAATTCAAGTCAGAAAGATACACAATAATGTCAGGGCTGGTTATTGAGACATT
Organism: Zygogramma bicolorata; assembly: GCA_032362365.1. Classification (NCBI taxonomy): domain Eukaryota; kingdom Metazoa; phylum Arthropoda; class Insecta; order Coleoptera; family Chrysomelidae; genus Zygogramma; species Zygogramma bicolorata. The sequence goes on from JAVJAQ010005009.1 coordinate 196,413, forward strand.
GAGGCAAAAAGGGATAGGCAGATATTCATGTAACTTTCCAATGATGATGATTTCATACTATATATTTTTGTGTATTCAAATTTCCTCATTTCGAAATATTATTCTGTTTGAAAAAATCCATTGCTGTTTCAATTTATATATTGAGTTCTTGTGACAGGTTTTGAACTTGAAGTAGTTTTTTGTTTTTCTTGTTGAACTTTTTCTCGTTTCTTTAGACCAATATATTTTTTCAATTTTCACCAATATATTTTTATATATTTGTCCGGTTGAAATCGAAAATGATAGGAGATACGGATTGTGATCAAGGCGTCAACTACCGTTACAACAGGGACAGGTGCTGATTCCTAGGCGGTATTTGGAAATAGAAATCAAAATTCGAAGAAGAAATGTCTCAAATGAGGAATAACAGAACAAGCACTCAAACCTGATTCTTTTGAGACTTTTGCTCTTCATGAGTACTTCAAAATACTATCGATCGACTACAAATCCAGCTTGTCTCGAAAAATTACTGCATCTGGTTTTTCGATAGTGGTAGCATTTGTGACATACTCACTGTGATGATAAAATAGAAGCAGGCAGCCAACGTTACTAATCCGGAAGATGAAGCTAGTAACATTTCCATATCTTGTAACTTAGGCATGATGGATTCGTATATTCTGAAAAAAAAGTGTCGGGCAGAACTTCTTTTATTTCATCAGCCGTTTTCCAAAACTGATGTGATATTGAAGCTGATTCATTTATGAGTCGAAAGATGAGCAATATATTATCTACCTAACTTATATCGTATACCTATAAGGTAATCTTCAATATTTCACTACTCATTCTCAAAATTTCACGATCAACAGATAACGAAAGATCTTCAGTAAGAAATCTATCCGTATCTCCGATATTTGGGGGATATAGAAGGTATATTCTACTGGATATTAGCCTACTATACAGATCAAACTTACGTCAAGACAGGAGCGTTGTTTGTTATTGTTAGTCTGACCAAATATGTACGCCACATTATCAATTGAATTCCTGGTAAACTCAAATTATTCTTGATCGAACCCCTTATTTCGACAATGAAAAAATTGTTTGTGGTGAAGTGCACGTTTTCAATGAATTTCCGTAGTAAATGTAGCTGAAGAAGTAGTAGAAATATTTTAAAAATAAGATCATTGACAAAACCACTGACTCTTCTTCACAATTTTATATTGTTAAGTTCAAATACATTATTTGAATGTTTCAACGAGGCGAGTTGCATCTGCAGTAACATTCTTTGGTGGTATCCACGAAACAAATGAGGCAGTTGTAAAACCAGGGTTTTTGTGAAGTTTGCAGATTATTTTGGAGAATAGCAAACATAAGCATGTGTGACTTACACAATTGTTGTTGAAAATAGCAAATTCAAGACTGAATGTAACTGAAGCTATGACCTTGATCAGTTTAGCAAATCAAATATTTTATATTTTTGACATCGGTTATTCAAAACAGTTGTCCTGATACCTGTTTTTGCTGTTTTGTCTGAAATGCTATGATTTTTAACAATTCACATCAGTTTCTTCCCAGCTCACTAAACTCTTTGATTACTTTCAACAATCAAGGAATTTCTCAAAGTGAATTCAATGAATATGTTACTTTTGTGTCGATATCTATCGAGAAACTGAACCTGCTGGCGGGAATATGTCAATAACTATCGCTCCCATAAGGAAAGCTGGTAGTTTTCAAAAAATATCATGAACGCACTATTGGTAGGCATTTATACGAAGGAATATTCCTATCCGAAAAGTTTCATTGAATCTCAACTTTGTACTTGTAAATATATATATATATATATATATATATATATATATATATATATATATATATATATATATATATATATATATATATATATATATATATTTATCCCAAGTAACACACGGGAAGCTCTTATTTCGCCTAAAGCTTTATAAACTATATATTCTTGCAACTTATCAAGCTAAATGACTAAATTGATGCTTTGTTCGACACCAAATTGCTAATAAAGATATTTGGTGGAATAAAATGGCTGATTAAACGTTCTTAGCGCTTAAATATGACTATGCTTCATTAAAGCATCTTATATATCTTGTTCGTTACTTTATAAAAGGTTCAGTGAGATGCATTGCACAGAAACAAATTATGCACCTTCATAAGTGTTGTTTAAGCTTTCATATAACCATCACGCAACTGTTTCACAATCACAACATCGGTAATTCTCTATAGAGGCTATAAAATATTGAGTTTTAACTACTTTATAAGCAAAATTCACACAGAAACAAATTATGCACCTTCATAAATGTTGTTTAATCATTCATATAACCATTACCCAACTGTTTCACAACATCGGTAATTCTATATAGAGGCTATAAAATATTGAGTTTTAACTACTTTATAAGCAAAATTCACACAGAAACAATTTATGCACCTTCATAAGTGTTATTTAAGCATTCATATAACAATTACCCAACTGTTTCACAATATCGGTAATTCTCTATAGAGGCTATAAAATATTGAGTTTTAACTACTTTAAAAGCAAAATTCCACAGCTTTTTGCAATTTTGAGCCCAATACCATCCAAGCCAGACTTTATATAGTAAGCGTATTAAGGTTTTATGCTTGTGAATGAGGCATCATTCATACAGCATTAATACAACAAAAGTTATATTTTGGAGCTATATAAAGGCAGGAGCCTTCTGCCTCAATAGAACTTTTTTGTGGTTGAAGGACACTAAACGTCAGAGTTCCATAACCTCTCTAAAATTGTACTACTAAATTTGTTCATATTAATATTCATTGTGCAAATTGTGTTACTCAAAAATATTACGAACTTTAAAACATTATGAAAGAATTACCCCCGCAATCCACGAATAAATCAATAATTGAAGAGAGCATCAATTATGAGGGAGAAATTCCAATGGAAATAACCGATAAGAAATCTGTGGAAGTAATATCAAACGGAGATATTGAGGAAGTAGTCCATGACTGGGACATCCAAATGGAGGAAAAGGTTATGTTCTACCTGATGGCCAGGCAACTGGGCTAACATCAAACAACTCCTGTCAAATAGCTACTTATACAGTACTAATACAGCAACGAAAGAGTCGCAGAGATAGAGAGAGGAGAGAGCTTCTATTTGTCGAATTCATTAACGTTCGAATGGCGACTCGGACGGCGAATATGCGAATCAGTCGATCTAATAATTTCAACTACAGCTTTCTTCTACATAGGAATAGGCAAGCGCCAAAAATATGTGTAAAATGTGGTGGCGAAGTGAATTCGATTTGAGATGCCAGAAAGGCCCGTTAGAGGTCAGTCATTTGTACCCTTTTCAAAGATTGCTGTTTTGATACTTCATCCCCGTTTTATAACTGAGCTTAATCGAGAAATGTCTAGATAACACTTTAATACAGCCGAAATCACTTTAATACAGCCGAAACGCTGTTTAAAAGCTTTTGTGGACACCTTCTGTGAATTCATTCGGGCCACCATGTTGAGAACTCAAAAAAAAATCGTGATAGAGCGGCCATTGTTACCATTTCAAATGTTTGGGGTGTATTCGATAACTTTTTTCGAATAAAAAAAGATATTTTGTTGAAACATCACTCATGAGGCATTGTAATAGCATGAGTGCATCATTTCAAGCCCATTTTATGAAAAAACTAATAATAATTTTTTGAAATTATTATTTTTCAATTAAGGAAATGTTTCAACAGAAAAATTTTCTTCCCGTGGTAAATTTGGTTCAACATGGACGGCAGCAAGTACATAATAAGTTAGCAAATAACTTCCAGTGAGTTTTATATGTACACCATAACAATATCATTCCCGATCGTTTGATAATTCAATCTCTCTTCACAACACATCTAACAACACCATAATAGCGCAAAAAGTATTCATAAATGTAATTGTTGGAAACTATCATCCAGTAATTTTCATCTGTCACAAAAATGTCTAACTCTTTAAATGTTTATATAGCCTTTCAAACTCAAATATACCTCTGTTTTCAATCGACTGAAAATATACTGTATTGAGTCAATTGCGAACACCTTAATTGCTTCACAACTGCAACTCCTAACCCATTCATAAAAAAACTTTATAAATGCTTACTACAGGCGGTATACGGCAGCTGCTAAGAAGTTTTGTAATGTGATTTATAAGAACTGATAGAACAACTGATAGAACAGAGAGGTTTTCATATTACTACATAAGCATCAATATACCCCTTACAAATCTTGTCGAGGCTGTATAACTTGTGCCTATTTTGGATGTATAGATACTTCTTTGATGCTGAATCAGTGTTGTCAACTCTAATTTATACAGTATCAAGTTATATTACATTGCTGTATAACTATTGTTAGAGTCTTCAAAAAGTAATTTGTGCTACTTGGGATATATATATATATATATATATATATATATATATATATATATATTTAATAAACTTATTGGAATCTGGTGATATGCTATCCCAATTAACTTCATGAGTAGGTAGATACGCAACAATACTATATTGTTTACCACGTAGTAAAATCCCAACATTCCTGGACGACTGCGACTGTGAAGACACAGTCCAGGAAGGTAAACATACTTTTTTCGCAACCCGACTCCTCGATAGCCTATCATCCAGTCAAAGAATGATTTATTTTTCATGAAAGTCCGTTTTTATTATTCTCTCGAATCAAATAAGATTTGATAGAAATCAAGCGAATTCTGATTCTCTGAAAGATCCATGGTCATTTTCCATTTAAAGACGAAAATGTATGCAATGATGCATTTGAATTGAGTAAACATTGAACTCACCTCTTTATCCTCATTTGCCGTTCGACACATTCCGTCAACTTTTGGTAAACATAATCCTGATAAACATTGTCATCAATGTCATTTATATTATCTCCAGTCTTACTCAAATCTTCGACAATGGCGTTGAGAAGGATATATTGACATCTCAACTGAAATATTACGAGACCGGGAGACAGTAGAACGATAATGATCATGAAACCATCTATAGCCATTAAAGCTATGATAGTGAAGAGGACAAAAGCGTAAAATGTTCCTTGCAATTGTTCGAGAAATGCGAACTGACATATGAACTCCTTTCCCCATCCGTTGAAAGGAAAGAAGCTCACATGAAGTAGTGAAGAATATATGCAAAGGCAGAAACAGAGTATCCTCATCATTTTGCATTCATTCCGAATTTTTTTTTCGACCACTGGTCCCTGGGAATCCATCTGCATACAGTTGGTTCGTAGCGTTTCTTCATATTTTACCCAATCACCACAATAGACTCCAGATATCAAGATACTAACTAATGACTGCAAGAATGAAAAAATATATGATTTTTTCCCTGAGGAATGAATCAATAATCTCATTCTATCAGAGATATCGTGCGTTCATATCACATTCATTCTCAGGAAACAGAATGATAGTGCCACAATGAAAAAATTTCCAAATGCGAGACATGCTGACTTTTGCTATTACTTTGAAACTATTGAACGATGTTGATGACCATAGTCGGATTCATGTCTTAGGTGACATGAACATCAGATGATATGATGCTTGTGGGTTCTTATCCTATAATCTCATATGTAGGTGGAAGAACGACCAATCTTGTTCCTTCCTTCTCATGATTCTGATGTGATAGTTACAAATGCATCCTCAAAAACGACTGACTATGAAACATTGAGCAAGAATATCATTGGAAATCAAATTGAAATTTCTCAACTCTCAAGAACTTTCCGAACAATATAATATTAGGTGTGGGATTATTTTATTATTGAAACTCGTATCATATTTGAAATACCATTGCAAAAAAGGCTGAGCAATAACTTCATTCTGGGAACACACATTCACAGTAGGTACTCAATTGAGTGGAAATGTAAGATGCTACCGTGTCGACTTACAATGATGTGGAAGACAACTCCTATCAAACAGGATTTGTAGTCATTACCATAGTGAAGGCCTCGATATATCGGTAAAATATCAAATACCGAACTAAACATTCCAGTCACTATACAAAATAATCTACATATGCGAACATATCTTGGTATTTTGTATCCAAACATCAAGTAAAATATATCCAAAGAATGTTCTACGGCAGAAAACAGGATTAATGATAAATCAACCTTTCACATGATTCAAACCTTCATTTTTTTCCTTCATGGCTGCAGAATCCGTGGTATACTGTTCACTCGTCAATATATTGAGTATGAAAAGAAACATACTGAATGCATTATTGTTTCTCGAATTGGTATTAGTGGTATAGTCAGTTTATCGTATGTCGTGCATTCTGCATTAGCTGGAGCATTTCCTTCATTAACCATTATCGAAAAGTAATCTCAAATACATTTGATATCATGAATATAAGATTAGACATGAAGTGCATCAGATATGTGAGGTTTTGTGAGAGCTATCATACTGCATGCTTCGCTTTTGATAAACTCATCTTCATCCCATTTGTTGAGATTGCAATTCCAACAAATTTCTGGAAGAACTTCAACATGCGTTTCAGCCTTAATCTGAAGCCTCGTAACTTTTTCTTTCATAATTGGAAAAACATTCGACAAAGTCAATGGGCATACTTAGAGACTGGCGTTAAATCAACTCATCTGTGGAACAATTTTTTCAGGCCAGTCTCAAATCTACCTACACAGTAGGTTTTGGCTGGCACCTGTCAAAGAACAACTACTTCCTTGGGTAATACCATAGAGGGCATTGGATTATATCCGACCGATGCCAGTGCAGGTTTCTTCGAAGAAGAAAACCCTTATATTTGCTTTTGGCGATACAAATGAAGGAATTGATTTTAAATTATAAGAACGGACACACTTGCAGACCGGTTTCGGGCTATTTGGCCACTCGTCAGCACAAAGCAGTACCATCATCAACATAGAGTCGATAACTTCCCATAATCAAAAATCGAAAACCTTCATAGTATAAAGCCCCGACCAAAGCTGATGCGAACAACACGAAGTCATTGGGCCATCTACCCATAAACGGGGTATTCCAAAAACAAACCGATTTCGGGTTATGGGTTTCGTTTATGGGTAGATGGCCCAATGACTTCGTGTTGTTCGCACCAGCTTTGGTCGGGGCTTTATACTATGAAGGTTTTCGATTTTTAATTATGGGAAGTTATCGACTCTATGTTGATGATGGTACTGCTTTGTGCTGGCGATGGCCAAATAGTCAGAAACCGGTCTGTGCAAGTGTGTTCGTCCTCATAATTGAAAATCAATATTTTCATTCGTATCGCCAAAAGCAAATGCAGATTTTTTTTCTGTAAAGAATTAGCCAGGAGATTAGTTGTTTCCTTACAGGTGCCGGCCTAAGCCTACTCTGTAGGTAGATTTGAGACTGGCCTGAACAAATTGTTATTGTTCATAATTGGTTTACAAAGCTGTTCAATTTAAGATCTTCAAAAAAGTAGAAAAAGTGATACATTGCAAACGGCAATTTTTCGCTGGAGAGCACTCTGGGTTCGTTTAATTTGAGAAAATATCAGACTTGGGAAAAAATTTAATGATAAAGGTAGATACTTCATGGAAATATATATTCAAGAAGAATATTACAGTTTCCTATAAGTAGACGGAATGGTTAGGGCTTTTGCGGCCGAGATTTTCAGTATTACTACTTTTCTTCGGGTTTGAAGGCAGTCGTTCTTTGGAATTTCTTCCTGACGTTTCGCTAGCGCGAGTGGCTAGCTTCTTCAGAGGCTCACTCATCTTGACTATTATTCTGATGACAGTCAACGGTAACATCTTCAATTCGATTCTCTTCCCCATTATTACGAAAGCGCTGAACGGACATGCAGAAAAAATATTATAATTTCCAGTTTAAACTGACAGTTATACATAATTTCCTGTTGAAACTGGCAATTATACATTCCAGTTCGTTCTGACAATTATACATAATTGTCAGTTCGAACTGACTATCATACATAATTGTCAGTTTGAACTGGCAATTATACCTAACTGTCAGATCAAACTGGACTGGCAATTATGTATAATTGTCAGAACGAACTGGCAATTATGTATAATTGTCAGTTTAAACTGGTTGATCAGTCAACGATATTCATATGGTTGGTCCCACTATTCAAGTTTGTCTTCTTCCTATACTCATTCATTTCAGGCAGTAAAAACTTGTTGTCTCATGAGACATTTGCAAAATGTACCGTCAAGTACTCATTAATCCTAATCAAAGAGGTTTACAGCAGAGATTTTGGTGTGAAACTCCTACGGAACCAATTTCAGTTGATAATGTTGATGAATGGCACTCCATCAACTGCTTTTTACCGATTCGATTTCTTTTCCAACTATCTATTGAGAACAAATAAGCGTATCCCAATACAACGAGCATCATTCAAACCAACTTTCATGTCAATGACCTTTTGACAGGCTCAGATTCGGTAGAAGATTTGGCAACCACCTGTAAAAAATACTTGAAGATCCAGTTGCCTCCCCCACATAGCAGGAGAATGCTATCACCCCTCTAATTTGGTGATCTTTGACACTTTGCTACTCTAATTAGAGCACCCTGGATAATGCATTCCTCTAGAAAGAAAGAAAGAAAGAAAGAAATGCTTTATTGACTACGATATGCACAATTTACATGGGTAGTACGTCAATTTCCAAAAAGTGTTACAACGTGTAAAATTCATGACTTATTCAAACAAACACATACCTGTACGCAAATAGATAAAGAAAAACAATAACAAACAAATATTAAATTGTATATAAAAAAAGTACCTAAAAGTATATATGGGATGGGGGCATCAGTATTGATTAGATTGAATTGATGTTGCCTCTTGGTATTCACTAATAGAATAGAAACAGTTATCAATGAGCGCTTGTTTAACAACTGCCTTGAAAGCATACAAACCGAGACATCTTACTTTTGTATCAATTTTATTGTAGAGGCTGAGATTTAATGTATTTGAATGTGAGGCTTTCAATCTCAACTTTTGTGGTCGCAGTTGGCAGCCACTGCGTGTTGGATAGCTGTGAAAGTCAGAGTTCCGCTTGAACCTTTCTATATTCTTGTGAATTTCAATGAGAGTTTGGTATATGTAAATACAAGGTAGTGTCATTATCTTATATTTGATGAAAATTTGTCTGCAAGATTCGTCGAAACGCGCTCCATCCATGATTCTCAAAGCTCTCTTTTGCAGTCGGAATGCCCTTATAGCCTGAGTGGAATTTCCCCACAACAGGGTTCCATAGGTTATGTGAGAGTGAAAAAGGGAGTGGTAAGAGGTAAGCAGTACATCTGTACTGACAATTTTTTTCAGTTTGCGTAACACAAATAACTGACTGGACAGTTTATTGCACAAACTATCGATGTGGTTGTTCCACTTTAGACCATCATCTAGTGTTATTCCTAACAGTTTGACAGTTGACCCATTGGTAAGATGTTTGTTAGAGGAGAATGTGATGGTTTGTGTTTTATCCGTGTTCATCTTCAGCTGATTCGTGTTAAACCAGAGTTCTGCTCTAGATTCTGTGACTGACATGTGTGTTTTGAGTGTAGTGTAGTTTTGATGTGAGTTGAGCAGAGAAGTGTCATCAGCAAAAGCAATACACATATCTGGCAAGAGGAAGTTAAATATGTCATTGATATATACGGTGAACAATAGTGGCCCTAAGACGGAGCCCTGTGGCACTCCGTATTGGACACTTGCTTGTTCTGAGTTAGCTCCATTGACCGAGACGCATTGCAGTCTATTAGATAGGTAAGATTTGAAAATGTTAAGTGGCCCTCCTCTCACGCCATAGTGTTCTAGCTTTGTCAACAGTAGCTGATGGGAAACACAGTCAAAGGCCTTGGAAAGGTCGCACAGCGTAACACCTGTTAATTCGCCCGACTCAAAGCCCTCAACTATCCCCTCAACCACCCTGTTTACCGCTTGGACTGTGGAACGATTTTTACGGAAGCCAAATTGACAGTCATGGATTATGTTATGTTTGTCAAAGAATGAACTTAGACGAGTTTTTAAAATCATTTCAATAATTTTTCCTAGAATTGGAATGATTGAAATAGGCCTATAATTGTCAGGTAGGTCTTTATCGCCCTTTTTGAATATCGGTATTACCTTAGAGATTTTGAAAATGTCAGGGAAGACTCCCTCTACGAAACTCAAATTAATGAGTGCTGTCAATGGTTCCACAATACTATCCCCAACTTCTTTTATGATTCTGCTATTTAGGCAAAATATATCAAAGCTGGGGGAATTTTTTAATCTTTTTATTGCCGACCACACTTCTAGTTTAGTGGCAGGTTCTAGAAAGAAAGAATCTTTGGGTTTCAAGGTGTGATCCAAAAAATCGATAACACAATGATTGTTTTGTGGCAAATTTTCAACTATAAAGGCAGCTACCGAAGAGAAAAAATTATTGTACTCGTCTGCTGATAATTTACTATTGTGTTCAGTATTGCCTGTTTTTGTTTTGTTTCTTTCGAAATTTATCAGCTTCCAACAGTCTCTAGTTTTATTTGCTGAATTTGATATGAGGTTGCTGTAGGATTCTTTTTTTGCTAAGTTAATTTCCGATAGATAGTGATTTTTGAGTTTGTTATAAGCAACTCTGTCTTCTGTGGTACCGGTGCAATCAGACACGACTTTGACTGCATGCACTTGCCTCCTCAGTTCTCTTAGGTGATCATTATAAAATTTTACAGGCGTATTATTGTTGTTTTTCACTTTTTTTGTCGGTAGAAACTTGCATACTAAATCGTGTAAGTTATTTGTAAGGAATTCAGCTAAGTAATTTACGGGTGCATCTGTAGTGTAAAAAAATTGAAAATCCATTTCCTCAAGACTACTTTTTGTTCTATTCAGACCTTTTTTGGTAACAGGTCTAGAGATTCGAGAAAATTCAGCATCTTGCTTGCATTGAATATCAATATATTGTCCTAGATGGTCAGATATGCAAATGTCAATGACACCAGCATCCCCGATATTATACACGAGATTGGTGAATATGTTGTCTATACGGCTTGACGATTTTGGGGTTGCCCTTCGAGTAGCATCTAGTATGTTAATTGAGAGATCATAAGATTTCAATATGTCTTTCCATGATTGAGAAGTTATATTCTCTTTATTCAGGTCTATATTAAAATCTCCCGCGATAATAATATTTTTGAATTTATCTGATAAATGTTCCATCATGTGGCAAAATAGTTTGAAGAAAACTTCATATCTACCATTACAACTCGATCTATACGCAGTTATTATAGCGATGTTAGATGAGTTTAAAACTATCCCGCAGAACTCTGCATGCAGTTCGCTAGAGAATGAGCTGAGATCAAGAACTTTGTATTTTAAATTATTTTTTAAAAATATACAAACTCCCCCGTGCAAGGTATATGCCCTACAGTACCATGATGAAAGAGTATATTTACATAAATTTACAGTTTTTAAGTTTGTTTCATTAAGCCAATGTTCGCTTAAGCAGATAATACTATATTCATTTTGTTCTAGAAAGAGTTCTAGAGCTCCTATTTTATTTGAGAGGCATTGAATATTCAAGTGTAATAATCTGATGGAAGGTTCGATGCCCCCATCACCTAGAGAATTAACATGGTTCAAATTATTCAAATTATTTGATTTAGTAGTCACACTGACGGTGATTTCGTTCCTCTCCGGTATAAAAAACGTTGGACGACAGCATCCTCCGGCCAAGTTGCTGGGTTCATCGCGGTTTTAAAGTGTTTGTCATAAATTGTTACCTTGAATGATGAGTATTTCTGTGGTTGCAAGGATTGTAGTTTCTCACAGATAGCCTCTGGAAAATTGGGTGTTGAATATTCTTCAAGATTTTCCGTCGTTGTGACTGGGTTTATTCTTGATACATGCAGTGCAGCAAGCTTGGGAACTCCGTGAATAAATGAAAAAGCGGGGATTGGGAGAGCCTGTAATGATTATGCAGAACACATTCATATCAGAAATCGTATACAAGGCCCAAAGTTATTAGTTTTCATCATTACCTTTGTATGTGCTAGTGAGTACAAGTCATGGTAATCTAGTGTGTGTAATGATCACGAACGGTTGAGAATGATTTGACATCCAATTCCAATATATCCATTTTGGTTTGAATAATAAGACAATGAAAGGTACTTGTTTCGATCAAATTTAATTACTTGAAGATTGTAAATACATCCTTGAGGTAACCATATTATCGAAAATTAACCATTCATATGCCTGATTCCTCCGACATATGAGAATGCATGAAAAGGATAATATGGATACTTATGAAACTAATCTATCAATAATCTACAGTTATTATCAAGTTGAAAGTATATTGTAACAGTTTGCATGCGCCACCCCGTACATTTTATTCCGATTTCCACTATCTTGTGTTTTACTTGTTGTCTACCTATCAGATACAAAGTTTCATGAATCAAAGTATAAAAATAGTCAATTCATCTGGCATTCTTTCAAGAAATTACATTTTGATGCCGTTAGTAAAACCAAACAAAGAACCAGTTTGTTATTTGAGTATTTCTTTATCTTGAGATGAATGAAATGAACTGAGCGGAAGTTTAATGTGAATTTTGAACAGCTGTTTGAAGATATAAATTTTTCAAATTGTGAATTTTTTTTTTTAGAAGCTTCATATTTCGATATCGTTAATTTTTTTACTGGTACTTTTCGACGTACCTAGAATTCGTAATCATAGTGTGATATTTTCCGTATTTCCCCATTTACTAACAAATTTTATGTATACATTTTTCACTATCATTCATTATATTATTTACATTGAAATGTCAGTGTTTTGAATTCCAACTGTTTTGTGTTCTAAACCCCTCCTCGTCGATTAATTTTTTTCGACTGGCGCCCATTTGGTAATAAGTCATTGCTTCATATTTCATAATATCTATTGAGTCCAACTGAGATTGAATATTCAATTTTTAAAACCCACTACCTTGCTTTTTGAAAAATACACCGAGTTGCCAGGTAAATGCCCCTTTTTTGATTACTTACATCAACCACGAAGATAAAAATAAAAATAAGGGTTATAATATATGTTAGACGTGTTCTACTATTACTTGAAACACTATTTCAGTTCTTCTCTTGACTTTTTTCGGATCGAGGACCATTATATAATTCCTCAACCGACATAGTTAGAAGGATTCAAGAGTTCAGAACCTCATGATCGGTCCCTATTTCTAACACTAAGACTGTAAACACCTTCTATAGTGCATTCTACTCAAAACGTGCTGAAAAACTGCAGACATTTGAAGTTATTATTGGAGGAATTCACAAAAATGGAGTGCGAGGATATCATATCTTAATAATCTATTTTCGTTGATCAGTGATAAGAAACGGTTGAAGAATTTTCATGAAATTTTGTAGTAGACGGAATTAATGGAACTCCATTTCGATGCTATCTCTCTATCTGAAGCTTGTAGCTACCGTTAGTAGACTGTACGTAACTTGTATAGCCTGAAATTATGATTATGATGAATAAATTATTATGAAAAAAATTGAAATTGTACAAACCTTCAAGATAAAACAGTAGTCGAGATCATGTAATCCGAAACAACTTATTTTCAATGGTTGTACAGTATTTGGTAGAATAATCAGAAGGCAGTTTCTATTTTTTTTATTCCAGTTCATCCATGGACTTTCACAAAGGAGGTTATGGAATCTAATCGACTGAAAAAAAGGAATTGAGTTTTGTGTTATTCACATTATAGAGGCTTGTCAGGTTCTAAGAATCATTATGGAGATTGGTGGAGAAAAATGATTTGAGAGCCTGTTTTCGATCATTCCGAATTGATTCTGTTTCCATAGTTGCAAATGCTTCATTGTCCCAAAAATCAACAGTTTTCATCAACAAAGCGTGTACAGATGTTTCAAAATAATGAAAAAGTATTGTACTATGTGATATTGAGATTATATGTTATTCTTCCGTTGAAACAGTGAGAATAAAATAACAATAAGTGATATTTCAAGTGAAGAGGAAACAAATTTATATTTTTTTTTTCATATTCGTATTCACACGAAAGAAAACCCACTAATAATCAAAGAACACCGCGTGAATCAAGGAACAGGAGATACGAATTAACATCCACTTTGGATTTTTGGAGTTTGTAAGCCTCATGAACACTGAAAGTTTGGAGTAATATAAAAATCAACAGAACAAAAACACTGTCTTCAATATCCAAAAATAAAATATTTTTGTATGAAATCCAACATGAAAAATGTTTGATTACTTCGTGTGCTATTTGTGGGTTGATAAAAAAATGTTGACTTTTGAGTTTCCTGAAATGATTATTAATGAAGCATTTGAATTCAGCGAGACACCTTTGATAGATTCCTCTATGTAAATAACCTACGAAAAGTTGAAGACTAGACTAACTTTCACAACAATTCATTGCACAAGACCTATTCGATCCAATATATTGACCAAAATTCTCGATTTAACGTTGTTTAACTCCACATTTTTTTTGTTTTTGAAAAAATTACAACATTTCCATTTTCATTTGAAAAAGAAAATTGGTGGAATTCTCAGCAGGACTTGTCATATTTTGAAGCCCTCATTATATTGATAGAAAGAATGAATGAGTTGACTGTTTCGTTCTTTATTTTTCATATTGTCTCAAAATTGATTAGATTTATATACCTACTCACGAAACCACATTTTCACACATTGAATTAAATTGAATTCAGAAAAATCGTTTATGAGTTCTGATCCATCAGGTACTGCTCAATGGTTTATTAAAAGTCGATTGAGAAACATGTTTTTACTGAATTCATAAATGTGGTTCCGAGTCGAAAGTAGGCTGCAAGTTCATTCTAATGAATATTGTAATGAAAAGAAATTACCTCATCACTCAAAATTTGTCCACAGAAGCAGGAAGACAAAAACATTACAAGGACGATACTAATAACCATAACTATTTTGAAGTTGTTCTGAGGGCTCAAGTCCTGGAACACACATCAGTTTCATATTATCATTGGATAAAAAAAATTCAACTATTTGGCTGTATTACTGCTAATTGAATATCATTCGCGTTATGTTTTGTACGCCATTGGTATTTTATTATTTCCGAAGATGCGATGTATTTTTGTGTAGAATAACAGACAGCGCTCCCAGCTCCCACCTCGTAGAAGGCCATGTAGAAAACTACATGACACCGTTAGCGAGCATACTTGAAGATTGACGAACCCTCAAAAAATTGAAATAAGAAAGCAAAATACGTCAATGCTAGCCACGGATACCCCATGGAAGCCAAACAAAAATATATTAGGTTCTGATTTTGATCAGTATAGTGTGATGTTGATACAATTTTTCCCATGCAGTTGAAAATACGTAGTTTATCATACTCATCATAGGTATGGGCGCCCATGAGTACAAATTATGTGCAGTTGAACATATCTGTTCATTGCAGAAGTAGATATGCTTTGTGATTATTCGTTTTCTCAAATTTTTTGACATCACTAGACAACACTGTGTATCTGTATCTTATTTCATCGACTCCTCAACAGGATAAGTATGAGGATTCATTACTCAATCAGTTGGTAGCCTAAGGGAACTCGACGCGCGTTAGCATTTTCAGAAAAAGAAAATGAATAGTCAATGTTAGTACCAATACTCAACAGTAGTTTCAGTTTTATCCTCCCGAAGATGCTAACCTAGTTATCGAAACGCGCGTCGATGCGCTGCGTGGTGCTTCACGTAAAACCCAGAATTTGCAATACATCAACCAAATTATAAGAATCATGAAGATATACTGTTTCATATATTACAGGGTTAGTTGAAAATTTCCGGAATGTGTTTCAGAAAAAATGCAATGAACTTTTTAGGTTATGCCCTTCAAACATGAATTCGTTTCATCGTGAGATTGCCGACAATTCATGAGGCATACTCTTTGCGGATATACAGTGTGTTCCATCGAAAGCAAATTATGGGTTTAATATGAAGTGTATTTTTTTGCAGATTATGCTTTGTTTCAGCTTCAAGTATTTTTTTATTTGAAAGGCAGACTGTAAAAAAGTGGTCCATAGAAAACTGTCTCTGCCACCCTGTCTGAATTTATTCTTCTTGAATGTTCCAGTGTGAATGTGGATAAATTAATCTTGATGAAATGACCCACGAACATTTATATTGACTTATATATACATTACTATCTCTACAAGTATACGTTGCTTTCACTTACCTACACCTAACGTTTTGTTTACAATATAATCGTTGCTCTCGGCCTATGAAGCTGATTATTTTAGGGAATTGGACGAAATTATTTCAAAATTGTCAGATTCCTCGTGCAATTACCGTTATAAATTCAGCTCTTTTATGCTTTTGCTTTGTGTTTTCTCGAATATCAAATAGAATGAAAATTAAGTGGTGTTTTCATATATACTCACCATACTGTTCCTGTCATTATTTCACTTGACACATACTTACTGTAATGATAATATATAAACAGGTAACAAAAGCTGTTAATCCGGAAATTGAAAATAAAGCCATTGGTATATCTTGGAGTTCAAGGAGCAATGAATCGAATATCCTGAAAAAATGAAAATGAATCTATTCATAACACTGGCTTCAGAAAAAAAATGTGTGTGTGCTAATTCTCTAAAATCAGCTATGAAATATACGATCGAACTAGTCTCAACTACCTACACATCAGATTGATGGGCAAACACCTACCAAAAAATAACTAGTTCCCCAGCAAATCCCACAAAGAAGAATGAACGTGTCTATGCAGGATCCCCACAAGATAAATTTTCGCATATTCTTCTGGCGATAAAAATTATGGCACTATCGCCAATCATTATTTTGACTGAAACCGATTCATCAAAGTAAGTAATGTCGGGAATGTGAGAATTCTGCCAGATTCGAAAAAGGTCTGGTAGCTTCAGCCTTCACCCCCCATTTTTTGAACAAGTCAAAATATCATGTTTGAAGAAATAAACGTGAAAATTTCTCACACATTTATTTTCTTTTTTTTTGTAATGCAAATATTTTTGTGACGTCACTCATCGCATAAGAATGATATCGAAACATGCAAAAACAGAAGAAATGGTCTTCTGACACCATATCGTAAATGTACTCAATTTTCTACAGTATATATGTTCGATTTTAGAGAATTGAATCAGCCGTTGCTGAGTATTCATCAGTTCTCTCTAAAGAGAATGAAGCGAGTTCATTTTTTGGTAGTCAGTAATTTATTGGAGCACATAATGATTTTTTTTCTCGGTAATTACAAAATATTGATGATGAAAATTTAGCTGGAGAATAGTAACGGAAGAGATATTAAATGTGGTGAAAAATTGGAAATTGTGATTTTTGTAATTGATTTGGAACTATAACATTGTTCAAGTTCCGATCATGTCATTTTTACAATGTCTCAAAAGCGGTCGTTGAAACGAAAGGGCTTGATAATGAAAGTCATTTCCAATGGAAATAAACGCATTCTTTGTCCAATTGTATGACTCAGAAGTTATTGTGATATTTTCGTATCCTATGAAAATTGTTTTGTGTTATCTTTTCTGAGTATGAATGGGCACCACCTTCATCCGAACTCAACCAATTTATATGGGATATTCCGTCGTTGCCAGATAAGAATTAAATCAGGTGATGGACATTTTGAACCCTAACCGAGATGTTCACCAAATAATAGATGAAGAAGGACCACAACTAGTTTCTCAAATCTTTATATTCCCCACAAAATAGTTCATGATTCTGAACATTCCTCAATTATCCAAAGGTATATCAACGTATGAGATTATGTATCAAATACTTTTTTAAATATGTTTTATAACGAAAAGAACGTGTTCAACTGGAAAATAATATGGTTTTACAGCTGAAAGCAGCCATGTTATTGCTGTGGATTTTCCTTCTAAACTTTGAGGAGTGATAGATAATGATAGATATAATTATTTCGAATTAAAATGGCCTTTTTCCACCTACTTTCACTAGAATTATTTTTCCTGTGCACCTAGAAAAATCGGAAGCTACAATTGAAAAGAGTCTTTGTATTCATACTTCAAATGTTCGAAATCGAAACAAGAAACATGTATTATCAATCACTCACTTCTTTCCAAGTAAATGTTAAATGTTGGACTGAGTACAAACAGTACAGTGCCAGTCATAACTTTCAGCTGATACTTTCGTGTGGACAAAATCGAAATAGTATATTACACACCGAGGTAGGAAGTGATTCATTCTTGTCGTGAGATCAGTAAGTTAACCGAGACGCAAAGCGTCGAGGTAAGCAATGATCTCGAGACAGGAATGAAACTTCCTACCGAGGTTTGTATACTATTTTATATACAACCATCATATTTCGATTGAAATTAATAAATCTCTGTTTCGATCTTAACATATCTAAAATATTACATTTAACGACAAATTACCAAGAACGCAGTTTTCTCAGAATAATCAGGTAGATATATTGTCACCGTGACTACACGGGGTATACAATTGTCACCAATATAAATAAATGTCAGATAAAGTCAATAAATGACAGATAAAGTCTAGAATAGATTAAATGAGGGCGGGAAATGAAGGCGGGAAGTGAGGGCGGGAAGTATAGGTGTGTAATGTTAAACTTCCCAACCTTCAATGACGTTAGTAATTTCAGCATTACATATATGGTTGTAAATGAACATATATTACCGACCTACCTCTTGATCCTCAAGTGATGTTCCACACATTTTGTCAACTTGTGGTAAATGTAATTCTGGTACTCGGTATCATCATCCGCATCGAAATCAGTTCTTGGTCTATGCAGATCTTCCGCATAGGCATTGAGTAGAATGTACTGGAACCTCAAGTGGAATACTATATGGGAAGGAATGGAAAAATGTGAGATCACCAATATCCCAGCGGATGCGAGCGCAGCTGCAAAAGCGACAACGCCAAAAACGTAAAATTGCCCCAACGGTTGTTTCAATGATGTCACCTGGCACATGAACTCGTATTGCTCTCCAGTGAATGAAACGAAGCTCATGTGAACCAGTAATGAATATAGGCACAGACAAGATGAGAATATCTTCAACAGTTTACATTCGTAGAGTATCTTCTCTTTAACTTCAATTCCTTGGGAATATATCGGCATACAACTGACTCGGAGTGTGTGTTCATATTTCTCCAGGTCATAGCAATATATGGCACCAAAGAAGATGCTACCAATCGACTGCAACAACAAAACAACAAAATTTGCTTCAAAATGATAGATTGTGATTATTCACATCGGCACTCAAAATACACTTCGGCTATAGGAATAGTATAGTCATGCTGAGACGGAAAAAATGTTTCACTGAGGCCATTTCTGGAAAAATGTTAACTTCTGTCGTAGAATGTATACTATTCCACCACAAATATTAAAAGTATTAACAAGATCCCCAAGTAGGCTTTTGATAAACCAATCGTACCTCATCAATATCAGTTGTATCTCAGAACGACTACTGCAAATTTGCTCAATTAGAAATACCCATTGGAATATCACCATCATTTTCTATAATGAAAATGGCCTGGTCCTGAGCGAGAAGGAACAATCAGCGAGTTATATATCCCATTTTCACGATTTGAGAGGATCTGGTCAGGAAGTGAAGTGTTTCGTTCTGGGCTTTGGTGCTTTTCTATTCACTAATAACAACGGACTTTTCAAGGAATATAAAAATGTTTGAAGACTAAATATCAAGTAGTTCTACCGATGGTCCGAAATATCCTACTTTGCTATATTTATAATGACATTGGAATCTAAAAATAGCACTAAATTCCTAGGAGTGTTCATTGATCAGAATTTAAAATTTGTGGATCATGTCAAACAACTCACTAGCAAAGTCTCCTGCTCTGGCTGTTATGCGCTCGGAGTAATTCGTAATGAATTAGGATTCGGCACTGCAAAGATGGCTTTCTATGCACTCATAGATTCTCACTTACGCTACGGAATACCGTTTTAGGGAGCATGCAGTCCAACTTCATTCAATAGTCTTCTAATTTTACAGAAAAGGGCAATAAGGTATATAGGAAACCTTAAACCAAGAGAGTCCTGTAGAACCTCCTTCAAAAACCATAATATCCTAACGGTAACTGCATTATTCATACTGGAATCTGTGTGTTTAATAAATAAGCATATATTAAACTTCGCCACATCCCCTTCCCATTTTAACACCTGGAATAGCAGACACGCTCTGCAACTCACAGTGCCAACTCAAAACATCACCAGAGACTCCATATTTCACAATGGTGGAAAAATGTATAATCATTTGCCTCTGTACATGAGATCTGCCAATATAAATGACTTCCAATTCAGGAAGTTAGTCAAACAATTTCCACGCTATGAGGTAGAATACGATTAAATTTCCACAAAATATATTGTCTTCGCGACATGTTTCGATACACTGTATCTTTATCAAGCGAATGTTTATAACACTGAATTATTCTTTGTTAAAGCTCCTTAAATACATCAAGGCCTACTATAATTATCCCTGATTCCTAGAAATACAACTGATACTGATGACGATTCCTAAACTTATGAAATGATGCTGATTCCTGAAATTATACAATGATACTGATTCCTAGAATTACAACTGATGATGATTATGATATCTGAACATAGTTACTACTTATTAATTGAATAAGTTGAACAAAGGGGAACTATTGAGATCCAATTAATCATTTAGCAAACAATTTGAATTTTTCAGTTTATTGATTTCCAAAAATTCTATATATAATTAAGTCTAATGCCTTTATTTTCAACATGCAGAATTTCGAAATTTTTATCGAAGTCATGGCCTTCCTCCAAAATGTGATTGGCATATGATGAATCAGTTGTTTTCTTTTCATAATTCATACAATGTTCACGTATGCGGCTTTTGAATGGTCTACCTGTCTGGCCAATATAAACTCCCGATTTTTAATCTTTTATTGTTTTATCTTTGTTATTCGTGATAAACTTTCCCAACGTGTTATCTGTTCTATATGCTACTCTTAAATTTCGTTTATGCAAAAATGAAGCTATTTTTTCTGTAGCAGGTCCTGAATGAGTTAAAATTCTATAATTATTGTCATGGTTCCTCAGAGTGGGGTACACTTCTTGGATAGCTTTTCTATGTAGTTTTTTAGCAAGAATATTTTCTATTAATTTGACTTGATATATTGTTAACTGCTATTTGTTTTATGATATTTAATTCTTTGTTAAAATTGTCCACAGAAAGAGGAATGTTCACTAATCTGTGTAAGAATCAAATATAGTAGGCCCTGATGTTTAAATACATTCGCTTGATAAAGGTACAGTGTATGGAAACATGTCGCGAAGACAATAAATTTTGTGGAAATTTATTCGTATTCTACCTTATAGCGTGATAACTATGGATTTCCATCAAGTAAAGGCCACCTCAATTCCAAACAATTTCTATCTGATAGACCCTAATATACTTTGAATGAATTTTTTGACGATAACTTTCAACTGATTGACTAGCTCATGTTTTTTATCTTCATTAAGGAGCTTTTAAGTTTTACTTTCTATGTCTATTCTTATATGAACTTGACTTCCACTCTTTTATATATATATATATATATATATATATATATATATATATATATATATATATATATATATATAAAATTGATCGGCTAGGCTTCCGCGGTCAGAAATGTGCTGGCTGGAACTTCCGGTTGATCCGCGTCTGGAAAGATTTACTTGTCTACGTTTCGGCTCCCATTTCGGAGCCATTTTCAAGACTGAGTGACCTTGCGTCTATAATTACTAATGAACCCCTAAATCCCACCAACCTTCAATCCTCGATCTCCAGTGATGATAGCCAGCTAGTGAGACAACTCAGACCTAGACGCAAGGTCATTCAGTCTTGAAAATGGCTCCGAAATGGGAGCCGAAACGTAGACAAGTATAAATCTTTCCAGACGAGGATCAACTGGAAGTTCCAGCCAGCATATATATATATATATATATAAATCTCGTGTCACAATGTTTGTCCTCAATGGACTCCTAAACCACTTAACCGATTATAATAAAATTCGCACACCATGTGCAGTTCGATCCAACTTGAGAGATAGGATAGTTTAAATCTCAAATTATAGTCGCAATTTCAATTTATTGCTAATTATTTGTCTGTTATTATTTGACAGTCACAATTATCTGTTAACTCCAAATGATTCTAACAGATGTCGATACCTTTCGACTGGGTTGAGTAGGTAATCAATAGATGGCGCTGCTGAGCCCATCAGTTGGCAGAACAAATTGAATCAAGAAATCCAGCTCAAAGAATCAGGACAGCAGAAGGTCATGCACAACGCACAACTGCACAACCACACATGGTTTAGATTTGGAAAATCCATGTTTGTCTCATGGGCAACTATATGTTGCGTGTTCACGTGTTGGGAAACCGTCGAATCTATTTGTGTTAGCTAAAGACAGGTTAACCAAAAACATTGTGCACCGATTGGTGTTAAATTAAATTGAAATTGATAGTATTTATAATGCAAAAAAATAGATATTAATATTTAAAAGTTTAAGACTGTCTGCCTTGCCTACCTCATTCATGAGTTTAAGCGTCACATGTTATTTACTGTAATATACTTATATTTGTTATAAAATTAAATGGAAATAATGAATCTGATAAATTTTTATTTTGTACCTATTGATTTCTGCTTAATATCAAGTGTAAGAACATTTTAATTAATTGTGTTCAACGTACTTCCCCTTCAAATCTCAATCCAGTGAATTTGTATACCAACATCAACATTTTCGTCTTTGTTCGTAAATAATTTCATTGTACTAAAGGGTTATAGTAGTAGAAAGTCAAATAAGGAGATCACCATATTTTTTTACAAATACCATCTGTGTGAAAAAGCATAGTGGACTCCGTGACTGATGTTCTCTTATTGTTCCTCTTAGATTGTTTACTATAATGTAATATAACAAAATTTTTAGCCACAGCAATGCGTGGTCGGGTCAGCTAGTATATATATATATATATATATATATATATATATATACTGACTTCTCATAACCTCCATTTCACCATGTTTTGTAGGTTTTTTTTTAGTTTTATTTTTATCTTTTGGTATATTTCGCATTTTTTTAAGTATTTACTACCCAAGCTGTGTCAGCAGGATTATATCTTATGATAATAAAGCATATTATTATTATCATCATCACCTAAGATTCAGGTGAATTCGTTAGATTGCTGATAAAGATATGTTTAGGAGTTCTTGATGATGACTCCAGCATGTGGGTCGAAACATCGAACACTATAACATTTCACATATGGATCTATTCCTGATTTGTTCTTTCTATATTCTAGCGTCCGTGGAAATATTCATTTCAGCAGCATTCCTGAACAGGCAGAAAGTGTGACGAGGGTCCTGATTGATCAATGCTGTTTCCCAAAGTCAACCGTCTATGGGCAGGTGGCGGGATGACGGATGGCTCATTTTCAGCATTGTTCGTGGTATGATACTTTGGAAGGATTATTCGTCGAACGATTTTTTTTTCTGAAGAAACCGCTATCCGTATCATTGAACGATTTCCTTGTTGATGATATGTTGTATTGAATGATAGGGATCGAAATTTTCATTTTTTAGCTATATCATTTCATAGATAGATATCCCAACAATACAGTCAATTATGATGAAGATTTCAATAAAAGAAAACATTCAAAAAAGAGACATTTTCCGCACTTGTTAGCTTAATGACTACAGCGTATCAAATCGACTCAAAATAATGCGCCCTACTCACAGGTATGATGATAAAAACACCTATCAGACAGATTCTATGTTCATCGGCAGCGAAGAAGCTTCTATATATCGGTAAAATATTAAATATGGCACAGTATACTGCTATCACCATAGTATACAATCTGTATTTACGAACGGTTTCAGTCAGTTTGTATCCATTCAACTTGAAAAGGAAGTCCAGAGGATCTTCTACAGTAGAAAAAAAATTAATCAGTGCAGGAATTCGGATCAACCCTACCTTTCATATTGTTAAGGCCGTTGTACGCCTTCTTCATTGCTTTTAATGTACGTGTTCAATATAGACTCGTTTCTGTGTCTGTAACTCTCGACAACCACGTCAGAAATATTGCTTTCCCACAATTCAAACAACATTATCAAATCATTAATTCAAATATGAAGGTGGAAAGTTAATTATTCAAGATATTACGGAAAGTATCGAATTTCGTGCATATTCCAACGACTGTATAATTTTTTTTATATTTAATGAGGCATAAAGAAGTATTTCCAACTTCAAGGAAACTGAAATAAATCCCTTACAGCTCGGAGTTACTCAATTTTAAAATAGAGTGGACATTAGCAAATTAGAACTTTACTGCCAAGGAATTCAACTTATATTTCTCCAATATCGGTGCAACTATTTCTAAGAAACTTTCCTCACCAATTTGACTTTCCTCCCTAACTCGATCGATGACACCAAAACGAGTCAAAGCCTTGTTTTCCAAAACAAATATCAGAATGAACGGTGAGCAACACGTGTTAGTACTGGCTTGACCCTTTAACGCCGTAATTATTTATTTTTCCCAGAATTTATGTTTTTCATATGAATTTCAGTTGATTAAGATTTAAGTAATAGAAACTCATACTCGAAAAATTTCCACTTTTTTTGGAGTTTGAAGGGTGGGTTCGGTATTAAACCACTAGGAAACAAAGGTACTTTTGAAAATGTTTCTTCAATATATTAAATTGAATCACATTTCCTTGCTGAATTCTAATAAAAAATCTCGAATTGTGTTCAACTTCTAGCGATTAGGTACATCAGCGTTTCTCAACATGTGGGGCTCGCCCCCTTGGGGGGGGCGCGAAATATCGGTAGGGGGGGCGCGAAAAATTCGAGAGACCTAAGTAAATGAAAATCACAGGAAATAATTCTACTCGAGAGCATAAACATATTATGGAGTATAAAACTGTCTTCTGATGTCTACACGAGACGTGATGTCTATAAATTGTTCTTCTTCCACCACTGAGAGACCATCAGGAGTATTTTGAAATGGATCTCTAACCCACTCGTATTTTGCTACTAAGTTGTCGTCGGTTATAAAATACTTTCTGAATTTTTTCGTCAACATTGTTAAGTGATTTTTCATGGTTGTAAATAAAACTTCGATATGTACCTCTTGAGCGTTGCAAGTTTTGATAAATTCATTAACATTATGTTTCTTCGTTTCGAGTGTGTATTCCACAATTCCAATTTTCTACAGAAACCATTCACTCTATCGCTCTATCCAAGAGATGTGAATTTCTGCCTTGCAGTTGTAGATTCAACATATTCAATTTCTCATGGAAGGGGGCGTGGTTGAAAAGAATTCGAAATAGTGGGTCGCGAATGCGGAAAGGTTGAGAAAGACTGAGGTACATAATTCTTTATGAAAATTCAAAAAACAGTTGTTTTTCTTCGTTCAAACATAAACCAACGTCTGAATCTGGTGCAGATGGTGTGAACTTCCATGTTGCAGTCCTACCTCACAGGCAGGCAACAGGTTGTGTACGTTGAGGGGCAAATGAGCTCTAGCCGAGACATCATCAGGGGTGTGCCTCAAAGTTCAATCCTTGGCCCTCTTCTCTTCATAGTATTCATTGATGATCTACCAAGTGCTTTTGAGGATCCCAGTGTGGTTACCATCATGTACGCTGATGACACCACAATAGGAGTTAGCCTTGAGCGAAGTGAGGACCAGGTATTGATCCTGAACAACCTTTTGAGTGATGCCAAGGACTGGTTTACAGTAAATCATCTTGTGCTGAATGAATCCAAAACCAAAACACTAAATTTTGACTCGAAGCCTGCTCATATAAATGATGAATACATTCGTTTTTTGGGTGTGGATATTGATAAAGCACTTACATGGAACATGCACATCTGCCAGATCTCATCGAGATTGAGCTCTGCTATTTTTGCCATTGAGAAAACTCTGCTACTAGTCAATCATTCGGCGGCTCTGACTGCATACTATGCTTTGTTCGAATCAGTCATTCGATACGGTTTAAGCATCTGGGGAAATGCAGCCCTATCTCATTTCAATAAAGTATTTATACTACAGAAGAAAGCTGTAAGGAATGTTGTAGATGCACATTTCATGGAATCTTGTAAGCAAATATTTTACGAACTACGAATAAAAACCCTATTTTCTTTAATAATATATTTAAAACTAATAATTGTTAGACGGAATATAGCTAAGTATGTTACATTTTCAGATATTCATTCATATGACACCAGAAACAAACAACATCTGATATTACCACGTACTCGTTTGAAGAAATCTGAGGATATTGAAATTAGTCTCTTTAATATACTACCCTCTTGTGTAAAGGTTCTTCCCATGAAGGAATTCAAAAAATATATTGGTGCTTTGTGTACTAATAATCAATTTTATTGCTTTGACGACTATTTCAAGTTCTTGAGCTGAATGATAATTCTTATCATAACAAATTTTCCAAGAAGATCTCTGATTTGCATGGGGTGGGGCGGATTGTTTCTTCGGCCCGGCGCAGGTACATAGCAACTTGTTTTCAATTGAAATTTTGATTTGCCTTAGCTGAAAGAGTTGTAAACTTATTCCTGTGTAATGACGTATCCTGTACGTATGTGTACCTTTGGAGGAATAAATTGAATTGAATTGACCTGAATTGAATTGAATTGGAAAAACGCCATCTGCTGGATGACCAAAAACTCAAAGTCCCACAACACCAAGTAGAGGAAACTTCCTACAGCGGGCACAGACCCGCCGCGAAAGAGAATTATCTTCGGTTTATTCAGAAATCAGAATTTTAACGTTCGAAATGATTGCATTCACAAATCCAAGTGGGACATCTGTTTCAACCCGCCATAATTCACAGTGACACCCGGCTGGACTTGCGAGCACAAAAATTCTAATCCTGGATAGAAAAAAACTTTATTCCTGAAAAAATATCAGTATTGCCAAGTGGTTCCACCACGACACTAATGAAATGTTCTCGAAAAAAGACAACTTGTATCCAAGAGGGGGCAAATTTCATATCTAGGGAGTTTTCCAGTGAATCCACCAGGAAACGAAGGGTTGAAATTATAGACTTGGTCAATTTGATAATTATTGTTTATATCTCTATGCATTTATACTAGTTGAAACAAATCACATTTCTTCAATTATTTGAAGTACCTATTCAATCGGACATGCACGTTTGTCGAAGAATCCTTCAAGTGTGTTACAATTCCTCCAACAAAATCTTTCAACCTTTTTGTGGAAGCATAGGAGTTCGTACAACTTTTTGTAATTCCAATTTATCGAAACATCACAGCCATTTACCTCGTAACTTCTTCCATAAAGGAAGCACTCCGATGTTTAGGAGAATATTTCCCTCATATATAAAATGTCCCATAAGAGCAATACTCCAGTAAAGGAAGTAAAAACTGGCTGGACCAATTCGAGACCAATTGCAGATACTTGGAGTTACTTGAATTTTGTTAAGAAAGGTGCCCAGTATCCGAGTAAACAACTTCCGTTACTGGGAAAAAGCGCGGGGGGTGGGGGGGGTGGAACTATCGATAAATTATCATTTCTTAACATAAAAACATTGATTGCAATTTTTCATAGAAATGCACCCCTTTCGAGTAATAGCACAAGGAAAAGTGTGATTTTTGCAAAAAAAAAAATTAAAAGTTTTTAAAGTTTTTTTAAATTTACTGAAAATCTGTAAGTATTACAAAAATAATTATATATTACTTATATGAAGTGTTTCAGTTGACAAATGAAGTGGTTCTTGTTTCATTTTTGTACGATCAATATTGAAGGAGATATGACATAGCAAAAATGATTTCTTAACGAAAAATGAAGAATCCGGATCGTTCTGGCGTAAATATCTCGAAAAATATAACTGTTACAAAAAAAATAATTCCTATCATTTTGCGAGATGACAAAATCGGGAAAATTTTGAGACCAACCAGAACCGTTTAAAATAAGAGTAAAAAAAGTTATGGGCAAAATAATTTTTTTTCTAAAATTTTTAATGCCAATTTATTAGCGCCATATGGGCTAAGGTGCTTAGAAAAAAAATCCTTTGGTGAAAAGCCAGAACAATTCGTCTTAAATATGTCCAGCCATTTTTGGCCCTATCGGGTAATTATTGTTTATGTTTTGGCCTGCAGAAGTTGGGTAAAATCGTGTATTTTTTAAAACATTTTCAGTTTTTGGCCACCAGCGTGAACATTATTTATTCTAAACAGCCAAATTTTTCATCATTTATTCTAGGACAGTTGCATTTCAATTTTTTGTTATAATTTTTCATCTGTAAGCAAATTTGTCCGTTTAAAATTGCCTATTTTATGTTTATAACGGTAAATGCTCTTTTTTGTCGGGCGAAATAAAAAAAATTGGCCCATCCAATTCAAATGTTGCATATAACATGAAATTTCGGCGATAACCTTAGCTTTGAAATGGTTCCTGGTGCATATCGTTATCATTGACCAAAAAAAAGTTATGGCCAAAAAACCTGTTTTTCCATCAATCACAAAAAAAATTTATAGTTAATCCATTGGGACCCTCTATTTATAAATTTTATGAACATTTTGGAGCTGTGCCCAGTAACCAAACTTCTTTACTCGGATACTTGATACCTTCATTGACAAATTCCAAATAATTTTAAGTTGATCTGAGTGGTCTCGAATTAGTCCTTCATTTTACTAAAAAATTTACTTCCCTTACTGGAGTACAATGCAATGATCGAAAACTTACATCAGTAATTGCATTGTATCAAGTCACCATTACAACACATTTGAAACCGTATCGCTAAACGTCAGTAAACAACACAAATAAATGTCAGATAGACTTCAAAAATAGAAAAACATTTCGCGTTTAGGTGAGTACTCCATACAATCTATAGAGGAAAGTATAAATGAACGAAAAATAACATTCCCTTGAGAATTTCTTCATTCGTGAAATATTCCAATGAATTACATTCGTGCATAAAAATGACCAGATAATTCTGCATTCAAGCGTGATATCTTATACAAATTGCATTCATTTATTTTCATATTTTGTAAAAAAGCCCTCGTCCTTCGAGCTCGGGCACTTTCATCATATAAAAAATGCAAAATTATCGGTAATTTTTATGCACTCATGCAATTATAACCGATAACAAATATTTTCATGATCTATATTCATTTATTTATTTCCCAAGAAACATACATTATGTTTATAGTAGGGAAAAAAAGTACAATAATATTGACAGTGTTCCTTGCTGAAAGGTGTTGGCTCGGACTTACATTGTATGTTTGATTGAATCTATCGAGACATATGGCAAACAACTTGAAAATTGGTTTCAACAATATACATTTCATGATATTCAAGCTGGCCCTGGAATAGAAAGCATCGATCCTCAGATTAAAAAAAGATGCAATGCCGTGATAATACTCATATACCTACCGGTAACTTCTAATTTCTGGTTTGAAAATTTATAGATCGCGAACTCGAAGATTTTTTGTAAGGAGAAATGCTGTAAGTATATATTTTTAACAACGTTTCAATAGAAATTATTATAGGTACAATGGAAGTCAGAACCAATGCCACTAAACAGATTCCTGGCTTCTTGTGTTATGTTCAGAAAGCAGCTCATGTTTCACTTGGAAAAGAAGGACTTTGTATTTCGTGCAGAATATTATTTATTAAATCCGTAGCAGAGCGCTTTCGACTAAAAAGTCATCATCAGTGCTTACCTGAAAGCAAATAACGCTTGAAATTTTTGATATATAAATAGAAAAATGTTTATAATTAATAAGCAAAAAGGTTGAAATGAAAATTTGAGCATACTTACTCGTCAGGTGTACAAGAGCTGTAGCGATAAAAATAAAAATGTCTCCAAGGAACATAGATCTGTTCAGTACAACTTGGACGTATAAAAACATTAAAATATTCAATCCTGAACAGGATTGTTCTTGATAATGAAAATGGTATCGATGGAGTCCTTTGAAACGTTGTGGCTTCATTGATACCATTTTTATTATCAAGAACAATCCTGTTCAGGATTGAATATTTTAATGTTTTGATACGTCCAAGTTGTACTGAACAGATCTCTGTTCGTTGGAAACATTTTTATTTTTATGGCTACAGCTCTTGTACACCTGACGAGTAAGTAACTTCAAATTTCCATTTCAACCTTTTTGCTAATTAATTATAAACATTTTTCTATTTATATATCAAAAATTTCAAGCGTTATTTGCTCTCAGGTAAGCACTGATGATGACTTTTTAGTCGAAAGCGCTCTGCTACGAATTTAATAAATGCTTTTCTGCACGAAATACAAAGTCCTTCTTTTCCAAGTGTATTGGTACGTGCACACAGCTTGACAATTTTCGCTCATGTTTTATGTGATATAATACTTATTTCGCAATTTCGCATATAAAATCGCTCCTAGGAATTGATAATACTCAAAGAGTAATAATAATAATATTCAATCTTCGAGAGAGAGTTTCAATTATTTCAAGATCAAATACATATTGTTACGATATCACGGGGTTCGTCCCTAAATAATTTTCCGAGCAACCATCAAATGTTTTATTGAATTCACTATTAAAATTCAACTTCTGTACCACTAATCATTCACTCAAACTTCTCAACTGACACCTAACAAAAGCTCCCAACACTCTTTACGAAACGCACTTTACAAAACTCCTTATACTTTGTTCAACCATCCTTTGCCGTTACGTCATAATCGGTGACGTATTACGCTGTTTTACGTTTGTCTTATATTAGTTGAATGTTATTTTACACTCAACCTCAAAATTATTATTAGTATTTACCTACCTGCAGAATACATCGCATACACTCGTGTTCTTATTGCATTTTGATGTATGATATCTCATTTTGGCAATGAAAAATTAACTGAAAAAGGCGAAAATGACCAAAAATACTGAACAAATCAAACTATGACAACTGGACTGTCAAAAATGACAAATAAAATTCACATCGACATTAGAGACAAGACATACGTTAATGACGTCAAAATTCCGTCTCATCTATTTCATGAATGAGAGATAAAGTCGGACAACGTATGACGTAACGGCAAAGGATGGTTGAACAAAGTATACCTACTAAACTCCTTCAGTAGACTCCGCTCCCTCGATGATATGCGTTACTTATACTCCAGTAAAGGAGGTAAAAACTGGCTGGACTAATTCGAGACCATTTGCAGATACTTGGAGTAACTTGAATTCTGTTAAAAAAGGTGCCCAAATCTGTTAGTATTTCAAATAAAATTACATATTACTCATATGAAGTATTTTAGTCGACAAATAAAGTGGTTTTTGTTTTATTTTTGTACGATTAATATTAAAGGAGATATGACATGGCAAAAATGGTTGCCTAACGAAAAATGAAGAAACCGGATCGTTCTGGCGTAAATATCTCGAAAAATATAACTTTTACAAAAAAAATTATTCTTATCCTTCTGCAAGATGACAAAATCGGAAAAATTTTGAGACCAACCAGAACCGTTTGAAATAAAAAGAAAAAAGTTATGAACAAAATAATTTTTTTCCAAAAATTTTCAATGCCAATTTTTTAGCGCCATATGGGTTAAGGTGCTTGGAAAAAAAATCCTTCCGTGAAAAGTCAGAAAACTTTGTTCTGAATATGTCTAGCCATTTTTGGACCTATCGGGTAATTATTGTTTATGTTTTGGCCTGCTAAAGTTGGGTGAAATCGTGTATTTTTTAAAACATTTTCAGTTTTTGGCCAGCAGCGTGAACATTATTTATTTTAAACAGCCAAATTTTTCAGCATTTATTCCAGGATAATTGTATTTCAATTTCTTGTTATGATTTTTCATCTGTAAGCAAATTTTTCCGTTTAAAATTGCCTATTTTATGTTTATAACGGTAAATGCTCTTTTTTGTCGGGCGAAATAAAAAAAATTGGTCCATCCAATTCAAATGTTGCATGCGACATGAAATTTTGGCGATAACCTTAGCTTCAAAATGGTTCCTGGTACATCTCGTTATCATTAGCCAAAAAAAAGTTATGGCCAAAAAGCCTTTTTTTTTCCATCAATCACATAAAATTTTTATATTTAATCCATTGGGACCCTCTATTTATAAGTTTTATGTACATTTGTCGTGCAGTACTGTATGTTTAGATGATAAGCCAATTGAATTCTGCTGTCAAATTTCAAATCAAAATATTGAAAAAAAACTAAAAAGGGTAGTTTTTACGGTTTACAGGGTGTTTCAGAAATTTCTGACATTAAAATCGTAATCAGTGACCCAAAAAACCCCCTGGTACCTATTTTCACGAAAATTCATTTAATATTGGCCGAGATATTAAATATTTATTGATTTTGGGCCAAAAAAACAGTTTGGCCAAGTTTTACAGCGTTTTGGAGCTTTGCCCAGTAACCAAACTTGTTTACTCGGATACTTGACACCTTTTTTGACAAATTCCAAAAAAGTTTAAGTTGATCTGAGTGGTCTCGAATTAGTCCTTCATTTTACTAAAAAAATTACTTCCTTCACTGGAGTATTATATACATCATCCAAACAGAGGAATGACCTTCATTTTTGCTTTGAGTTTGCGTTGGACCCTATAGATCACGTCGTTTTTTCTCTCCATTATCGAACATGATCTTCCCCAAGTAAGTGTTTATTTGGCAGTGATTTCATCTTTTCTAAGACGAAGGTTGTTCTGCCTAACCCAATTTCCCTCTTTGAATCCACCAATATTTGCCTTGAGATTGTATCGAACCTTCATTCTCTTAACTAGATTTTCAACTTCTTTCTTCGTAAATGGAACTCTTCTTGGTGATTGCAGAACCGGATGGACTAGTCCAGGTTCGATTTTCTTCGCTGAGTCAATCTTGTGATAAATGGGGAAGATGACCCAAAGCTTCTAGTAGGTGGCAGCACGACTGCATGTGCCTAACGAGTGATTTTGCAGGTTATGTTTTATTTTTATTTTAATGAATATTTTCAAAAGATACTTAAGAATCATAAGGATGTTTTCTCCAACCGATAGATATGGATGTTTGTCTGTACCAGAACTGAAAAGTTTGTTGAGGGAACGTGGTGGATCCCTCAAAAGAAAAAAAAAGATCTGAGTGAAAGGTAAAAAATTTAAACTGATTACAGAGGTGTTTCGTTAAAAATCATCATAATAACCATCTACTAGCCCTGCTACGTTCTTTTGTTAGTGACTGGAGCATAATCTAGAATGTTCAGAAACCTGAAAGCTCTTTCTTTTCAGGGCTACTTCCCACTGCTTTTTCAGTTTTGTTTCTTTTGGAAATAAATGCTTACCTACATTTTTACATCCGAATGCACTACATAAGACCATTTTATGTCGATTTCAAATCTTTATATTCTTAATTATTGCAAAGAAGGGACGTTTAATGTTTTGAATTGTTGTCATTTGACTTGAGAGGCTGTCAAAGGTACATGTAGTGGTGGCGCTCCTGGTGGTAGAGTTTTGCAGCCGTCATCCCCATTGTCATAAATGTGCTCGACACGTTTCTAAACTTAAGCTCAATAGTACTAATGAATTGAATTTTTCATGACTTTAGAGTTCTGAGATGCAAATATTGAAAAAATCGTTAGTATTCATTTTGCTCAAGAATTCAATTGAAAATGTAGCATTCTGTAAAATCATCCCACCATGTCCCGAACATATTAAAAACTGTATCATAGTGAAATGAATTGAATATATGATGCAAATTATTTGACTATATTGACAGATATACAGCACGGTTTCTACGATCAATCTACGATCAAAACTCTATTTTCTATATAATCAGCTCTATTGATTCTTGAATATCACTAAATGATTGAGAAATTATTGAAGATTTTTTAAGAATGCTGAAGCTGAAAACTATGAAACTGAATCATTTTACCAAGGAGATCTGGATGAGGTTTTTAAGGTTTTCTACGATCATTCCATACGATTCCATACATCGTAATAGTATTTTGCATTACTAGTGCGGAAAGTTACAAAATTCACTTTCGCACAAGTAATGTTTACCATTTTTTCTACGACCACCTATTTTATTGAACAATATATGTAAATATCAGATCGTGTATATTGAGCTGCCTGACTATTCTTCCGTTGTGTTTATGACGATCTTTGTTCTAAAGCCTACTTGGCTTTTGAAATTTCCAAATAATATGCCCACGCCTGGTTCTCTGGTTGCCTATCTTAGACACAGGTACTTCGTATCGGAACCAACTACTGAATACTGTTTTGTGGTGGATATATGTTCGTTCCGTAGTGTTCTGGTTTTCTAACCTACTACAATCTGAAAAAATAAGAATAAATATATTATAAAGTTGATGCAACTTTTCGGGGTAGATTAAATGTCTGCCCTTCTACAGTTGTATAGATTCCACTATTAATCAAAATTTTTCATTTTGTGGTAGGTTAGAAACGCAGAAAACTTCGAAACAACTACCGAAATAATTAAAAATTAACAATTTTGAGCACCCGTTGCAAAATATCTAAATTTTGTTGCAATAAAATCAAAATAAAAGAAATATCATAATTAGATTATTATTAATCGACTTAAGAGATATAATAAGTACAGCTTGTCCAATTCATTTTGGCACAGAAATAATAACGTATATGCCCAGCGATCTCTGTGGAAAACACCCAGCGATCATTGAAAAACACCTATTATTATCACACTTAAATTTTTGCATTATTGGTTGGGGAGGAGTATCAAAAACTTACCTGCATGCTCTAGAAGTTTCTCGATTTCTTCGAATATTACTCAACAAACCTGCAAGATATGCAAGTAATTTGCTTTATACAGAAACACAAATATTAGATGTCAGACAATTATACATTGTTCAGATAGGATG
The DNA here is from genome assembly GCA_032362365.1 of Zygogramma bicolorata. Taxonomy (NCBI): domain Eukaryota; kingdom Metazoa; phylum Arthropoda; class Insecta; order Coleoptera; family Chrysomelidae; genus Zygogramma; species Zygogramma bicolorata. The sequence continues at coordinate 231,222 of JAVJAQ010005009.1, forward strand.
CCAACTATTCGAAAACAAAACTGATCATGATTCTCCAAACCATCTATATGCAACGAGAACAAGGTACAACCATTATATACCACTGGTTTCTAAATCTATAACACAAAGGAGCTAGTGGTATCTAGCTCCCAAAGTATTCAATTATTTACCGAAAGAAATTATAAATGAAACTTCTTTGAAACGCTTCAGAAAGCAACTAATATCATTCATGCAGAAAAATGAAAGAATGGATATTCAAAAACTGGTTGAAGGTTGAAACACTATCCACAATATATTCTTTATGATTATTTTTGTTCCATTTCACAGATTACTATGATTTATAATAGCCCATAATATCATTATCATTACTCATTAGCTTCAACATTTCTGCAGATATTGAAATGTTTGAATGTTTACCCATGATCATCTATGCTATGGTATTCTATAAAATTGATTGAATATAATTTTAATTAATGCACATTTATTTTACACCTACTTTTATTTCTATTTACTCATAATTGTATGTATTGTAATTCCACGAACGAGTATGTATTATACCTCCGTGGATTTTTTATGTTTATTCATATCTGTAATATTTTAACAAAACTGTTTCGATTTTTTTAGCACGAATAAACGTCATTCATTCATTCATATGTGTTCACTGTGTTGAAATTTATTCCTAGAAGGTGTTTTTTCTTTCGTCATGGTTTACACTACCAGTGGGCAACTGGAAAATTATCTGAGTTTGTGCCAAGACGGATTAGATAAGCTGTACATGTCACTGATAACGTTAAGTCAAATCTGAATTAGCTCAGTTGGTAGAGTATCCGGTAAGATAATCGCAAGGCTGTGGGTTCAATTTTTGGCGTCAACACTTTTTCTTTTTTCATTTTCATGAATAATTAGTTCTTAGTCAAGTTTCTATGTGAATATTCATGTCATATAATTCAGAATTCACGGGTTTGCTGGCTTATTGACAGCCGTGCGGAAAGTACTAGTACTAGTGAGAATAAAGGTCACTTTCCATGGGAGTAGATATAGTGTAGCTGCTGAAAAGATAGAATGATCACGTGAACGGCACGCACTCTTTGAATGTTCCTCTCCCCAATGTTACAAGTCCGATTTACACCACTCAACAGAAACGTCGCCGCGTCGTTCTCCCATCAACTGTTGGGATGCGTTTTTATAATTGTTCATTATTACACCTTTTTCCTCTACAGTTAAATGTCTTTTTTTTATCTTTTCCTTGGAGGTGAAAGAGTGTTTCCATCCATATTATTTGATTAACGTAACACACGTAAATACAAAGCACAAATGAGTACAGTACAGTGTAAATAGTTCTTCATTTATTTCAGTTTAGTAGGCGTGGCTGTGCAGGCATTCACTGTTCACGCGTCCTTGAATTCTATCTTTTGAACGGCCCGACTATAGTCCCATGTGTGTTACTTTTCTATACGGTCGTAGGAAAAGTAAACATCACAAGGTTTGTTACTTTCGTGTACGGAAAACGATAGGTTTGTTTCTTGAACAGTTCAAAGTAGTTGCACAGGTATGAAGTGAACAGTTTAAAGAGAGTCGACTGTCACGACATGTCTGTGCAACTACTTGGAACTCTACTGGACACGATTCCCTTCGGGAGGAAAACAAACCTTATGTATTCAGGCAATTCAATGCCACCCCAACCTACAACCCACACGTGAATAAAACATGCCGTTTGAATTTGCAGTCGCTATATATTAATAAAAAAATCTAAGAACAACGATATTTACACGGACACATTTCAGTACTATACAACAAAACCTTTATACTCTCTTCGGTAGATGCTCGCCAGATGCTCTGTACCCATTTTCGTCAGCAACGTATGTAACTTTGTACGTAATACCATCTGTGCCCACATACGTGTAAGATCCGTGCACAACCAATGCTTCTTTTTCACTTCCTGCGTTCGTCAATTCTGCCTCCTCTTGTCTATGCGAGCCATCGCTTGTTTCATAACTGGAACGTGAAGAATAAGATTTGAATAATGAACCGTGAATTTACCGAGTCGGTAATAGAGGTAAATGAGTTTTGAAATCATTTTTTTTTATTTTCTTTCCCCTGAAAATGAAGGTTAGATGATTATGATATCTGTTATGGAGGGAAATTGGTAAATTGGTATGTCTGTGATGTGGGGTAATGCTGTGCATTGGAAATGAAATTCATGTTAGTATTCGCACCCTGTATGCGAGTTTCATTCAAACGTATGGGAATTTCATTTGAGATTTTTCTCTCACGGAATATTCATGAATAAACAAAATTGCTAGGTCCAGGCGAAGAAATAAGATAATCGGTGGACTAAACAAACATTCTCTCAGAATCAGCCCGACGAATGGTTCCATTCATCCAGCGTGGACGAGCTTGCATGAGAAAAAATGCAATTTTTGCATAATCTGCAGAAATGACAGGCGTTCGCTCGAATTGAGAGAGGACGAAAAAGTCGCTCTTGGGGAGTTGAACGGAGGTCGTGCTGGAAAGAAGATCGAGAGATCTGAGCGAGCGGGAATCTCGCGTTGAGTAAATAACCATTTCATTCACTTTTGGGAAGAAAAGCCATTATTTTCCTGTTGAATTTAGAAACAGTGATCACATATTTAGGGACCTTTCTGACTCTTTCTGGTATATTTAGTAGCTATTGAGATGGGCCTTAGGGCGGTCGATAATATATATTGTTTATTTTGTCCGATTGTGCAGCTTTTTCATATAATTCATTTTTTACCGAGAAGACCTTGCTAGTCTTATTTAAATTTTTTGCATATGCCTTTTGTTTATCAATTTAATCGAATCAATGATTGATTTCAGAGTTCTGAATTTTGTTGTTTTTTTTTTTTATTTTCTGATCTACTCATTGTTCAGTTCCTATTTTAATTTTTTGCTAATATACTGCTTAGAATTTTCAGAGAATTTCATTTCCAACAACTCGCCTTATTTCAGAGTCCAGAGTTAGAAAGCAGAAAAAACCATAAGTTTCTCACTAAAGACTTTTTCCTAGTGCAAAGGGCCAAATTCATGCTCCTTTCGGAAATTGCCTTAACATCCAAAATTTGACGTGGAGAAATCTACTTCTGGTGACAGCAGCTGCCATTGAAGGAAATAATAACCTATTACCATTATTACAACTAGTGACGTGCGGGGGGATTGTTACCTGTTTTGATCCGTTTTGTGGACACGAGGTTCATTTGAAGCTAAGTAAAATATAAGGAAGTGCATACAGAATAACAATAACTCTCGCAGCAGTTACATCTGGTGATCTAGCGTTGGGATTATTTTTGCTAAAGTTTGAACTAGTTGAGAAGTGTTGATAAGCAAATGATAATGTTGACATAATACAAAAATAATACCCTTTCAGCAATCACCACACTAGTAAAAAAGCGGTGGGATTATGAATTGTGAAGTTGTCCATTCTGTAAACATAAACTGATACAGATAGGTTGGAATGGAGGTACAGTGTTAGAAAGAAAATATTGGAGGATTATTGTGGGTACCTAGAAGAGCAAGAAACCAATTACAATAACCCTACCGTTCGTTACGGTGGCTTCGATGAAAATATCAACCTTCGCAATCGAAAATAAGACCCAGCAAAAAAAAACAAAATTTGTCATGATCGAACATAACATGTTAACTATGCAATTTGTTTGAAAAAATAATTAAAGTCTGTTTGAAAGGATATGGTATTTGCATGTCTAAGATTCTCCTTGAAAAATGTTTTTAGTACAAAAAAATCAAATAAAAAAAATGGATCACTAAAATTCCCACCCAGAACGGAGTAGTTCATTTCAAGAAAAATTATTTCTCAGAAACTTATCACAAACAACCCAGTATTTTCCGTTTTCGGAAAAAAATGATGGTCCCTTTCACCAGTATATCTGGACGGCACTGGGTTCTCGGTAATTAGTATTTCAGGAGAAGTACGTCAAATCATTTTACTATCAAAAAGCAGGTAATCAAAACATTTCATTTTTACGTGGACCTTAATAACTTATTACCTTCAAGAGTCTCTGTTTCATGAACATTTCCCAATTGAAATTATCACAGAAAATTGAATTAGTACTTTTTCAATAGGAATTATAATAAATTGAAGTGAATTTCGAAAAAAAATTTTTCTACACCCGTACTATAATGATATGTCTATATTCTGTTCCATCTTTTCGAATATATTGTGAAATTTATAGTGATTTCATATGAATCTCACACTAGAACCTGAAAGAAATTTTCCGAAAAAAAAATAATGAAATTGCAGAAGATTTTCAAATAAGTTACAAGGAACTCCGAGAGACAAATCAGAATTTATTGAAAAATAGGTGATATAAATAGTTTGTTCAAATTGCAGCACGAAGTGCATTGGTCAAAATCATATTGCTGTGAAAATTCGCTTCAAAGAGCATTATAACATAAGATGGGGAAGTGATGTGAGATTGATCAAAGATGTACATGATAAAATGCTTCTAATGTCCAGAAATATCAAAACGTATCAAAAAATATGAAATTACAACTTCTATGGGATGAATAGAATAAAAAAAAATTACAAACAGTATCTCGAGGAAGGAAAAGTCCATCTAAAACAGCTGATTCAGTACGACGGGTAGTGGGTTAACTATCAGCAGAGAGTGTTTGTATTTTTTTATTTTACTCCTTTCGTAAAAGTGTTATTTCTTTTTTTAAATCGGAGGAAAAGAAAGTCAAAAAATGATTTCTCAAACTTCATTCTCTCCACAAATATACCCAGGTTCCTAAACAAAACTTAGTAATAGTATAAAAAACTGAAGGAAAAATGCAGAATCATATACTCACGAGAAATTATAATTCGACACTCCCATATTATTTTCATGTTTCACTATTTTGGACTCTCTGTAGTTAGGATATTGACTGTTTGGATATTGAGGGCTAGAATATTTTTCTGGTCGTTGTGGATACGACAAACACTGAACAACCACCATCAGCATGGAGAACAATAAACAACCCTGTGAAAAATCCACATCAGTTAAAAAAAATGTATATGTACAACTGAACCAATCATAAAATTTTTCATAGAAGCACTTCAACTCACCAGTGCATTCATTTCAGAAGATTATTAATGACTACAAAATATTTTCGACATTCTTGGCTTTTATACCTCAAAACGAACAATTTGCAATCATTCATATCCTTACATTTTGAAAGATATTGGCATTGTTCTCATATTGCAAGAAAGATTTCAATCTTCATAAAGACTTTGTTAAACATTCTTCAATATCCGATTCACCTACTTTTTCAAATGACCCACAATTGTGATTATATGCTAAGTGCCATTCATCTGGGAATGCAGAAGAAAACACCATAGCTGATTGAAATTCAAACGATATATCAGAAATACGTTGATATGACCATGTATCAGAATCATTTTATCATTGAAATATTGAATTAAGCTGGAAGATACCTGCAAATTCATATTTAACAAAAAATATCACAGTTTTCTATACGATTCTCAATAGAAAAACGCGATACGTGTTTCGCTATACAATAGCTTCTTCAAGCAGGATGATTTTTGTTTTCATTTATCCTGCTCGAATTGAAATTAGTTCAAACTCGATTCTGAAACTTTTTTCTTGGCAAATGTACGCTCCACTTGTAATTGAATAAATAGATTTTTTTCGTTACAATAAGATACAGAGTGGTTGTACGGAAAAGAATACAGATATTAGTAAGATGCTCGGAATAAGATAAAAACATGATATTCAGCTGCATAACCCAATATTCACCATTCGAAGATTTTATTAGGCTATTTTCGGATGGTGAGGGAGTTGTGGATGTGCCTCCGATCCATAAGCGACAGGTTCTGGGTTCGAACCCACAATGGAGCGAAGATATTTCTCTGCCACGTTTTATGGTTGACAAGTCCGCGACTATCCCTGCTGGTCCGAAGAATAGCATAAGAAGTAAGTTAAAATACCTACCTGCTGAAGAATTTCGATACCATAAATAATACTATTAGTAGTAGTAGTTTAAATAGCATCTACTATTACTACTCTCACTACGGGTCATCCATCTAACAAAGCTCCTTTTCAACAAATTTTTTTTTAGTACAGTATTATTGCATCAACAGTTTATTTTCAGTTTGAAAAAGATGGGTTGGAAAATGAGTTTTTCCGCTAACCAGCTTACGACCTTATGAACGTCAACCTTCAGTCGAATCTTGCGAGAGAAATAGATTAATAAGGCTTCCTTTCAACGTGCCAATTCCAGCACAGGCTTAACGGAAGTAGGGATACAGAACTGAGATGATCAATTATTCGCATGAAATTGAATCTTTTGTTGAAATTTTACTTCAATGAATAATGTTTTCGTTGTTGAAGCGTTATATGGAACCATGCACTTTTTTTACTCTTTGCTGACCATCAAACATCAATAGCCCTCAGTATATTGTCTTATTAGATCATTTTGTTTCATGTCATCATTTGAAGCGATGGTTGTGGTGAGATATAGTGGCCAGGATAATCAAATGAAAAAAAGCACGAAACTACTCGTAGTTGTCACTAGTATTCAAGGGAACGTTATGGCCCAAAGCATTCTTTGACTCAATCTCAACAAGTCGAATTCTGGGAGGTTTGGAATGAATAACCGTTTTATTAAAAAAAATGATGGTATTTGATATCCAAGATCTTGAGCTCTCTTCAGAATGTTTTTACGGAGATGACTCCGACTTCAGACATAATTTTGAGACGATTTGTTTTGAAAAAACAGTCTTCGAGAGATAATTTCAAGATGATATGGGTGTCAGCTCGGGTGTCAGTGCAACTAGACCTCATTTATTCACCTTTCGATGAAGGATAGAGGTTGGCATGTAATAATATTATTCACCTCAATGATATTTCGAGAAAACATACAAATGCTCGTTGGACTGATGAGCAGCAAAATGTCATGAAAGTTCGTTATAAGCATATAAGGCCAAATTATTTTCTCAATTCATCTCACCATTGGTTGAGATCTTCTCATATCAAGAAACGTGAAGTTTTCTCCAACTCTCACAGGCAAAAATTAATTAGAAAACAGATTCAAATGCTCTTCTGAGTTATTATCTCTTTTCTTGAGTGGGGAAATAGCTATCCTCCACTCACGCATCGTTGATATATTCTGTATGCTACTTGTGTTTATGTGCTGTGTTGCTTTTTTCTAATCATTGACATTCCGAATAGAGATAGATAACATAATATATATTATTCTGAACCAAACCTGAAATAACCGAGCGGCACTGACACATTTTTTGGAACAATATTTTGCAGTCTGCCTTTGAAACGGGAAGTAGTTGAAGATAAGGATATCGTAATCTGCAAGGAAATTCACGCAATGTGTGGTAAAAACTCACTATTTGACTCAAAAACAATAGCTCAAAGTACAAAAATCATGAAGTTATGCTGTTTCAAATGGTACAAGGTAACTTTCAAACTGTCCGAGAGTATTGCAAAATGGAAACCAACTTTTCACAGCTCGCCCTTTACAACTTCAACTAGTTGTATCGTAAGTTTGACGAGAATTTATAAAGCATACTCTTTTGAAGTGTTCAGGGTGTTCTATCAAAATCGAATTCTGGGTTTGACATGGAGTTCCAATTAGCGTGTATTTTTTTCGCATATCATGTTTTTTTAGCTACAAGTATCTCCTGTTCTAAAGGCATCCCGTGAAAAATTGGTGCAAAAAATCGTTCACTGCTTTCTAATCTAATATTATCCATAATAGAGATAATATGTGCCTTCACTATCATCATATGATGGGAATATTCAAATTAACATATTTCTCCAACAATTACAAGCTGTTATTTCAGGCATCTGGCGCCATCTGTTTATTCAAATAATCAATGTATAGAACATATAAAATCTGGCGAGAACTGCGAAATGTATGTTGCATGAAGTTGCTAATTGATGCGTATTCTGTTGCTGACATCAGATGGCGATAAAATAGCAGAATACTTTCTTACTAGATGGTTCAAATGAATCCATCAACAAATACAGTGGGATTCATTGAGTGTGCATCGAATGAAATTATTTGTTTTATTTGCACAGTCAAAAAAAGCCATCTGAAGCCAGTGCATATTCGATTACCACATTAGAGGAAAGCCTTTAAGTCATGCAGCACACAGGGCAAGTTGAAGAATATTGAATTCGTTCATGGATAAAGTAGCTCAATTTCGAAAAACACAGTGAAATTTCATATAACAAAGTTCATCAGAAAGGAGAGTTATGCTCAAATCTAAAAGCAGCATGGCATAAACAATTTCTTATTTTTCGGAAAATTTTGAACCACATTCTTATGGAATATCAGTATTCTCATTCAATACCTTACTGAATAGCTACGACCAAGTCATTCTGGCATAACTTCTCTCAAATTGTAACGTACCAATATGTGGAAATTTCGTAAAATACTCGTCCCTCTATGGTTCCACCGTACGAACAGCATCGATCAATCAGATCCCTCTTCGCACTTGAGAAAATCCTGCCTTTTCAGGTGTTGAAATAGATCTAGTCACAGAATCTAGAAAACAGTCTTATGAGAATTAATCCTTGTGTTAGATAATTTGACCTTCGACTCTCATGCTGGAATAAGAAGCAAGAACTGATAGACAGATCTACAGCATAAAACCCCTAACGATTTGGCATAGCATTTTCTCGTTCAGAAAAACCACATGCTGAGTTTATACTAAAAATATAAAGTTATTGACTGGGTAGATTTTTTTCTTGATATGAGAATTTTCCTTAGTGTCTGGTACTTCCACAATTACATCAGACTAAATACCAGTTGGTTCTTTCGTAGTATTCACAGATTCATAGATGTATGTCTGATTTATTTATACTTCCTTAGTTGGTAACCCATATTCAATTTTGGTAGTATTTCAAATGATTCATTTTTGATACGTTTTGTCAGCATCTTTTGAATGATTGGAATATTTGTTTATAAACCTTTCAAAAGTGTCTGGGTATATATATGTTCAATAATTCACTTTGATATATTCCTACTAGAGTAGAGAAATGAGGTTTTAAGGCGAAATAAGGGTGTGAAAGCAGCTTAAGTGAAACAAATTGCTTCAAAACAAAAATTCAGATGTGCCAAAATTATAATTATTTCCAGATCACCAATTACACCCAAGGTATACCAAAAATAGATGCATATGGTCATTTCAGTTCTGCAGTTTGCTGAAAGCTTCAGGGACCGAATAAAGATACACCAATCCGCAATCGACACTGTGTGAAAAATTGTTTGGTTGAGATTTATCAACAGTTACACTATTGGGATTTCAAGAGAAGCGAGGAATATCCCTACATGACACACCCGCAAAATTTTTGGGTGTTTTTTCTTATAATATATGGTTCTTATTGAATGTTGAAACTTTTCCTAGAGATCAATTACCCATACACCAAACTTTTTTTTTACTCGACGCGCGTTTCGCTAACAAGGTTAGAATCTTCAGGAGGAGAAAATTTATAATGAATTTAAAGACTTGGGTTAGTGGTTTATATATCTGAAGTTTTCCGGTCCGATAAGGACTCTGTTTGTTACTGCTACTTATTCCAATAAATTTCCCGATAATGAAATGGTGCAGTCACTACCTGCAAAGTTTGTTTGGTCTGTCATTTGTAATTATTGATTATTCTGATTACTTTCTCAACAATAGATTGGAAAGCGGGCTGAAAGGGATAGGTCCCTCATCACCATTCATGCTGTTTTTACATTTTGTTATTTCTAGACTCTCACATGCATCGAGTAGTTTTGTGTCATGCATATGCTTGATCAGTTTAAGATTGCTTTAACCAATTTTGTGGTCATTGTCTGGGGCGTATTGGGCGACACTGGATTTTTCTCCCTTCTGTATTTCTATATTTTGTGTGTGCAAAATTGTCCTGGAAACGGGTTTCAATAGCTCGTTGGCCCTGACCGATGCATTTGTTGTTGTAATCTTGACAACTGATTTCATGGATTCCCGACTTCTCCAGATTTTTTCAATTCATCTTGGTATTTCTAAGAGGTGTCAACTTTCATACTCACTTTATCGAATATCTGTTGAAGTCCTCTAGTGTATCGGTTCATATGAGATCACCATAAACTTTTGTTTCTCTCATCTTTTTTAAAAGTCGAAAATTTACGAAGTGCATTCCTGAATTTACTTTTTCTGATTATCTCAATTATCTCTGGGTTAAAACCCTTCACTTCAGCTACGTACCTAATCACTCCCTTTTCATTGTCGTACTCATCTTTTTCAAAAGGAAAAGTTATTAACCTATGGACAAGGAATGACAGTGCCGCCATTTCATGTTGTGGACAATGATTCGAGTCATTTGAAATTTATCTGAACGTGTTCGTGTCTTTCCTGTATTATTATGTATTATTATGTTTTTTAATTGAATGTTGTTACATGCACCCTGAATTGAACTAACATCATTAATTTACAAAGAAAACTCAAAGGCATATTCAGGATTTCTACTTGGAACAGGGGTCATTTTCTGCTCGGAGGGGGATGATTTCTCAACTCTTCTTATATCAACGTGACAGATTGTACCTATGCACCTATGTACCTATTAAAATGCAGTTTTTTGACCTTATAGAGGGTATTGAAACCTTCTCGTTACGTACTAGCTCGGAAAAGTGACTCTTTCAACATTGAAATGAGTGCGGAAAAGTAGACTTTTCCGTACTAATTGTTCCCTATTTTGATGGAATGGCTGGCAGGAAAAAGATTTCATTCAAACGAGGAGGTGATTGCAGAAACTGGCAGCTATATTTCAAACTTGGAGAAACCCTATTATTCGGAAGGGATCAACAAACGAGAGCAGCATTGGACGAAGTGTATAAGCTTGAAAGGAGACTATCTCGGAATACAAAAATGGTGTACCCCAAACAATTAGGTTATTTTCATTTTTGCATATACTTTCCCTACGAGCATCAATGTGATCAATGTTTGTATACAAGCATAACGTGACCTATATTAATTCTTCTTTCTTCTCGTATCGATATCGTATGAATCTTCCTATGCTCTCTGAATCATTCATGAACCCATTATCTCAAAGTTTTATGAAGTTTTTCCAAATTGAAAATTTTTCTGCAGTCTGTTCAGAGTTCATTGTTTTTTTGAATATTTTCCTTTATTCTAGATGATTTTAAATATCTATAATATTGGATTATTTTCCTCAATGCGAATAAACGATGAAAAACTTGAAGGCTAGACTGCTTTTACAGAGTTTTACAGCGATTAAATGCACTAGACCTTTTAACCGATTAAACTGATCAAAATAAACCGGGCGTTTGGCTCACTTTCCAGGTACTATCTCAGGTACTATATTGTTCCTGGGTTCTATTTTGAGATTTCCCGATTTACATTTTTTCTGGAAATAGTCTAAATATATATCTATTTTCTATAACTATTCAAGTAAATACAACCAATTAGGTATAATTGAAAAGAGAATGTTGTGCCCTTTCAAATGATATATCATTCGACCCCACTTTCCATTTAAAATTTTAGGGTTGTTACTCATCCTCGCTAGGGGGTTGAAGGCACAGGTAAAAAAATACATCTAGAATGTGTCCCCCTCGAAAGCAAAATTGACCTGTCCGAGCATTTTTGCGTTAAGTTACAAAAAAGGAGAAAAGCAAGGTGCATACTTTTCGTTGGACCACTCTGTATAATAATTTCAGATAAAATACCTCGACCTGCGGTCTCGGGATTTTATCAAATTATCATATACTCAAGTCATTGCTAAGCAAAATTTTGCAAATTATGGAAGTGAAGCACACATTTAAACCGATTAAACTTGGTGCACTGTTCTTTCTGTGCAAGTTGAATAACATTTCGCTGTGACACTTCACCTATTGACATATTAGGCCAAGAGCCAGGTACTTTTTTTCTGCAATCTTCTACAGAATTGATATTCTTGTTGGAAAATGTTCGGGGGTGTCCCCTGAATGTAAATTCAAGTTGGCGGGACGGGTTGAGCTTCAGCCGCCATCTTGGAAAACACGTTTTATCGAATATCTCGTGAACCGTGCATCGTACGATAAAAACAGTAAGGATCGTTTTTGTAGATAATGAAATTCTCTGCAACTTCTATTTGAAACTCTTTTCTGTATAAAGCATAGGTTTTTATTTATGGCGCGCCAAATACTGCCATTTATACTGTTTCATCAACCGTTAACTATATATTTAGCAATAACCATGCTGGGAAAAGTTTGGCGCGCTATAAATGAAAACCTATGCACTATACGGAAAAAAGTTTCGAATAAAAGTTGAAGAGAATTTTATTATCTACGAAAATGATCCCTACTGTTTTTGTCGTACGATGCACGGTTCACGAGATATTTGATAAAACGTGTTTTTCAAGATGGCGGCTGAAGCTCAACCCCCCCCCTGTCCCGCCAACTTGAATTTATATTCAGGGGACACCCCCAAACATTTTCCAACAAGAAAATCAATTCTGTAGAAGATTGCATTATGAACCTACTTTTTTTGCTCTGGCTCTTGGCCTATATTCGCTTCATAAAATTTTGTTGAAATGATATTGATGTGAATAAAGGTTTATTGACATAACATTTTTAACCCAGTGACACATTTTAAATTCCTTAGAATTCCCACGAACACCATTCTTTCGTGAACCGATAATTAGTTATGACCGCCGTATCCTCGCAACTCGTTAGGTAACGGTAACACAAAGCCGAACTCTATTGCATAAGAGTGTGTCTGAACAGTACAGTTGAATAATTAGCGTACTGAAACGAGCCGAACCATCTATCATCTATTGTGGGGATGACTAATACTTTCAATCATTTGTTGTGGTGTTTGTGAGGGCGTCGAAACCTTTGTGTTGCTACAAAACTCTCGATTTCGTTCGCCGAATGTGTGTCAGAGAAATTGACACGCTTTGTATCGGGAAAAGTGTTACGGTCGTATCTGCTGGGTTTGATCTTACCATCATCCGATCGTGTACCAATATTTATGTGATAATAATAATCCTAGCAGGTATTGTTGAGATGCATATAGGATTATGTTTCTTCGAAGAGAGACGGCCTAGTTTTTCATTAGAATTTACAAATAGTTGAAGTTATGTAGAACTCAACGAAAACTCCCCACATTGAATATTTCAGTTTCAGATAGTTCTGGCATGATATTAGCTTGATTTTCATTTTCTGAATCTGCCACAAGCCCTTAATTCTCACTTATAATATCACTAGTGCTTGAGTTATTTCTGGAATATTTTTCGAGCTCATGATTATTTTGAAAATTGTCCGGAGCCGAAGGCGAACGATAATTTTCTCGAAATATTCATGAGCAAGAAAAACATTCCCAGGATACTCTTTGAACGTCATTATTTTGTGGTGGATCTTTATTTGTTCCGTAGTTTTCTGAGTTTGTAACCTAACATAATCTGAAAAAAATGAGAATTAATATTGGAATGTATACAAGTGTAGAAGTACTCCATTCTATGACGGTAAAAAAAGTGTAAACTGTGTATTTATCCCATACAGCACCGATTCGTATGAAAATTCGGATATAGGTTCTACTTACCCTCTATTTCGAAATCCACTCTGTGCCGAGGGTTGCTTTTTTGGAGGGGGGGTAAAAACCACCCCTATTCGAAAAAAAAATAAAATTTTAGATTGGAGCATGTAATAAACTGAAATCATATTTATATCAGTAAAATCAATCAATTGATGATTTTTAATATAATTTATGGTTCAGTAATCAGGGTCAGCCTTTAACACTCCCTCCCCCTAATGACAGAATATCTTCAGAAAATCATAATTAACATGTTATTTGGCAGTTATTCAACTCATTCAGTATCTATTTGCATTTAATTTGAGATATAGCTTCTATCTACCATCTACTTCAGAGTTGAGGTTGTGCCTGGGGTTGACTTTTATTCATCAGAGGTGAAAACTACCCCTATTAAAAAAAAATTACAAAATACCAGTTTTGAGCGTATAGTCATCTGTAAATACGTTGAATTAACCTTGATAGACAATTTCTGAACTATTAAACAGTTTCGACCCCTAGAAACCAGCCTTATGATAGTATTCATTGAAAAATTATATCGAAATTGTTATTGAGTAACCAGGAAACCCAACTGTATGAAAATTCAGACTGAGACTCTATTTTAAAGTTACCTCTGTACTCGGAGATGCTTTTGATTCTTTAAGGGTGAAAACTAACCCATTAAAAAAAGGTTAGGTCTAGATTTGGATGTGTGATCGATTGAAATCATCTTCAAATGTATTTACTATGTGTATTCATCAATATACTAATGTACGTACTCTAATTTCTACAAAAACTGTTTTGTTTTTTTCCCATAACTCGCTTAGTCTTTAAGCAATCAAATCCACCAAAAAAGTATGTTGTAGCTTTTTTCAAGAGCTATAAGCTCATTCACATGATATTTTGTTTCAGATCATATTTTTGAAAAGGTTCATGCTAAAAGGGCCCAAAAAAAAGTACTTTGCGCGAACCCTCACAATATTTAACTGGCCATATCTTACTCTATTTCCAACCCGCAGAAAAAAATTGAACACCAAAATTTTCAGAGAAGAATAACCTTCAGTTTTGCAGAAAATTTTGCATGTGATCATTACTTTTCGAGTTATTTCGAAGAAATGGTGATTTTTCGCTGAATTACGTATATGATTTTTTCTCTTCAATCTCAATTTTTTCCAAAACTACGTACTTTCAATTGATGAACAACTCGGAACTCATCATGAGAACATGAATGAAGTGAATTATGGAGTAACAACGATTTTTTTCAAAGGGGGTGAAGAGAGGATGAGTTATTCACAATTATTTTTCAACAAAAGAATAGGATTCAACATTATTTCCTTCATATCTCGGTCAGTTTTGATGCTAGAAACTTTTATAAATAACAAAAATTAAGGATATTGAAGGACTACAAAAAAGGTCGAATGAGTTTTTCCAGAAAAATCCATTGGCTTCTGGATATTGTACGTAGAAACTTTCCATTTTGGCGTTTGAAAATACCAATCAACTTTCAACAAGAAATTATTTAGTTTGTAGTGGGTTTGCATACATCACAAATGAACAATCGCCTATGTATTTTCAAAAGCTGTAATTTTGCTCTCTGCAGGTTCTTCGATTAGATACATATTTTTCCAGTTACTCGCGAAAAAGGATCTGAAAACGTGTTTATTTTGCCTGAAAACCGACAATTTCACTCGCGAATAAGTCGAACAGTATTGCTCTTCAGAAAAAACTTCATTGAACAAAAAGTGCTTAGAATTAGTAGATTTATTGATTGCCGCACTTATTTCCGATAAAAATTTTTTCACCCCCAAGAAGGGGTGGCATCCACCCCCAAGGAGAAAGCAACCCTCGACACAGGGTAGATTTTGAAAAAGAGGGTATGTAGATCCTGAATCCAAATTTTCATGCGAATCGGTGCTGTATGGGATAAATGCACGGGAAAATGGTCATAGACTGGACTAAAGGGCAGATTTTTAATCTGCACCGAAAAGTTGCTGCGTCTATTGAAAAACAGTTCTTTCTGGATAGAACAAGTCCAATTAGTCAGCAACTTCTCGTATATCTCAAATATCTTTTGTTGGCAATCTTCGTAACTGTTGATGTTCCCCGAAATTTTCTCACAGTTTCAAAATGAAAAAAAATTATTCACGAAGATTGCCAACAAGAGATATATGCATTAGAACAGGAATTTACGTATAAGTTTTGAGAACGAAAACGGATTTTAGTTTCCAAAATGTTACCGTTAAGTATAATTATAATATATATAATAGTTCTTATTATTTTTTAATAGGCTAAATTTAAGATATACGAGAAGTTGCTGACTAATGGGAATGACGGCTGCAAAACTCTACCACTAGGAGCGCCACCACTGCATGTAACTTTGACAGCCTCTCAAGTCAAATGACAACAACTCAAAACATCAAACGTCCCTTCTTTGCAATAATTACGAATATAAAGATTTGAAATCGACATAAAATGGTCTCATGTAGTGCATTCGGATGTGAAAATGTAGGTACGCATTTATTTCCGAAAGAAATGAAACTGAAAAAGCTGTGGGAAGTAGCTCTGAAAAGAAAGCCTTTCAGGCTTCTGAACATTCTAGATTATGCTCAGGTCACTTACAAAAGAACGTAGCAGGGCTAGTAGATGGTTATTATGATGATTTTTAACGAAACACCTCTGTAATCAGTTTGAATTTTTTACCTTTCACTCAGATCTTTTTTTTTTATTTGAGGGATCCACCACGTCCCCTCAACAAACTTTTCAGTTCTGGTACAAACATCCATATCTGTCGGTTGGAGAGGAAACATCCTTATGATTCTTGAGTATCTTTTGAAAATATTCATTAAAATAAAAATAAAACATAACCTGCAAAATCACTCGTTAGGCACATGCAGTCGTGCTGCCACCTACTAAAAGCCTTGGGTCATCTTCCCCATTGGACTTGTTTTATCCAGAAAGAACTGTTTTTCCATAGACGCAGCAATTTCTCGGGGTAGATTGAAAATCTGCCCTTCTACACTTGTATACATTCCAATATTAATTCTCATTTTTTCAGATTATGGTAGGTTACAAACTCAGAAAACTACGGAACAAATTCCAAGGATTATTCAAGTTCGCGTGATATTCGGTAAGAAAATTTCACACTTTATTAAACAACAACTAATTATTTGAAATGTATGTTTCAGCCTCCAAAAGAAAGTCATGATAGGCTGTGGATTACAGTAAAGATTTAACAATTGAATCTCAATTGCCTCGTTTTGTCACATTCGGTCAAGAAACTACCAGAGTTATTCATTGTAACGATTTCAACTGAAGTGAAGTGTCAGTGTCAGTGGCTCGTAAATGTTCTGCTAAATTACTCTTGTATTTTTTTTACTTCTGCTCAAAGTGGGTAAGTTACATGAAATTTCAAACAAAATATTCTCCACTTATGTCAAAAAAAGTCAATTCGCTGCAGGTTACTCATGCGGGAAAAAATTTCCGTTAAAATACCTGAACTGCCAATAGTTGTCATGGTGACGCGAAATAAAATATTCATTTCATTGAGCTAAAACTGTGGGTGTGTGAAATATTCCAGGATATTTTCTCTCAGTTCCAAAAGAAATTAAAAAAATCATTTTAATCTCCATAATCAAAATGAAAATCTCACAGCTCATGAGGTTTTTCTTGCTATTTTTTTGTTCAGTTGTGGTTGGGTAAGAGACGCCATAGTTTTTGATATATACAAGTAGTGCCGACCCACAAATATATTTAAAAATATCAATATCAATTCAATTTCACAGAGAATCTGAAACAAGAATTAGTTCTATTTCGTTTTTGAGCTATTGAATGTAATTATGAGATCAAATTCACCCAGGTCAAATGTTACATATATCATCATTTAAAAATAAACAATACCGGAAGCGGCCGCCAATAAGGGTCCTAGTGGAAGAACAGCATTTAGCCTTACTGAACAATTGTACAATCTTTTTGTAGTATGTATGTAACCGGGTTGAATAATAAACGTATTATTATTATTATTATTATTATAATTTAGAATACACTTGGTCCGGTTTTTCAATCTCCTGGTGAGAAACCTTACTGTCAGCTAAGTCCTCATCAACAGCCAATCGAAGTGAAGATTTAGCTGATAGTCATTGAAAAACTGGCCCTAAATAAGCCATTACCTAACAGCTGTCAAATACGTAATGAATGGTTCAAAATAGAGGGATTAGAGAAAAATTGTGCTTGTAATGTGGTTATGGTTCCCTGCGACTCCGCCAAATATTCGTTTGGGACGAAATTTTTCGTTACAACACCGATTTGAAATGTGGGAATTGATTCATTCTGAATTATGGAAAAATTTCAAACCTGATGGAACTTCTCGAATGATGTATCACATACGATGCACAACCTTTCGAAAAAACTGGAGGATAAAGGAGCTATAAACGAAAGGAAAAACCCTGTAATTCTCGAAAAACACCGCGTGAATCAAATGACAGGAGAAACGAATCAACATTCACTTTGAATTGTTGAGGTCTGTATGCCTCAGGAAAAACCTCTCTCGGTAAGGAGTTCCTAAGTTCAGCTGTTATATTGAAAAGAGGTCCCTCAACAAGACAGGCTCGACAGATTTCCAAGCTCACAACATAGGGGTGGGAATTCTGCACTCGGCGAGTCATCCGTGTTGAAAACGTAGGAATTCGGAGTCACAGTTCTTGATCATTTTTATAATTTAGCGGTTACGCTTCACTCGGGTAGCATTGATTTGTTGGAACCTCTGAATTCAAATTTGTCTAAACCTAACGGGTAATTTCATTTCAAGCCATCAAAATCATCCGGAACTATTTACAGATCTTCATAGACCGCAAATGTTTCATATATGGTATGTTGCCATATTAAAAAAGTTGTTAGGGTATAATAATAGGAGTGAAGTCACTCGAGCAAAAAAATGGAACTGTTTTCTTTGGGCTTTCTCAATATTACTTCGTTATACTTCATTTTGAATATTTTATATTTTCCGTAGTCAAACACTCCTACGAACACCATTCAATAAAATCGAAGTTTATAGCAATTTTCATAACAAAAAAGTAATAGTTTTTAAAACCGTGACAAGTGTTTCGCTTTACAATAAATGCCCCAAACAAGAATAATGTTGATTGGTGAAGCTATTGTATAATGAAACATGTTGTGGTTTTGTGAGTATTGTACAGGAAACTGTACTATGTTTTGTTATATAAAGATTTTCACCAAGTATCGGCCAGTTCTATTCAGAATTCCTGTAATATTCAATTAATGAAATATTGATCTACATTCAGGTAGAATTCACAATGTTGCGAGGAAACAAGAAGCATGGGGGTAAAATCAATTATGATATTTTTATATCGAATGCCATCGGCTTCGGTCTCAATCCTGCAGCAAGTAGGCCTTGTTTGTAACCCCCTCCACCATACCTCAGGACAAGAATGGTTATTCAAGGACCTGTTGACGATGAATCATGAAAGAGTAATTCCGCAATAAGACGGAGAGAAGTTCTCATGGAGGAAAACTCTGCCCTATTGAAGAATCGAACCCACGATCTACCGATCATGGAACAGGCACACATCCACCTGCGCCAACTAACTCGCCCAGAAATCGTAACTACAGGGAATCAAAGATATTTAGAGGAAGAATTCACAAGTGAGTATAAGGAAACTTGCAATCTATATAGTATCAGTACTGGCTTGGCCAAGAGTCAAACTCAAGATGTATGAGCCTCCGAAGAAGCTAGCCATTCGCGCCAGCAGAACGCTAGGAAAAAAATCAAAAAAAAAAAACGACGGCAAAATCGAACAAAAGAAGTGATAGTGAAAACCTCGGCCGCGAAAGCCTTAAACATTTTGTCAATCTATACAGTAATGAAACAAGGTACATTCTCTTAGAATTTCCTGATCTAGCGATATGTCAAGGAACCTATTGACTGAAATAAACAACACTATAAGAAAAAAAGAACTGAGGTAATTGTAGATAGGCAGGGTACGAACTTTCGCTGAGGATTTCACACTTCTTTGATACCCTTCTTCTGGAAATAAATGTCATATTCTACGAGAAAAAATAAAATTTAGTTTTTTTCAACTTAAGTTTGAAACACTCTGTGGAGTCAAAGAGTGCCCTAATGTCAAGACGACTTCTTCCTCGACAGTATGTTTTCTAGTTCATATCGATATCTTGATTTTTATTGAAGGGAAATCTGAGAATGAACGATTTACTTTTAATCATAAACGTAACTAAACCTAATTAAACAATAAGCACATAATAATAAAATGGAAAACAAATACTTATATCGGTATTGCTCCCTCGAGCTTGAATGAAAGCATTTATTCTTCTGGCCATGCTTTTCACTAAACCGCTTACATTGTCCTGATGAATAGCTGTCCATTGCCCCAGTAGGGATCTTTGCACCAGGGTTCGAATCCGCCAACCGAGCATATTATAGACGTGTTCGAATTTAGATCTGGACTGTGAGGTGGCCATTCCATGTGGAGGATGCCAGCATTAACTAAGTATTCTCTGATTATCGAAGAAGAAAAACTCAGCTCCTACTAACTCTGCCAACATTTCATTCATGTACCTTTCAGCATATTTCCCTGGAATATATAAAGATATAAAATGGTGTGTGATTCCGTAGAAAAGCGAGCTCATACTGGGACTACATGTACACTCAGCTGTATGTACCTGTCTCGAGAAAACGATTATGATCACGCTGCACTGTACTTCGTGAACATCTCATTCTGTCAGCGACATATGTTTGGCTTCCACCATCGGGAATTGGAGCAATAATCGCAGCCACAGTTCTTGGACCTGAAACCATCTTACCTTATTAACTGACAACCAAAATTAATCGTGTTTTTCGAAATACATCCCCAAAAACAACAATATTCCAAAGATGTGTCCCTTATTATTATCAATAAACCATAGGGGCTGATAATTGAAATTACTCCAAATTTTTAGCGTGTCCATTGTGTTTCTTCATCATCTCTCAAACGACTCAATAGAGTGTTCAATGTTTTTCATCATTATGAACTGTCATGAGAGGTATTTTTTGTTTACATCAAAAGTAGTGTATGAGGACGACCGTTTAACCTAAAACTTGATGAAAATGTATCACTACTTTGGGTTTGAGAGCCGTCGTTTCTTGGAATTTCTTCTTGACTTTTCGCTGGCGCTAGTGACTAGCTTCTTCAGAGACAGATACATCTTGAGTTAGACTCCTATTTTAATCGATCAGATGATTCCACCATTTTTCAAAAGACTGTGGTATGAACTTTTCAATCATTTCGGTGCATACAGAGTGTTCTTTCATAAAAAATGAAAAATCAATAGATCCCGAGTTTTGGATGCCCCTTCTTGAGGCATTGCTTCCTTTTTTGCATAAGGAAGCAATTATTGTGTCCACCTACGCTTCGCAGATACACCCCGTAGATATATCAGTCCCAAAAATACTGAATTATTCGTTTCAAATAAGTATGTTTTTCGGAACACTTCAAATCTGTCTCTTACGGGATTTGAAATTTTAATGTATATAAATTCGCCCTCAAATAAATATCAAATCTGTAATTCCACTACACTTCCAACCACTTCTTCAATACAATCACAGGAAGATTTCGCTAGCCATTGTATAGACGAAACTGAATGTGGAATTCAAATCATGCATTCAAAATTTTATTTCGCATCAACAATAAATATTCATCACGAAAGAAATGACTTGATAATTTCCGTTTGTTTGTGCTTATTGTGGATTTAATAATTCAAGGATCTTTCACGATTTTGTTCGACCTTGGAGGAGGTGTGTCTGGTAACTTATATGAAAAGGTCGGTCAGAGATTGTTTTGATTTATTCAACGTGAAACATTCAAAATAATATGAATAAAATCGAAAGTAGAATCCATAAAATTGTTTTCTTCATTTTTGGATTCGGCCATTATGATCGAACTTTCAGACCAATTTTCAATGCATTTATGACAACTGTGATGTGTTGAAATGATCATTCATATATTATGAATGCTAATGAGCTATAAACACATGTCTGCAATCGCAGGTTTTTCTTGGGTGATATGTCCACTATTCCTTTTTTTATATATTTCATATGCTGGATTTGCCCAATGACATTAATGGCTTATATGATGTCTTGAATGGATAAACTCGTTCTCTCAAGACTAGAACCAAGTTACAAACATTCCTGACTAAATCATGTGTAGTTTAAAATGCTTGTTTTTACGCAAACCGATTGTTCATCCCTTACTTAAAATCAACCCTTATGAGTTGAAAGTTGTTGGGACCTGAAAACGAGTTTTGAAAATACGGCTCGAACTTTAACACTGGAGAATGAAAAGTGATATCATTGGACTTGACTATATCCTTATGATGCGTCTGTAATTGCAATTTTTTCTTGAGTGATATGCCCACTCATTCCTCTCTTGTATGATTCAACACTCCATACTCCTTTATCAATCTTCATCGTGTTATGACTACCAATTTCAGAACTCAATATATTTTTCATCTCCAGATACAGATACTGAATCATTCTCAGATGCTATCACTTTTATTTCAGGAAATAATATCAAATCACTAATAATTCATTATAAACAAGGGCTAGGAGTTTACTGTAGATGTGTCTTCATGGCCCACCAGGCTTTTCAATCCGCAATCGAAAAACTTCTATCAGCCAATCGGAAGCCTGTCAATCACCAGATTCAAGAATCTACCCTGAAAATCGTTCCCAATTATATCAATTTAATGTAAAAACCGTGATTGCAATCTAAAAACTTCCTCACTACCAGAAAGAGGATGTTAAATATTCTCAACATTCACAAGATGAAGTAAACTTTGAATTGGGTAATCAGAGAAATTATGATAACAATTGTCCATTCAAAAATTATCCACAACGAAATTGAATTGCTAATATCACGAGAACGGATAATCCTATTCTCGAAAAACCTAGTGTTGGATAGGAAATTAATCGGTCTTTCAAAGGAGAATCTTCTCTTCTTTCAACTGATGAAATTTGGCCAGAACTTGATGAAAATTCAAGGAAACCTAATTGAAATTGAAAACTTTTCCTAGAGATCAATTACCCTAACACTAAACTGATATTTTTGCACTTTCGCTAACACAAGGTTAGCATCTTCATCTTCATCTAGAAGAAAATTGAGTATCAATTAGGGTAATTGATCTAGAGGAACAGTTTTCAACTTTTACACCATATATTCCAATCTCATCGTTTATTACTAATTGAAAATAGTTATTTCGATACCGAGGCATAAAGTGAATCATTTTCTTCGAGAGAGAAATGTAGCTTTCCGAGGCTGAAAGCTTAGGAAAGACTTTTCTTGTGAGAGAAATATTATCGTTTGCCGAAATTTGTATATTACATCATTGACATCATTTGAAATAATTTCATAAAATAAACATAAAGTGAATATTGGCCCTATTAATTCCAATAAATGTCATGTTTTAAGTAGGCATTGCAACTAGATGAACTACTTCTACAACAAAAATTTTTGTAAATATCATGACAAACTCCATAAATCAATGCACTATAAAGAGATTATCAACAAGGAAAAATACAAAGAAAACCCCCTGGATTACTCCCGCACTAATAAAATCAATTAATACAAAGCAAAAACTATACAATAATTTGAAAAAAAATCAAAATAACGAGTTATTAAGAAACCAATTCGAAAATTACAGGAATAAACTTACTGCTCTCATTGAAATAACTAAATATAATTATTACAAATCGCTGATAGAACAAAACCCTAATGATTCCAAGAATCTCTGGAAAGTTGTGAAAGAAATTAGTAAAACAAATGAAACCCCCAAACGCATCGATTCTATTAAAAATAAACACGGAGACCTATTAACAGATACGAAAGACATTGCTAACGAATTTAACTACACCTTTTCAGTCGTCGGAAAAACTCTAGCTGAAAAAATATTACCCGACCTGAATTATCACCACAACAGACGTCGAATTCCCAATAGCTTAAAGCACATAAAGAAATGGTTTGATCATAGGTTACTTACCCTCAACCTTGAGAAAACCACTTATCTCCCATTCAGCATCAACAAAACAAGAACACCAACATTTCAAAGCCTAGAGTTCACAGCAGCAAACAAAGCTCATTCAATATCAGCTGAAAATGAAGTAAAATACCTGGGTGTATTGATTGATAGTCACTTGAAGTGGAACTCACACATAAATTTCATAATAAAAAAAATTAATTGTATACTATTTAGGTTTAGGTTACTGAAGAAAATCTTACCCATTCGACAACTGAAGATATTATATCACTCACTAGTAGAGAGCCATATTCGATACGGAATATCTGCATGGGGTTGTTTGTCTAAGGCATACATCTACCCACTTGAAGTTCTGCAAAAAAGATTTCTGAAAATCATCTATTCAAAAAGACGAACTTACCCTTCAGATCTCCTCTATCAAGAATCAGGTATTCTAGACATCAGACAACTCTTTGTACAAAATATTATTTGTCACTATCATCAAAATAAAACAAAAAAACAAATTGTCTCTCACAGATATGAAACAAGACTGAGAGGCAGCTTCGTAGTCCCGTTCATGAAAAAAGCACTCGGACAGAAGTCTTATGAGTTTGTTGCCCCGAAACTCTTTAATAACATACCCAGGGAACTGAGAGAGATCATCAACATCCATGTCTTCAAAAAAAGGCTAAAATATTATATCATCGCAAATCCACGTAATCATTTCACAAATTTGCTTGAAAATTAATAAGTTTCCCCACCCTCCCACAATAGTAACATTTAGCTTTAAGATATTTTACTAATCGACAAACCTTTATATATTCATTGTCCCACCTATTCTCCTATTATATATTATATATTGTGTTATATTATTACAGTTAATTTTTGTCTTTCACCTCTCAACAATTTAATTTTAATTATTTTATTATTGTATCATTTCACTGTCAAGGTGTTCCTTGAACTTGAAACAAGTGTTAAATCACTTATCAAGTTTAATTTATTCACAAAATATTGTATTGTATTTTATATTGAATTGTATTATTGTATTTTTGGTGAATAAACTACTACTACTACTACTTCATGTATTTCCCAAAAAATGTCACTATCGTCATAATGGATGTCATTTACCCACGTAGAGGTTACAAATCTTGAACACGTATATACAGAGTGATTTACGGTGGGTGGCACATTAGATATTTCTGGTGAAATTGAATGTAGGGCGTTATCGGACATTCTGTACCCAACTAAAATATTTTTGGCAATGCGGTGTTGCCACTTCTATTAGAAAGTAGATTCAACTTTGACTTTTTGAAGGGAACACCCTGTGTATAATATTATTTTAGGAATCTACAACGATAACATTACAACTTTTCGAAATATGAATTATTTAAACTATGACCTTTAAAAATGCTGATATCTCTGAGTTGAGAAATACTATGGTATCGAAATTTGGTTTGGAGTTAGGTGATACTTAGAGGCTTCTCACTCTTCAGCCCAATCTCCGTTAATTCAATACAGGGTGGTAAATGAATAATTTCTATTTGATTTAAAACGTGACCTGAAGTTGATTATTCCAAATAAAACATCCTGTATATTATTGGAATTCAGAAAGCTGTTGAAATTTGCTTTCTTTCTATGTATATCACGCGTATATCTAGCTTGTCAAGTTTCGGACTTATGAGCATTCTTTTGGGAAAATGTCCCTTCAGATGGTATTCACATTCGGTATTTTGTAAGCAGGCGATGAATACTATTTGACAGTAAAGTTGTAACAATTTCCTTATGATATCGACATTTCCGAATTCGCATCCACCTTGAATCACCCTGTATATTTGGGTTCACAAATCTAAGTTTTATCAACCCAGAAGAGCGACAGTGCGAAAGATGTACTTGAAAAGTGTCTGTTGAAAAGATCAAGTTTTATTTTCGAAAACTGAGCAAGGCTTCAATTATTGAAGAAGATATGAGTTCTGATGAAGAACGTGAGAACCTTCATCTTTTTTACGTTCGGTACTGAGATACTTGGTGGTAGCTACCGTATCGTATCAGCGTTAGCTTTTTTGTATGATAATGACGGTGTGTGTACGTTAATGAAGATAAAAACACTTCGAAAATTCGTGATCGTGGAAATTGTGTCCTTCTACCTCGCCTTTTTCTGTGTTAATAATTGGTTAGTTTGAAACCTAAAAGTACTGTTATAGTGCTTTGTTATAGGCTGAATGAGCAGTTGTATAGTGAAACACATGTAGAGGTTCACTTAACTTGTAGCAAAACGCAGATAGTTTTTTCCACCCTGTACGATCTCTATCCACTAAACTCATTTTCAAGTACGCCTTTTATATATCGGTATGATGGGATGCCTACGGCCACAAATCAAACACCTTGCGAGAACTTCCTTAAAGTAGAAGTTAAAGATAAATTGAAAGTAAAAGTTTGATCTATAAAACAAGCATTACTCGAATTGTGGAGGCCTGCGCATGTATCTTTATTTTAGGTAGGCTATGATAAATTTACTATTTACGTAGGTTATCTGTGGGTTAGCTGTGTTTCGTCGATACCTGTGTTATTTGCTACTGGGCATAAACTAGTGAAGGTTTACAATATTATGGAAGCCGCAGTCCAGTATAAACCGTAAAGTAAAAATCACACGATGAAGTGTTTTTCAATAATTACCCTATCTTCTCTATGATAAAATCGTCCACATCACCCTCTGGGCGACGCCGACGCCTCAAGACTATTTTTTCAACACAAATCTTGCGTATTCCCTGAAACTTCAACGTTATCGACCGTACTCACTGTATATGCTGGTAGAGCTCAAGATGAGTAATGACCTATCATTGATTATAAATCACGATGTTCAATTACTGACCAGAGAAATAATATTTGGTTTTCTGAAAAAATATTTCCATGAATCAGTCGATTTACTGTTCTTCATCACAGGGTGTTGTAATGATATAATCATTATATAATATCCATAAAAGCAATGTCGTCAAAATATCAACTTGATTAATTATACTCATCTATGATCATCTATGAATCATTGCATAATATATCTTCACGCGTTATAAGTAACACAACTGATTACAACAAATGAATTTACGCAAGCCAAAAACTATTTATAAATTTATTACCAGTACTCTGAGGAGAGAGTGTACATTTGCATGTGAAGGTACATCTCTCGCAGAATGCGAATAGTCGTTCAAAGAACAAATGAGCAAAGATCAATATACTTTTCTAGTGGGTCTACGCAATATTCACAGAGTCGAACTCTTCAATATCAGTATTGTTTTTTATTCCTTTATATGATTTATAACATAACAATGAATATTCATACGTGGACTGTGGATATGACAATGTTGAAAGCGCAGTTGATTTTCGAATATACAGCTCAGAGATCTCGCTCATCCAAATACGGGAAACAATAAAACCCCAAATGATTGCTTTCTGGACAAAAATACTACCTGAGAATTGAATTCCGAAGAGAATGACGGGTCAAACGATCCGATCGGATTATTAGAACCGGAGAAAAGCAGGAAAAACGGGGAATTTGTGTTTTTTTCATTCATAACTCTGCCATTTCTCAATATTAAGAGCTGAAACTATGAACGATAGTGGCTATTAACGTGCACTTCTTTCTGTGCGAAATCTAGATTCAGTCGGATAAATAGTTTTCTCACAATCTTCATTTGAATTTTTCATTTATATTTTCGCGGAGAGCTGGATGCGTTTGAGGCCGTCCAATTGAAATTTGAATACGCGGTTTGCCGTTTTCCCTCATGTTAACACATTCAAACGCGTTTTATCGAAAAATCAGAATAATAGTATATTACTTTATGAGGCGGAGAAGCATGACTTTTCTTGACGCGCCCGATATTACGCGCCGAACGAAGTGAGGCGCGTAATAGAGGGCAAGTCAAGAAAAGTCGCTTCTTTGCCGAATAAAGTATACTATTTTTTCTTCAAACGTAGCAATTTTCAACCATAAATAGTACAATTCATACGCTATTTTTACTCGAAATTAACTGTGACAACTATCAAAGTCGTCTAGATGTTAGAAATTAAAATAATTAAGTCGTCGGTGGGATTTGCGTCTCCCTGGTTACAGTTGTTTGACAGTTATTTTATGTTATTAAAGACAGCTTATTGTTGTTGCAACCGCAAGCGCAAATTTAGTGCGAAAATGGAAAAGCTAAACGAAATTGAGTCCGCGGCTAATGATGCAGTAGCACGTTTGGGGCCCTTCAAGTCCGGAATAAAGTATCGGTTAGCGTACAAGCACTTCCAAGAGTGGTGCGATACAAGAGGAGTACGGCAAGTTACCGAAGACGTTTTACTGGCATATTTTAATATAATGGAAAATGAAAATAAATGGAAATCTTCTACAATGTGGTCACGATACTCTATGATAAAATCCGAGTTAGTTATTAGAAAAAATGTGGATATAAGCAAATTTTTAAAGTTACGTGCCTTTCTGAAAAAGACAAGCGAAGGATATACTGCAAGGAAGTCTAAAGTTTTCACTGAAGTTGTATTTGGGATTAAAGGTGAAAAAAATTATATTGCGAAGCATGTAGTATACTCTACTAAATTATAAAAATATTTCAGATTGTTTTGTTAATTGGGGTTACCGGCGCCTGTCGATGCGACGAATTGGTAAAAATGAAGACTGTGGACATTGAGGATAAAGAAAATGTAATAATTATCAGAATCCCAGACAGTAAAACACGACAAATTAGATCTTTTACGATAATTGGTCAAAACTAAATTAAACTATATAAAAAGTATGCATCACTGCGGCCTGAAAATTTCACAGAAAACCGATTTTTTATAAAGTACCAAAATGGAAAGTGTTACCGAAGCGTCATGGGAATACATTCGATCAGCGCAGTAGCCCAAAAAGTAGCTAGTTATTTAAATTTAAACGATGCAAGCGCATACACGGGTCACTGTTTACGACGAACTTCAGCAACACTTTTAATTGATGGAGGCGGAAATCTAGAATGCCTCAAACTACATGGGGGCTGGAAATCAAGCACGGTTGCCGAAGGATATATAGAGGATTCAATAAGAAATAAGAACGATAATGCTCAAAAAATTTTAAACCCTCATGATTCGCCAACATCGGGAATGATTGCTGAAAGTTGTGCTCGACCATCAGTATCATCAACAATTACCAATGCGTATCAAGAGTCGGGAACATTTTTGCACGGTTTCAATTTTGAAAATGCTTCATTAACTAATTGTACTTTTAATATTACTATAAACAAAAATGATGTTCATTTGTTTTTGATGAAATTTGTATTGTTACTTTGTGACATGTTTCATATTGTTGCCATGACAACATTTTTCCCTCCGCCGCACAGTGGTCCCAAACTCCGAAAATCTGGCCAAAAGTCAAAAATGTTTTCAATTCGGGTGAAAGTCTGTACCCTGGAGTTTTCTGGGTCGCTGATTACGAAATCGAAGTCAAAATGTATGAAACCAAAATGGCAGATACAATATGGCGGAAAAATTCCTCAAAACGTATTCAATTCGTGTAAAAGTCTGTACTCGGGGTACATCGGGGTCGCTGATTACGAATTCGAAATGAAAATTTAGAAAACAAAATGGCTGATCCAATATGGCGGAAAACTCCTTCAAAAAGTATTCAATTCGAGTAAAAGTCTGTACTCGGGGTATATCGGGGTCGCTGATTACGAATTCGAAATGAAGATTTAAAAAAAAAAAGGCCGATCCAATCTGGCGGAACACTCCTTCAAAAAGTATTCAATTCGTGTGAAAGTATGTACGCGGAGTATATCGGGGTCGCTGATCACGAATTCGAAGTGAAAATATAAAAAAACAAAATGGCCGATCCAATATGATGGCGCAAATTTTCTTTAAAACGTATTCAATTCGGGTAAAAGTCTGTACTCAGGGTATACCGGGAACGATGATTACGAATTCGAAGTTAAAATGTAGAAAAACAAAATGGTTGATCCAATATAGCGAAAAATTTTCTCAAAAACATTCAATTGAGGTAAAAATATGTACTCGGGGTATACCGGGGAAGTCATTTACTTAATTTCGTTAAGATGAATTTTTTTGGAATGTGCTCATTTTCCTGTCTTAAATTCATGTAAAACTCAATTCACTCTATTAATGAAACAAGTGAAAAACGCTCTGAAACTTTATCGAAATATCGATTAAAATTCACTTCGCGAACCTCGAAAATACAACTTTGAAATGAAGCATTCTTAACTAATGTCAAACAATATTTTGTTTTCTGTTTCTTTCAACTCCGGCCCTACTAGAATGTTTACTTCAATTCATACCAAATTTACTCGCAATAGGAGCACTTCACATCTAGTCCTTTTTGGCCAAAAATTTGCTTCGCGAGCCCACTGTGCGCCGTAAAGAAATGGGAAAAAAAACTGCTGCCGGCGAAGACATCAAACTTTGACAGGATCAAGTTAGATAAGTAATGTCATCATTATTTGACGTTTGAAGAAAAACGTTTCTTTACTGTTCACGTCCACTTTGCAAATCTATTTTTTTTTTATTTCAATCGGACGACCTCAAACGCATCCACGAAAATATTTCCAAAAAAATTCAAATGAGGATTGTGCGAAAAATATTGATCCGACTGATTCCAGGTTTTGCACCCATAAAGTGAACGTCAATAGCTACTATCATGCAAAGTTTCAGCTGCTAATATCGAAAAATGGCAGAGTAAGGAAAAAAAACAAAATACAATTTTCCGGTTTTTCCGCTTTTCTCCGGTTCTAATTATCCGATCGGATCGGTTAACCCGTCATTCTCTTCGAGATTCAATTCTCTACAGTTCATCATAGATGGTTTAGAGTCTTTTCAATTCATGCTTGCGCCCTCAACCTGATATCAATCAAAAGAGCTGTTTTTTATGGAGTGATAAAAATTACTGATGAAATTTAACACAACAATCTTCGTTTATTTACGTGCACTACATTTAATGGATTTAACCCCTATTCTACTGACCAGTCTTCGTTGCAGTCGCACACCACTGCTTGGTCACACCAAAAGAATCATGCTACCCTCCAACTCTTTGTATTTTGCATTCCATCCTGGTGAACTCTCAATATAACCACTTCCATCAGGACTTTGAGGTGAAACAGTTACATTGTCGAAAATGATTCGTGTACAAATTTCAGAAATCAACAAATCTAGCGTGTTCAAATCATATAAACTCTAACTAAATGGAGGTGGCCGATACTTGATGAAAATTCATATCAAACAAATAATATACTCCTGCTTGTAAGATTTTCACATATTAGAGTTAACTAAACTTCGACACCTGTTACTGAACTGAAAGTAATGTTCCTACTTGAGAAAGCTATTGTATGGCAGAACACGTTTAGTAATGTGAAAATGTCATAGGCAACTGTATAATATTCCTTCATTTAACAATACACAGGGTACTGATTAATAGCGTAGAATATCGAAGTTATATTTTTTCAATTACCAATAACATATACTGCTTTCCATATTCAGACTTCCTCCGAAAAAACTTCTCATAAAACATACAGTTTCATGAGTATATACCGAGCGGATCAACACTCGTGCTCAAAAGAATGGAAAATCCTATTCAGCCGTCCCCATTTTCAAAAGAAACATAATTGAAGAGTTCAGATACTTCATGAGGTTTGGAAAATTTTGTTTTTTCCTTGTGAATAATAATTGAGCCAAATAACTTCCTACTCATAATATTACAAATAATATATTGTCCCATGTATGAGTTCGGCTTGAGGAGTACTCTCTGAAAATATAGTATTATAAGGGCAAATAATGAGCAGTTGGAAGCTAACACCATAAATAATACAGAAAAAACTTTTTCGGCAAATAATTCAACCGATAATCCTGAGTGTATGGATCGAAGCTATATTTTTTCAATCTTCAAGCTGCTTATGCTTCAATGTGAAGTGAGAATAATCAGCATTTCTGAAGCACGAAATACATTGAAGAGACATGAGCCTTGTGAACACTCTACTGTCTCTGTGCCTAATGAAAATACCATATTTTGCTCGATTGGTTGATTTCTCTTTCCGGAAATGTAAACGGTCAGTAGACTTCTTTCAGTGTTTGAATCCTGGGATGTTTATGAGGATTTCATTGATGTTACTACAGTAGTTATTCTCTGTATACTTTCGGATGAAATAACTAAATCGCTCACCGAGAACATACTGGAATACCCGATGTTGATGGTTGTTTCTTTATATACCACATGAAGTATTTCGTGCTTCGTCCATCATCAAGATGAATTGTACCTACTCAAAAATGGCTAATGCAGGGGTTTCTTTTCATATTCTAGTGGGGCTGGTATTTTTTTTGCTTTGGATTTGGTATAATTATCGTAGCTCTTGGTATATACCTATATAACCCGTTATATTTTTAGATAGTACTTTTCAGGAGGATCCACTCATGAAAAACTCTATATGGTAGGGTATTCGATGTGGATAATTCGATAAAAAAATGTGTTCGAGTTCTGATACACCCAGTATTTTAAGATGGCTTATATCCAAATCATTCCATAATGGAAAAACAACAGTTTTTGACTCTCTTATAAAATAAAAGAGTTTCCAAAGGTTTCCATGTTGAAAATGGTAACTGAATAGGATTGCTTTTTTACATTTGTTTGGGCATAATTTCTCACTAGCTCAGTATATACTCTAATGATATAAATGAAACGTATGGAAAACTATATTTTTCGAACGTTCTTCTCAAGACTAATCTGACTCAAGGAAACAAAATTTGTTGTTTCATCTGAAATAACAAAAATTTGATAGTCTACACTTTTAACCAGTTCAATTCGTTGACATCTAAAACTTTTATAAGAAATAATTTTCCATAAATCCACTTCTTCACCTCGAAGCTCTTATGGAAATTCGACGTGTCAAAGAAATATGAATGAATGAATGATTCATTTCTTCATTGCTACACCCAACAAATTATTTTTCCCAAAGCCTTGATTTTCGATTCCTCGATGAGAAAAAATTATATAGCCCGAAGCGTAATAGCATACTTTCCACTGTTCCACTCTCATCTAAGCTATGGCGTGATTTTATGGGGGAGCTTCCTTCCATTTTGAGAAAAATCTACAACCTTAACTGCGTTTTAATTAAAACTAACAAACGTCTGACAGATGCATCAAAACATTCGTAAACAATTAAATCAACAATGGTTGCTAAGGTCCGTAATATACGATGCGATTTAAAATTATCTCCTTTGGATGTATTAATACAGGTTTTTAAAATGTAATTCAAACTGTATAATTACTTCATTTGAACGTTTGTAGAAAAAATATTGTATGATATACGTGTTAAAAGTACCTTTTAGGGCACTCATGTGCCTTCACATGCGTGCCTCAAAAATGTACTTTTAACACTTATATCATAAATAACTATTAAACCAGAATTTGTTGTTTACGTATAAATGCTGTTTTTATTTGTTATGTTCGCAATGACATTTTCACAACGGATATGTTCCAAACTCTTTGACGTGTGTAATGAAAAATACTTCAAAAACACCAATAAAGTTCTATTCTATTTTATTCTATTCCATTCCTCGATGAGAAAAAATTATATAGCCTGAAGCGTAATAGCATACTTTCCACTGTTCCACTCTCATCTAAGCTATGGCGTGACTTTATGGGGGAGCTCTACCCACCCAAATCGTGCCTTCATTCAGCAGAAAAAAGCAGTCAGGGTTATCGCCGAAGCAGGTTATAGAGACTCGTGCAAATCGTTATTCAGATCATTGGGAATACTGACCCTACCTGCCCTTTACGTTTATTACTGTTCGATCAAAATATATAACCATAACCAGCGCTATAACAAATACAAATGTTCACACAGCTATCCCACCAGAAATAACTCCCAGCTCATCAATCCTAGATTCCATCTCAATATTTCATCAAAATATTCAATCAATCTAAATATGTAAAATAAAGTTCCTGAATCATTCAAAAAGCTCAACTCCTCTGAATCAAAACGAGTGTTCAAACAGCTTCTACTGAAACTTTTATACTGTAAATGAATATCTGTCAAGTGATCTATCAGACTATAATATTGTGTAAACACCCTGATAAGTGAAAGCACCCATCTTATTATCCCAAACATATTTTTTCTACAAACGTGTTAAAAATGCCATTTTTAGCACTCCATAGAAGCCTAAAAAATGTCACTTTAAGGCACTGAGTGCCTTAAAATCACTTTATGGCACTGAGTGCCTTGAAATGTTTATGACACTGCTGTCAAAAGTGAATTGTCAGATTTTGAAAGCAAACGTCAAAATAAGATTTTATTTATTAACATTAATATTAATAGTACAATTTGTGCAATTTGACAAATTAATTTCTTGCACTGCTGTTTTACCATTTTCCATGGCTAAGGAAGAATGATGCGTAGAAATAATTGAATTTCCAGTCGAAGTTGAGGCCACAATTTCTTCGGATGTTTGTTGTTGGATTAATGTTTTGGTAATGTTCGCTGCACCGTCAGCAGTTTTTGAACAATCAAATTCCTATTTTCCAAAGAATCCTCGATGTACCCCTCAGCAACGGTAGAAGATCTCCACCTCCCATGACGCTTGATTGTCGTCAAATTTGCGCCAGCATCGGCAAGTAAGGTCGCTGAAGACCGGCGAAAACAGTGTCCCGTATAAAGTTTTGGATTTGGAAGTTCCAGAAATCTTGCTATAGCAGCGGGAATTTTTCCAAACGAATTAATTCCAACCCGATTTCTGGTACATTTACGTATTTCACGTATTTCAAGAAAAATCGCCTCTGTCCGACATTTGCTGGTCGAAGAGCCACATATTTTCGATACAGATCCAAATAAATTTTTTCAATAATAGTAAAACTTCGTGAAACATTGGTTTTAGAATCTGGTATTTTAATAATTAATGGAGTACCCATATCTTCCATATCGTCAACAGTCAATTTACAAAGCTCCTTCCTCCCTGCGGCAAGCACCAAATATTCCCACAATCACAACTACTCTCATTAGAAGATACTCATCGTCCAATGTAGACTTCAAAAACTGGTCAATTTGGACTCTAGTCAAGATTTTTTATTTCTTTGGCCGGTAACCTTCTGCTTGACGCTTTGAATACGCGATAAGCTTAAAATATTTGCTGATATCTACGTCGCTATTTATACGTAGCATAGATTTGATCATCGAATAATTTGACCACAGAGATGATGCCTGCCATACCTTTGCTTTCTCCTCAAAATAGGCCAGAAATACATTTTCAGTATATTTTCCAGAAACGTCTTTCGCTTCACACC
Organism: Zygogramma bicolorata; assembly: GCA_032362365.1. Classification (NCBI taxonomy): domain Eukaryota; kingdom Metazoa; phylum Arthropoda; class Insecta; order Coleoptera; family Chrysomelidae; genus Zygogramma; species Zygogramma bicolorata. Next base: position 266,048 of record JAVJAQ010005009.1, read on the forward strand.
ATTTGTTAAACTTATTATAGGCTATATCGTATTGAACCCTGGATTTTCTCGGCAAAAAATCGAGGGTTGCTCTATTGGCCGCCGCCTCTATGTCTTCAAATGGATCATTTTCATTACTTTCTTCCATTTTAAGAAAAATCTACAACCTTAACTGCGTTTTAATTAAAACTAACAAACGTCTGACAGATGCATCAAAACATTCGTAAACAATCAAATCCACAATGGTTGCTGAGGTCCGTAATATACGATGCAATTTAAAATTATCTCCTTTGGATGTTTAATACAGGTTTTTAAAATGTAATTGAAACTGTATAATTACTTTATTTGAACGTTTGTAGAAAAAATATTGTATGATATACGTGTTAAAAGTACCTTTTAGGGCACTCATGTGCCTTCACATGCGTGCCTCAAAAATGTACTTTTAACACTTATATCATAACTAACTATTAAACCACAATTTGTTGTTTACGTATAAATGTTGTTTTCATTTGTTATGTTCGCAATGACATTTTCACAACGGACATGTTCCAAGCTCTTTGACGTGTGTAATGAAAAATACTTCGAAAACACCAATAAAGTTCTATTCTATTCTATTATATTCTAAACCCTGAGAAAAGTCATAAACAAGAACTGTCACTTCAACAATTTATTGAAAGAAAGCTTCAAATTCTCATATCTATTTCAAGGGTGAATCGTTCTCGATAGAGTAACTGCAATATTGAAAAAATCGGAATTGACTGTCAGTTTGTATCGTATTTTCTAATAATTTGGAGATAATGAGAATTGGATTTGTTTCATTCATTTCTATGGAAGAGAATATGCATTCTGGAGGGAAAAATATATATATCATTTATCATTTTCAATTTCACAATGAAATTAATATGTGATACCAAAGATAATTTTAAAAATAACCACTAAAGTAAAACGCATTATACGCGGTTTGCTTGAAAGTGGTTGACAATGTTCCTTGGTGAATGGTAATGGTTCGGACTTCCATTGTCTATATTTTTAACTCTATTGAAACCTGTTGCTAGGAACGGAAAGATTAATATACAAATTAAGTGAGAAAAAAAATCAAATCAAAATCAAATTTTTGCTCAATGATGAAATGAGGGATTGATTGATCAGAGAAGATACTGTTGTTACAAAAAAAAAAAAAAAAATCGAGATCTCGAATCTGAAATATAAGTCAAAAAATTATTTAAATAACGAAATGAATGAAATAATATTGTGACAAGAAAATTGAGGTATCGAATATGAAATACTAGTCAAAAAATGTAAATAAAGAAATTGAATGGAATATTTTGAAAAAATGTTGAAACCAAGTTTCAAGTTGAGTTTACTCACGACGTTTCGATTGCTGGTATCCGCAATCGTCTTCGGGTGATTACTGACAATATTTCGAGGTCTGGTCGGTTATAAAGCCCTTCGATTTCCCTATGGTGGGGGAAAGGGTGCTACTACCAAGGGGGCGAGCGGGTGTTACTACTGGAAGTGGGTCGATCGATCTTCAGCGGGAAAGGGATGTATTGGCGCGAGATTCTCTCTCATCGAGCCGCAGCCGGTCCATGCTTTGGATAAGCGGCCTCCACACATTCCGGATCTCCACGCTGGCATGACTGAATGCGTCGTTGTTGAGGATGTAGGCGGCTTCCTTGAATTTCCTCTTGAACCAGTGCTCCTCCTTGTGTATGACCTCGGCTTCAGACCATTTGATGTTGTGATGGTTTGTCCAAACATGCTCCGCTATTCCTGATTTCGTTGTTTCTCCTCGTTGAGTGTTTTTCTTGTGTTCGCTTATTCTTACTTCCAATGGTCGTTTGGTTTCTCCGATGTAGGATTTGCCGCACTCGCATGGTATCCGGTAAACGCAGTTGTTGGTGTCGCTGTTTTTATTCGGTGGTCGAACTTTTGTGAGCTGGCTGCGTATTGTGTTCTCTGATCGATCAGAGAACACAATACGCAGCCAGCTCACAAAAGTTCGACCACCGAATAAAAACAGCGACACCAACAACTGCGTTTACCGGATACCATGCGAGTGCGGCAAATCCTACATCGGAGAAACCAAACGACCATTGGAAGTAAGAATAAGCGAACACAAGAAAAACACTCAACGAGGAGAAACAACGAAATCAGGAATAGCGGAGCATGTTTGGACAAACCATCACAACATCAAATGGTCTGAAGCCGAGGTCATACACAAGGAGGAGCACTGGTTCAAGAGGAAATTCAAGGAAGCCGCCTACATCCTCAACAACGACGCATTCAGTCATGCCAGCGTGGAGATCCGGAATGTGTGGAGGCCGCTTATCCAAAGCATGGACCGGCTGCGGCTCGATGAGAGAGAATCTCGCGCCAATACATCCCTTTCCCGCTGAAGATCGATCGACCCACTTCCAGTAGTAGCACCCGCTCGCCCCCTTGGTAGTAGCACCCTTTCCCCCACCATAGGGAAATCGAAGGGCTTTATAACCGACCAGACCTCGAAATATTGTCAGTAATCACCCGAAGACGATTGCGGATACCAGCAATCGAAACGTCGTGAGTAAACTCAACTTGAAACTTGGTTTCAACATTTTTTCAAAATATTCCATTCAATTTCTTTATTTACATTTTTTGACTAGTATTTCATATTCGATACCTCAATTTTCTTGTCACAATATTATTTCATTCATTTCGTTATTTAAATAATTTTTTGACTTATATTTCAGATTCGAGATCTCGATTTTTTTTTTTTTTTTTTTTGTAACAACAGTATTTTCTCTGATCAATCAATCCCTCATTTCATCATTGAGCAAAAATTTGATTTTGATTTGATTTTTTCTCACTTAATTTGTATATTAATCTTTCCGTTCCTAGCAACAGGTTTCAATAGAGTTAAAAATATAGACAATGGAAGTCCGAACCATTACCATTCAACGCATTATACGCGATTATACCATGATTCAATAATAGTCACTATTTCCAAGGTATACTTTTTTTACGACTAATTTATTTGTCATGAATTTATAATTCTTCAGATTCATTGATCTCAATACAAATACACAAACACTACCTACGCATTTGACGCATTTGTAAAATTCAATTCGAGAAATGTTGTGATAGGTCTACAAAAGGGAATAAAGATTATTACTATTAATACCTCGCCATTATTCCCTAAGGGAATAATATATGTCATTATACTGCAGAATCCATAAGTATAATACTCACATTATGTATAAGCTGCAAATAAAAAGGGTTTAAATTACCAATATAGGAAGATATTTCAGAAAAGTTTTCGTTTGGAATTGGCGATTGGAACGAAGATTCCAGCTGTCACAATCACCAATTCGAATCGAAATATTTGAAAAAGCATATGAATGAGTAATCATTTCTTTCTAGGCTAGATGGATGTTGAAAGCTGGATACGCTTTTATATAGCAAATGATGAGAATAATCTTAATATTTCACGACCAGCTTCACTAGGAAAATGATTTCATTATAAAAATAATCCAATGAATATTTTTTCATTATCGAAGCGTAATTCTTCATGGTATGTGAGATGGTATTGATTGCAATAATTATAATTATTCAGATCGTCCAAACTAGAAGATTTGCCATGACGACTAATGGGCTTGAGGTAGTTCATTGCACTGACACGTTCGTTGGTTATTATGTCATAAAATCAAAAGTTCACTTGCTGTGCATATAGTATTATTCAAGATCCCAATAATAGTTACAAAAGGAAACATCTCTACAGGGTGGGGATTCGAAATTGAATATAAATACTTGTATGATGCCATTAGGGTTAGTTTTGTAGTGAGCGACTATCAAAATGAAGATGTTTAACGAAGCTTCATGTTGCGTAAGTGTATGAATTATGATCTAAGTGATTTTCTACTAGTCTCTCGGATTGATGGGTGAAATCTTATTGAAGTGCCTCTGGTTTTTGTATACGGAATGTGAAAGGGAAGTCATCAGTTTTTGATGATTGAGTTACGTAAATAAAAATATCTGCAACTCGATAATTTTATTACAATGAGGTAGTAAAAGCTTTCGAATATTCGCAAACAACTATATTTGCAAGATAATTGATATTTACTGTAGAATCGTTAGGTTTTCAGAAGTTCATGTAGGTTGAACTTTACAACATATCATTCTGGCAAAAATATCTCAAATCAAATTAGTGAATTCATTTCTGAACTTCATACAAGTCATTTGGAATCACACACATACTTGAATTTGATAAAAAAAACAGGAAAGAATGAGACGTACTAAAATTCCTTCACAGATATTTTCATCAACTAATTTTTATTGAAATTTTCCGACCAAATTCTACTGAAATGCTATAAAAATTCAAAAAATTATATTCTGCTTGGAAAGAGACGAAGCCACATCTGGAATTCGACCAAGCAAATAAATTAAATCAATACAAGCAACGAAGTATAAAGTCCATGCTCAGAATGATAAATATCGTTTCGTTTCTCACATATAGGAACGAAAGAATATAATGTTCATGCCGGTATCTTGAAACGACATGTATGTGTGATAATTATTTATGCATCATCTTGAAAGCTGAAAATTACACATATCTTGTAACTATTTCTTAATCATAGTCATCATGTCATTGTTTTTTGTGTGAGCATTCATTGAAGTAAATATGAATGAAAAGAAAATGAAACTTCACAAAAAAATACTATATTTATTCAAAATCACATCAAACCCTGATTAGGCCTTCGATTTCTGTAGATTCGGTAGATGGTAAATGAAATCGATCTGAAGAAGAACATGCATGCAAAAGAATGAAGAATAGTTGCAGTCGAGTTCATAATAGTCATTCATATAGTCTGAACCAGTTTTTACACGAGAAGGAAAAAATTACTGTTTTCTTTTTAAATCCTGTCGATTTCAATCATTGCTCAGATCACTCATCAATTGATATAGTCTGTCATATGGAAAGGAAATATTAGTAGGAAACTGCCGGAAAGTCAACTGGTATTTGGTGTTTATTGAGAAAATATATACAATATGAGCTGATGGTTGGAATCAAATCGATAAATATTTCCTTTGTATTCCTAATAACCAAATTAATGATTTTTACTTACTTTAATTTTCTTCAGTTTTCATTGTTGTCATTCCTGCTACTGATTCTATCTTCTGAAAAATAACAATATCAACATTCCTTTAACATATTGTTCAGATGTATATTGTTCAAAATACTCATGAAGAATTATTCTTTCGATAGGTCATCATTGGATTCGCCTTCCTAGCTTTATCAAATGCTCAACAAGGAGATCAAATTGCCATAGTGAGATACGAAAATGATGGTGTCAACGCGGATGGATCGTATCGATGGAAGTAAGATTTTTCAATTGTTATTTCTTCTACCTGTACCACATTTATCATTGTTCCTACACGTCCCCATGATGACGAACAGAAAGTAGAGGTTTCGAACGGCTATCTTGGCGCAGATCCCTGTTTCCCTTGAAGATATTATTTTTCTCGAAAGAAAACTTCACACTTCCATTTGTTGATGTGTTCATTTTCACGATAACACACTTGCGTAACGTGTTTGAACTTAATATAGCAAATATCTATTCGCTCATACTTTTTGAATCGGAAGGTCACTAGTTAACTTCTATTGATGGAAAATACAATCATCCTGATTCGCAAGACAACAAAGTGCAATGATCTTTGTTTTCCATTCCCAGATATACCGTTTTGAGATAGAGATCACTTATTATCTTCATTTTAAGGTGCGGAACAATCGCTCATCGCTATACTGTCAATTCTGAAAAGTTGTTGGCATGATTGGCAATATTCTTTAAGAATATCCGTAGCAAAAAGGAGGCCTGTAAGAGTACAGTTGAAAATTTCGTCCCAGAGACATTTGAGGTTATGATATGGAAGTAACTTTGATGATGCGAACTGCGAACCTCCTAACTCATTACCCGAGAAATGTAATCAAGTGGAACTTGATACAATCGAGATTGGTCATTGATTCAAATAGAAAAAAAAATAGTCGAATCATCTTGCATGGATCAGAATTGTTTTCAATATAATGGCTCATATTATGCGCAGCACGAAGGGACAGCCATGGGTGACTCATTGTCTCCATTTGTGGCGAACCTGTTCATGGGCAGGTTTGAGACGGATGCTAGGGAGGAACTCAGTTACTTCTCTAGGGTCTGGATCAGATATGTTGACGACATATTCGCTGTGGTGGATACAAGTATTGCCAAAATTGAAAATGTCCTTCCAGCACTAAACAGCAGATATAATAGTATAAAATTCACGTGCGAAGTAGAAAAAGAACGAAAGTTGCCATTTTTAGATGTATTGGTTATAAGGAACGAACAGAATGAAATAGAATTTGACATTTACAGGAGAGACACGAACACATCCAGATACATTCCAAATGACTCAAATCATTGTCTACAACATACAATGGCGGCACTGCAATTTCTTGTCCACAGTTTAATAACTTTTCCTTTGAAAAAAATAATAAGTACGACAATGAAAGGAGAGTGATTAGGTACGTAGCTGAAGTGCATGGTTTTAACCCAGAGATAATTGATAAGATAATTGGGAAATGTGAATTTAGGAAAACACTTCGTAAATCTTCAACTTTTCAAAAAGATGAGAGAAACGAAAAGTTTTATAGTAATCTCATATGAACCTCAATACATTAGAGGACTCCAACAGATATTTGACAAAGTAAATATGAAAGTTGCATATATAACTTCTTACAAATTACAACAGCTTCTTGGTAACCCAAAAGATAAACTAGAAAACTCAGAGAAGTCGGGAATTTACGAGATCAGTTGTCGAGATTGCAACAACAAGTACATCAGCCAGAGCCGACGAGCTATTAAAACCCGCTTCAAAGGGAATTTTGCACACATAAAATACGGATGGGTAGAAAAATCCAGTCTCGCCCAACACGCCCTAGACAATGACCACAAAATTGGTGGAAGCAATCTGAAACTGATCAAGCAGGTGCATGACACAAGACTACTCGATGCATGAATGGTGACAAGGGACCTATCCCTTTCAGCCCGCTTCTCAATTTATTGTTGGGGAAGTAATCAGAATAATCAATACTAACAGGTGACGGAACTTGCAGGTAGTGAGTTCATTATCGAGAAATTAATTAGAATAATCAACAGTAGCAAACAAACTCCATATCGGACCAACAACTTTAGGTATATAAACAACTAACCCTAGCTATAGATCCAGTATCAATTCTATGCTCCTAAAGATGCTAACCTTGTTAGCGAAACGCGCGTCGAGTGCAAAAATATCAGTTTGGTGTTAGGTGCTAGGAAAAGTTTCTATCGAATCATCTTAGAACAATCCATTCAGGGCAGTTTCAACTCACCTCGATAATAGGCTCATGGACAAACACCTCTAATAAAACCATTTGTTACCTGGCTCATACCATGAAGGGTGTTGAACAGATGCCAGTGCAGGGTTGTTCACAGAAGAAATCACTGCTTATGTTTCCGGTGATAGAAAATCCAGGATTAATCATCAGTTATAGGGACATGCAACTTTCAGACAGGTTCCGGGCTTACCTACATCTCGTCGGTGCAAGGTAGTTTCACCAACACTTTATCAGAACTCTTAGTGCATTCTATAAAATATTTGGATGGTATTCGAAGGTTGTATCTGAAGTACCAAGTACTTGGGAAACACATGAGTTGAGATATTTCCTTCATGAACACGAAAAACTATCGAGTGTTGTCAATCAATCAATTATCCAAAGGGCCTTTTTTGGGGGTAATAATGGATAGAAAATATTCGAAACCTCAGTTTCACTATAGACATGCGTTGTATATTTAGATGTTATTGGGTATGAGCCCTATAGCTTGAAGTTACCCTCTGTGATTTGGAAGTGAGGAAAGTGGATCGTATTGTATAGTCGAACGCCGTTGCTTGTATAATCACCGGCCGTTCCTCCAAAGGAAGAATGTACAGTGATATTACTATATTACTTCCAATTCATTCCACTGAAAATATTATAAATACTTATCTGATGAATATGTTTGCAGTTTTGAAACCGCTAACGGGATAGTCGCTCAAGAGCAAGGCCAACTGAAAAACCCAGGAACTGAAAACGAAGGGCCAGAAGTACAAGGCTCCTACCAATATACCTCCAATGATGGAGTTCCTATAGCACTCAGCTACATAGCGAATGAAGAAGGCTTCCAACCACAGGGTGAGCACCTGCCAACTCCCCCACCTATCCCACTCGCCATTCAGAAGTCCCTGGAATGGAACGCTGCACATCCAGAAGAAGAAGAGGCAGGCAGGCCTCAAAGACAAGTTGCGGCATCGCAGCCCGTCTACAATAGTAATAATCGATTCCAAAGGAAATATTGATTGATTTAATTTCAACCATCAGCTCATTTTGTATATATTTTCTCAATAAATTTCACCTCATACCAATTATTCTTTCAGTAGTTTCTTTTCAGGTGCACACATTCCTGTTTTCAAAATTCATATTTGAAAGAGAAAGGGAAAAAACACCAATTTGTTTTCGAAGCCCCAATGAAAGGCTGATTCATGGTATCTCAGGAGAAGAATGACATTGCTACTAAGTAAAGGTGTATCTACAATATTTCGCCAAAGATTTGAATTTCATCCGTGTGCAAGACGAGCTGCCAGATGCGTTAACGTCGAATACTCCTTCAATCAGGTGTGGCGTATTTTTTGGCGGTCGAAAACCAAGTGTTTCATAAGCAATTTTGATATTGCTTACTCCTAATTTTTTCGTGAAAAAAAGTCTTATGCGAGGTAGATGAATTCATCTGACTTAATATTTATGGGAACATACTATTGGGTGATGAAGATCTTTCAGCAAAGAGTTAGTCGTTACAGATTCTTTTGTCAAGCCCCCATTGAAAATATCAAGGTACAAAAAGATGAAAGCTTGGTATTTATAGAACTGCAAAGTTTTGCACTAGATAGAAAGATATCCTTCCCTGTACATCGTTGGCATGAAATTAATGTTAATACTGAAATTGAACCCTGCGAGATATGAGTATGTATAGATGATAATCGATGATAATCACATAAATATGTCAATACCAGCTAGGAAACCTGAAAATGAAGCTTTGGTTCAGTGTCAAATGCGATTGAATGCTTCGAAGATGTCGCGTGCTATAACCGATTTTTTTGTGTTCTAGACGGATACCTGAGAGAAAAAGATGGCCAGTAGTTGCTGGGTATGGTTTTCTTTCCCCCTTCGAGCGGAAGCAAATCTTTAAAAAATCAAATAGAGTGGGTTTGGTCGCTGAATGGAAACAATTCTATTTGTTCGAAAAAATGTTGACTAAACAAAAAACTACTATCGGAATGATAATGATTCCTTTTCGAGGAAGTTATTATATAGCGAAGCTTGTGTCGCTTTTTGGTGAAACCCGTTGTTAGTGGAAATCGTACAGGCTACTATAGTATTCCAAATATGTATTTCCATCAAGTGTCGACTAGTTCAATTCAAATCGAAAATAATTTTATAGATTCCTCAGTTACCAATATTTGGTGGTAACCTCAATAATATGAGAGCTGAAACTGGTACAGAGGGTGTAAACCTCCAAGGGGCAACGCCATCTGCTAGGTGACGACCAAAGTCTCAAACTCCTACTACCCTAAGCAGTAGGAGACTTCGTTCCACTGCAAAGTGAAGTAGGACTTTGTGACTTCGGTCGTTACCCAGCAGATGGCGTTGCCCCTTGAAGGTTTACACCATCTGCATCAGTTTCAGAGATTCACTTCACGAGGAGTGAATAGTTCGAAACGTTTGTGTACACAGTCCAGCCAAGTGTCACTGATGATACTTGGTGGGTCGAAACAGCTGTCTGGCATTGGATTTGTGAATGCGATCATTTCGAACATGGAAATTCTGATGAATATGAGATCTACTAAACTCACAATGACGCTAGCTTTCATTACATAAAAATTTTCATAGAAGCTGAATATTTAGCTACTAGAGTATTGTTACCAGTCTAACTCAGGGAATGAGGCGGTGGCAGGCGTTCAGAAAGCCCAAATTCCTTGAACTATCACATAGAAATCATTACAACCAGTGAATTGAATAGCATTTCGTTAAAGTTCATCATTCATTTCCTAGAGATCAGTTATTAACCTAACACCAAACTGATATTTTTGCAGTAGACACTCGCTTTGCAAACAAGTCGAAAATATCAGATTGGTGTAAGGGTAATTGATCTGCAAGAAAAATGTTCAACTTCCACATAAAAGGTCCCAATCTCATCGTTTATTACTATTGTATCTTCTGACAAAAACTGATGAAATGATCCCGTTCATTTATAGCGTACATCAGACTTTCATTGACTTTTACTGTTCATGCCAAAATTGATGAAAGTGTTCAATTTGAGATGTTATTGGTATTTAAATTTTCAAAATTCAACTCTTCCTAAGCTTCTGATATTTAACAAAATTTTCTCGAAATACCGTTTTCAGACATACCAAATCTGATTTGAAAATCATCTCCATTGGAATTGACCTGTCATATAATCTAGTCATAACAAATTTTATACGCAGTATGTCAGTGATTTTTTTATCGATTATTGTCAAAAAAATTTTTTACTGAAATATGTTTTTATTCATCTCGTACGGAATGATTCAAACTGATTAGGCTTCATTGATAGACCTTTCGAATGAAGTATCACAGAACTATCTTTACATTCAGAGATAATTATTATAGTTCACATCGCCACGATTCTAGGAATTTCAAGAGTACATAAAGTTCGTACAATTTCAAAACTGTTGCACGTCATCAGGAGCGTTGTCAAACTTCGAAGTACACTGTAGCCATATTGTCATATAACTGGGGAATATCAGATAATAATAAAAGTGATGTATTTATTATGAATGGAGTAAAGTCCAAAAAATACCTAACTGTTTTATTCATAAAAAAATGTAAGTTCAACCATGAATTAGTTATTTCTTGTATTCGTGTAGTTTTTCAATAGGAGCCGATTTCATAGAATCGAGATTTTCCTGTTTTTGAGAAACAAATACTCACTGCGTTCAAATATGCTATAAATTTTGCTACGAATAACACTCGTATCGTACTGCAGCATTTGTAAGCCTCGTGGTTCTACGCCTTCGAGGCGATTCAAGGGCTTCGGTATCTTTATTCTATAATATACTTCAGCTACGTCAGATACAACAGGTAAAAGTGAATCTCTGACGGTTGATTACAAATATAATTTACTGTGTTATTCTTGATTTGCCTCTCCAATAGCCGTTGAAGCAACGGATCACTATTTTCTCTTTCAACATAACCAATGAGAAATGTCACCAACTCTTCACAGCGCTCATATACATGTTTTGGTAGTTTGGGACTGATACTTGCTATATGATGATTGAACAACACAGTTTTTAATTTCAATTTCCATTTCGATATAACAAGAAGACATAAACAGATATCTGTCACTTTTTAACAACGATTGATTACTGTCAAATTTCAAATTGAGTGCGGCACCATCGAAAATGCTGCGAACTAAATTCCTAAGAACAACAGGCGCCAAATTTGAAATTCAATGGAAACAATCACATGCATTTCCATCAATGGATTGGTGTCACTGTGTTGATTTTGTGTTGTCATCGATGTCGTGCAGAGAATTGTATTCACTATACTTAGTTGTCGAAACAACGGTATTGTTCCATTATTTTGCCGCTCTCTGTATAACTGAGGACTGAACTTGAGGTATCTCAAATTTCACCAAAAAATACTATCAATTTCAATTAAATAATAGTACAGTATGAAATACCTCCGCTCGAATTATAAGAAGGTGTCAAAAAATTGTTTGTAGTTCATTTGATGGCCAATTCCATCAAATGTATACAGAATAACGCCAGACTTTCAGTGGTTCTTCGTTACATAATCTAACGATTTGTTCAATCACGCAAGGCAGAAACGATTGATGAGTAACCTCTGTACCTTCTGATTTGTTGTATCTGATAAATATTCATTTTTCTTCAATCAGTCTCCGAAGGTTGCGAATCACCGAAACTACAATCGAATGTGAAATGGCAAATCACCAAAAATAGCGAATGATGGGTAATCAGGATGTTTACACATTTTTTATCAGTGAGGCAGAGAAGACTAGCGAAATGAAGTGATGTCACATTTTTCTAAGGAAGAATGAACATTCCAATAGCGACATCAATTATAATAGGAGACATATTTTTATTCTTATATTAGCGATATTGCGTAGCTTTAAGAACAGGAAAATCAGAAAAAGTGTGATTTGTGGTCTTCAAGCTGATTTGAATACATATTTCATCTGGGAATTCACATAAAGGAGATAAACTAATGAAGCTTTGCGGATGACTTTTTTGAATAATATCATTTCTGCATTGATAAATTGGATTGTTCCTCCAAAATAAAATTATTCAACTTGGGAACTCATGAAAAAACGTATTTCATATAATTCTTCGCCTTATTGGAATAAAGTATCATACAAAGTAATTACGATATCTACTGTTTGGCTTTGGAATTGAGAATCTCCGTTTGAAACACTGGAGATGGAAAATAAATGAACTGGATCAAGTATAGAACTCAATTTATATTCACAAAATATTTTCGATCGTTAACCAATACACTACAAGATACCGAATATAGGGGGGTATATGAAAGTATAGAATATAATAGATTTCTGTATTTTAAATAGCACATGGTTGTCTGGGTATACACCAAGTGGTTGTTACAAAAATTAAACCGAAAAAACAGACTCATGTTGTCACGAAAACACCTTTCTTATTGTTTATTTCATTTCTTATGAAAACTTCCCTTGAAGAGAACTTATTATGTTATGTGGATTTATACAAAGTAATCCAGTGGTTATGTTGAAAAGAATTCAAAAGAATTCCTCAAATATTGGGGAGTTTTTCCTTGTAATGATAAATGAACAAAATACGGTTAAAGGTATCACGGGGTCTCCCAGTCATCCAAAATCAAAAAATCTCTGGTTTACTTTGACAAGTTTTCGCCTCTACAAGGAAGATTCTAGGGCCTATAATTTCTTTTTCTTCTTTTTGAATAACATTTTAAGTTATACAGTGAAAATGAGAAAAAATAATGAATCAAACTAATAAATTGATTTTTTACAGTAAATGTTTCAGTTTCGTCATTTAGTCCGTATCCTATCACACAATCCTCCACAGAATTCAACAGTCATCAGTTGCAACCATGTCCTCTTGCAATCCTTCAATATACGGGAATGGAGCATGACATCATCAGTGGCAAACACAAAAAGACAGTGGATTATTAATCATTGAAACCTTGGTCTCGATGGTGGTAATATTATATTATGAGAAGAAAACGAATGTTCTAACATGTGGCGATTCAAAAAAACTAAAAAAATCATTGTATTTCAGATTCCTACAGAGCATTCAGCTAGTATTTGACTGCAATGTACGTTACATCTTGAAATGAAGTAATTCATACGCATAATTATTTCTCTTCTCCTCATGGTCCAGAATCTAGCTCGATGCTCATATTTCCTTTTCGTGTTCCCATACTGTTATTTTGATTTAACGGTATTTAGATGAAAAGTTAATGTTAATAGCCCCTGTCCGTTAAGATTTTTTGGTGAGATATTTTTAAGAGGTATATGTGGTTTGTTCTTCCCTCAGAATCAAAATCTTTCTTTGAACGACATGATGGTCAAGTTGGCCGAATTTTACAAATGTTTGAGTTTGTGGAGAAAGCCATTGATTGGTAAGATATGGAAGTTTCTATAACTCGTTTTCAGAATATTGCTATACATACGGATGAATTTAAGCACGTAATTATCTCTTTCGGAGAAATAGCAAATACCCTTCCTTTAAATTCTGATGTTCTTTCATTTTCCTCATTATTTTCCTCAGAAAAAATATATGTGTCTCAAACTTTGATGCCTTTCATTCAGTGTCAAATTCGAAAAGAACTCCCTTAGAAACCAACATTCACCAAATTCCATCAAAGTACAAAGTGCTTTGGGTTCGTTGCTGAACTATGAAGAATCAAATGTCAGAGGTTAAAAATTGCTGATATTATGTTAGGGAATGAAATAGTATATAATTCAACGAGCGTTTAATAGTGACTATTATTCACGAGGTGAAGTTTTAAATCACCGAGAGAATAATAGCCATTATACGCAGGAAGATTATACTTTATCCACGACTAATCAAAACATTTGTTGAAGTTTTGTTGTTGGAAAATTTTGTTACATTACATACATATTTTTAGAAACCCTACTATTTCATTCTAACAAATATATCATACAATACTGTAGACAGATTTGAATCAAATTTGTTTGGATTCGAAAGCTATTTCGATATAACACGCACATTTTCATAGTCGCTGATAGCTCAGAGTATATGCTGCCTGCCTTCTTCTTAAAATAAAATTTTAAAACCGAATTTAATATTATAGCTTGATCAAGGAAGCAGTGAATAATGACTCATTATTCACTAGAGAATAATGGGGGTATCAATAAGGTCGAGCAAAGAGACGTATAAGGGGAACATTATACAAAAGTCGTGGATTAAAGTCTTATTTTGACCTCGAAAACACGTCTTCGAAACATTCACTGTAATAATGCTTCGTATGAGAAGAAAATGAGAAGATATAGATTTTCGAAGGAGACGAGACAGCCAGTTTCACGAAGAACCGAACAAAATTGAAGGAAATCGAGATGAATATAAAAATAATTTTTATATACAGAGCATATTTTTTCATTAACAGAAATTCTTGAGAAGATTAAAACGTTTATTCAAAAGAATAATGAAATTTATTCAAGGTCCCAGTCTCAGAAGAAACCTAGTCATGAATAACAGAATTAAGAATCTACAAAATATGTACGTCAATTTGAAGGTCACGCATATGTGAATATGTCTTTGGTTTGCGTAATAGATGAATACAAACCGATTGCACTTCATGAACACATTTTATAAAATTTCTCAATCACTGTGACCCCCAGTCTATTTAGAAATAGAATTGATGAAACGATAATCATCTCGCTATGTATTTTCAATTGATATCTTTATGCAATATAATTGTGCATACTGGGATTCTGGATTGAAACAAAGGGGCGGGGGATCGGTTTCCAACAGTGTCAATAATCATTTTTTTTATATGCAGATTGACACGGAAGGAAGCCCTTTAATTTTCAAAGAACACCGTGGTCATCAAGGTACAGAAGATACGAATTAATATTTACTTTGAATTATTGAAGTTTGTAAGCCTCAGGAAAGACCTCTTTCGGCAAGGAAATCCAAAGCTCAGCTGTTCTATTGAAGAAAGATCCCTGAGCAAGAGAGGTTCGCCAGGTCTCCAAATTCACAACAAAGGGGTGGGAATTCTGTACTCGTCGAGTCATCCCTGTAGATATTGCCAAGGGTGGAATGATTGATAACAATTCAGAAGAGCACCGACTGTGAAAATACCTATAGAAGAGAGTTCCAATAAAGTGAGCGAGACTGGGAGCGAAGAATCACCAACAAGACGGATTGCCTTTCTCTGAATAGAATAGAGGAGCCTTAATTTATGTCGCATGAGTAATAGATAGAACTATGCAGAATATGCAATGATTTTTTTGGTCGGAAATAACAATGGCATAATTGAAGTGCCCCACCACAGCTGTAAATGTGGTGAGGATATTCTAGAAGAGAGATCAACTGGGGAGAATTATCCACTGATGTAATAGAGTACTTTATCTGTCTGCTGGGCCAATTTTGTTTTGGATGCTTTCGAATTTATCTCAACATAATTTTTCAACTTTGGCCTTCAAATATTGAATAATTTCAGAATGTCAAGGATTTAACGATTAAATTATAATTTTATAAATCGAACGAATGATTCAGTGTGAGTGTCGTGTTGCTGAATTAGCATTATCGATGATACTTCATGAAACACAGAGTTAGCTTCAACTCACCCCAACAGTAGCTTGATGGACTAACACCTGTCAGATATCAACTATTTCACTAGTCAATATTACCAACGGCATTGAAATATATCCGACAGGTGCCAGTGAAGAACAACATGAACAACGTGAACCTGAATGAGGATTCAAGCAAATCCAGATTTCCCGGTGAAAATTATTCGAAGCAATGGTGAAAGCAGAAGGGCTATGATAATGTTTAGCAAACATTGAGAAATCAAGAACTTCCCTCCAGTTCTGTCATCATCAAATTGAGAAACAACCTAGGTGGTGTGTTGCTGAATTAGAGTCATTGATGATACTTCACGAAACACAGAGTTAGCTTCAACTCACCTCAACAGTAGCATGATGGACTAACACCTGTCAGATATCAACTATTTCCCTAGCCGATATCACCAACGGCATTGAAGTATATCCGACAGGTGCCAGTGAAGAACAACATTACGAATTTAAGTTTTCTTATGAATCATCACTACACATCAGCTAGTTCATATGTATTTGCTGAAGATTCACAGAACATCTAATCATGCAATGTTTTTTCAATATTCACTTATATCTGTGAATACATTGGGCTCCACACTGATGGGACTCCAGTTACTCTAAATCTCCGTTATATCACTAGTACAGGGATACTTCAGTGAGAACTTCAGCACTGACTTATTCCTGATATAATTCATTGATTTTTTTGTTGAATTGCAGGGGTGTTATAATATTTCTATGATATTTGTGGCTAATATTCCAATATAACCCTGAACGATTTCTGTGCATGTCTCAACTCATTCATACCTACTTAAAAAGTCATAAAGAAATGTTTCGATGGCATGTGTGGACATTCGATGAGTTTTTCATTCCTTAGTGCACACAAAAACGCTCAGGGCTCAAAGAAAATTATAAGAACCAAGATAAAATAAAACAAATATTCATGGGGATGCTTGAAGACTGGCTTTAAATCAAATATTCAAAAAATGAACAATTTGTTCAGGCCAGCCTCAACTCACCTACACTGTAGGTTGACGGACTAACACCTATTAGAAAACAACTACTCCCGGCAATACCACAAGGGCTTGGATACATCCAACAGGTGTTAGTGTGGATTCTTCACAGAAGAAATTCCACATATACTCTTGGCGATACACCACCAGAATTGATTTTCAAAAGGGACGGACACACAATCGGGCTTGGCCCTCGTCAGTACAAGGCAGTGCCATCATCAACATAAGCTGATGACTTCCCATAATTAAAAATCATACTCAGTAGAGTTCTTCCCTAGACCTAGGCTGATACAAAAACAGCAAAATAGCCGTTGTTGCGTCATCTGCCCGTAGACTAGGTACTAACCAAGAGCATATCCGCATGGCCCCAATCCTCGTACAAGGAAAATACGAATAAAACAAATATTCATGGGGATGCTGAAGACTGGCTTTAAATCAAATATTCAAAAAATGAACAATTTGTTCAGGCCAGCCTCAACTCACCTACACTGTAGGTTGACGGACTAACACCTATTAGAAAACAACTACTCCCCTGGCTAATACCACGAAGGGCTTTGGATTACATCCAACAGGTGTTAGTGTGGGATTCTTCACAGAAGAAATTCCACATATACTTTGGCATACACCACCAGAATTGATTTACAATTATAGGGACGGACACACTTGCAGACCGGTTGGGCTTGGCCCTCGTCAGTGCAAGGCAGTGCCATCATCAACATAAGCTGATGACTTCCCATAATTAAAAATCATACTCGAGTAGAGTATCTTCCCTAGACCTAGGCTGATACAAACAACTAGCAAAATAGCCGTTGTGCGCCATCTGCCCGTAGACTAGGTACTAACCAAGAGCATATCCGCATGGCCCCAATTCCTCGTACAAGGAAAATACGAATAAAACAAATATTCATGGGGGCAGATGGTGCAACAACGGCTATTTTGCTAGTTGTTTGTATCAGCCTAGGTCTAGGGAAGAAACTCTACTCGAGTATGATTTTTAATTATGGGAAGTCATCAGCTTATGTTGATGATGGCACTGCCTTGCACTGACGAGAGGCCAAAAAGCCCGAAACCGGTCTGCAAGTGTGTCCGTCCCTATAATTGAAAATCAATTCTGGTGGTGTATCGCCAAGAGTATATGTGGAATTTCTTCTGTGAAGAATCCCACACTAACACCTGTTGGATGTAATCCAACGCCCTTCGTGGTATTAGCCAGGGGAGTAGTTGTTTTCTGATAGGTGTTAGTCCGTCAACCTACAGTGTAGGTGAGTTGAGGCTGGCCTGAACAAATTGTTCATTTTTTGAATATTTGATTTAAAGCCAGTCTTCAAGCATCCCCATGAATATTTGTTTTATTCGTATTTTCCTTGTACGAGGAATTGGGGCCATGCGGATATGCTCTTGGTTAGTACCTAGTCTACGGGCAGATGGCGCAACAACGGCTATTTTGCTAGTTGTTTGTATCAGCCTAGGTCTAGGGAAGAAACTCTACTCGAGTATGATTTTTAATTATGGGAAGTCATCAGCTTATGTTGATGATGGCACTGCCTTGCACTGACGAGAGGCCAAAAACTCCGAAACCGGTCTGCAAGTGTGTCCGTCCCTATAATTGAAAATCAATTCTGGTGGTGTATCGCCAAGAGTATATGTGGAATTTCTTCTGTGAAGAATCCCACACTAACACCTGTTGGATGTAATCCAACGCCCTTCGTGGTATTAGCCAGGGGAGTAGTTGTTTTCTAATAGGTGTTAGTCCGTCAACCTACAGTGTAGGTGAGTTGAGGCTGGCCTGAACAAATTGTTCATTTTTTGAATATTTAACCAAGATAAAAGATAGAAGGGAACACATCACCTGACAATGGGTTCGACAGGTGGGTAGTTAAGTTGGAACTGGGAAAACATGTTCGATAGGCCGTCAAATATATGAATAGTAGGAAGGTAGTCTTCGTCGAAATTATCGAAATAGAACTGTTAAAAAAATTCATATAAGAGAAGAATAGGTTGCACTTATCGTGAAGTGTTCTGAAACTGGTGCTGATGAATCGATTGTACACTTGAACTGGACATATATATCTAACCTAGTATATCAGTGACAATACATTGCAGAATTGTAGGCATGAAAAAGCTTCCTAATAGTTACAAAAACTGTTGCTTTTTATCGTTCTAAAAAAAATGGAACGTTCCTCTTCACTTTTCCATCCAAAGATGTATATTTCAATTCAAGTATTAGAATCTTCATTACTGACAACACAGAATCCTCTGCAACGAGAGACCTTCAGATACGTGGTTCCCACAAAAAAAGTGTTTCGTGCTCAAGACAAGATCATCGATAATAATTATCGAAACCCTTGTAATGCTACAAGCGAATATGTATTTGGTTTTTTTCGTGCAATAGCCTTGCCAATGAAACAGCAATCTGTCAAGTCTAGCTTTTTACGGAACTAATTCAACATTTGCATCACGTAAGAAGCAGAAACACAACAGACGATTCTAATTTATTGCCCCTATCGATTTCGGGTTGTATCGCAGGTATTACTTTTTTTTGTATTCATTTCGTGGCATCAACCGGACAAACACCTATTACGTAATACCTTCAGATCCTAATTGTCATCTTCTTACCTGGCGAAGATTTCATCACTCGTGTTAAAGTTCATACGTCTGTATAATTATCATTCGATAATTTAACAATAAATTTTTGGGATGGTCCCACTGGTGGGGGTATTCTGCACGAAAAATATAAATATCTTTAACTTCATTGAAACCACCATAGTAGTGATTCGGACTAATAATCAATAAAATGAAACTGGTATGTATTCATTATGTGTTTACCATTTTCAATATTAGAATTTCGATGATGTGAATGTAATAGATGATTGTTGAGGCGCTTGGATGAAATTGCATGAACAGTGACTATTTGAACGCGTGAAAAGAATTTAAGCTGATTCTTTCAGTCGATAAATGATCTAGAGTAAATTAATCAAATATTCTGGTAGTAGAGCATTAAAAAATCAATCTGAAATATCAGAAGTGCATTCATTCTTCAAGAAAAATGTAGTATGAGGTTTCATGTTTCCATTAGTTATTTTGATCGTACCTAATCCAATTGGACATTGGATTCTCTGTTGAAATTCAACAGGTCATAGTTCGTATTCACTGAGTGTTCTCCCTTCTAATCTCAAGATATGGAAATAAATGTTACAATCACCTTTTAACTTTTTCATTGTGAGTAATAATGCAGTGAAATGGTCGAAGTAGTCGAGGGCACTTCAACTATTTGTATTTTTTTGAAAAGAAGATTTATTTCCCGGAATTCTTCCATAACAGATACGATAATGATCATGTTGAAGAAGAAGCCCATATGACAAAACGGTTTGTTTGTGAAATTGGAAAATTATCCAATCGAGATGCACTTATAGTTTTATCAAGAAAGCATCACTTTCAATAATGATGTGGACGTAGAGGATCAGTCACGAAATAGAATTTTTGTTTGTTATCTGATTTGTTATTAGTAGTTAAATCAGTGAATAAATGCAGGATTGATACTGAGAAGCGTATTATTGAAAACATCCGATATTTAATTTTTATCATGACGAAACAATAAATTGCTTCAATTCATTTTCTCAATACTGCTCCATGCATTGATCGAGGGATAAAACGAAAATTATTAAAATCAATATCTGATGGAAATAATAATAATAATAATAATAATAATAATAATATTTATTCAATCATTTCATTACAATAAAATAGGTTATAGATACATTTCGTGAATAAATATCAGGTATTTCAAAATGACTGCGTTTTTTTGTTATCAATTACTGAGAGTATTAGCATTGTATGTTGAGGTTCACTTTAGCCAAAAGCTAGACTGTGTTCCTAAACACGAGAGATTTGGTCATTTTGAAATATTAAATACACGTAAAATTGAAATAAAAAGATATAAAGTTACATGGTCATAATATATAAAAATTTTAAACTAATTGAAAACATGTGTAGTCTATAATATACAATAACTGACACAAAGAATACAGAATTTCTTGTGTAAAATATGACTGAAACATTGACTAGATAGAAAACAGCATTACTTAGTTGATGAATAATTTTTTTTTCTATGATAGTATATTTTCATTTGATGTTAGAAGCCAATATGTGATTTTTTTCTTGAAGTTTCTGTTGCTTATTCCCATTTTTAGTTTCATTGGTAAGCGATTGTATAAATTCTGGCCCACATATATAAAACATCGCTGTCCAATAGACCTTTGAGACTTAGGGAGAACTACATTTGCATTATTTCGAAATCTTGTTGGATAAGTATGTGTTATATTCATATTTATCAAATTATTTTTTGACAAATAGACTATGGCAGATTTATAAAATAGCTGTCTGATATTCAGTAATTTCGAGTTTTGGAAAAGCAAATTTGATGGAAATTGTTGGTTAAGATTCAATATTATTTTAATGATTTTTTTCTGTATTATTTCTGAAGGTTTCAGATTATTAGAATATGCGCCACCCCATGCGATTATTCCATAGGTTAAGAAGGATTGAACCAAACTGAAATACATATTTTTGAGGTTTTTTTTGTCTAGTATATGGGTCATAAGTTTGAATAAATATAGTAACGATCTTATTTTTTTGGTCAGGTTCTGAATTTGAAGATCCCATTTCAAGTTATTATCAATAATGATACCTAGGTATTGTGTGCTGGTTACAGCATTGATCTGATAAGTATGATTTCTAAAAGGTAGATATAGGTCTAATTGTGCGGTATCTGGTATTCCATTTTTATAATTTGAAAAGGGTAGATAAACGGTTTTCTTTATATTGATGGTGAGGAGATTCTCATCGAGCCATTCAATCATTTTTTCCAAGTCCAGTTTTAGCATATTTTCTACTTCCTCCCATGAGTTTCCATCTAAAAATAGCACAGTATCGTCGGCAAAGGAGATTATAGTTCCATGGCAATTCAACGTTAAGAGTTCATTCACATAAATTATAAATAATATTGGGCCTAATACTGTTCCTTGTGGTATTCCAAATGTTATCTCTCTTTGGTTACTGATTGTGTTATCAATTTTAACCACTTGTTTCCTTTGATTCAAGTAGTTCTGACTGGATACTTCCATGATAACCTTATTAAAAAACACTTTATTGTTTGATTTTTGCTAGCAGTTCACAAAACCGCTACACCAATTTCACTATACAATAGCTATTGTATAGTTTTTTCAAATACATTGAATTTGATGAAATAGTGTAGTCATTTCTAAAAAGGAAATTGGAGAAAAGAGTATTTTTCCTCAATCCCAAGCACAATAAATAAATTGCTTGAATTTTTTTGGGAACTTATCTTTAAACATTTCGAAACGAGTGTTGTTGATAATCGTTTCCAATGGATTCCATAAAAAAGTCTTTGAATTTCCAATCACTCAGACTTAGGTGGTAGAGCTTAAGGTGTGCAACGGAATCGATAATAATAGTAGTAGTGGATGATAAATGTAAGAATCCCCACTTTATTTTGTCGGTGTCAATTGATATCCTATTGAAAGCAACTTGATGAACAAATTCTACGTAAAATGGAAAATTTTGGTTGTAAGGAAGATCATCAACCCAAATTATTACACAAATACTTCTCCAAGTTATTCGTTCCCAATTGATTTCATCCTCAGTTTCAACTGACAGTTACACTTCTGTTATGTTTAAATACTTATGAAACGTTAGAGATATTCTTCAAATAAGCTTCGTAACTCCATAAACTGATTATTATTGTGGTTTTCGATGTATTGATTCAATCATAGAGAATTATAAGATTTATACGAAACATTTCTTCTTTGCAGATCATTCTGAGTTTGGCTTTTGCCGCAGTTTCCTGTGCTCCTCCACTTCAACCAACTGGTGAACCAATCCCAATCTTAAGATACGATAACGAAGGAGTCAACCCTGATGGATCATACCAATGGAAGTAAGTACTTAAACTGCTTTCATCTCAATTGAGTTCTTAATAATCAAAATTCATTATATACATTATATACACTCTGTTTGGGATTTTTTGTCAGATTCCTTATTTTTTTGAAAGAAGGGTCATTTCAAAGTTTTGGACCCTGGTAAGGGCTTTCCATGGAACCAAATTTTTTCCTGGGAAGCGATACTCAAACTTCATCCAAATACAAGAAATATCGAAATGAAAATCTATATTCAGTTTTAAAAATGTGATTTTCGGATTTTCTTTTTCGACTCAATGCGAAAATGATACGAAAGTTTTTTAAAGAAGTGACAACAAATAATTAGCAAACATGTTATTATAATAATAATAAGTCTTCATTAGGACAACATGTAATTGGTAATACATTTTCTTACATTTAAATATAAATAAGTGTTGACCTAAAAGGCGAAGTTCAGTTGCCCACTATGTGGAACATAGTGAGGTCCTGCTCTACCACTCAACTGATGAAATTTGTGTATCATTCATATATCTTGACTCAATTCAGCAAAAGAAAGAAAGAGTCTATCTGAAACAGCAACTGGTGCTGAATCTCAGTTTTTCCTATCAATTCATATATCAAGAACACCAAACGTGATTCAAACAAATGAAAATTAAGATAATAATAAGATATATCTACACAGAGAGAGAAAACTGAGATAAAATGCATTCATTCATCAGGATTACAATTCATTCTTTAACCCAGACAAGCTTGTTTTGGTCGAAGAAAACTATCCTTTGATGAATAAAAGAAACACTATCCCAATGCCAATTTTTAGCTAATCTGCTCTGAATAATAACCTCTATAAAAAAATGAATACACATATCAACAGAGGCTGATTTTTTCTAATTGAAAATTAGGTTGTAATTCTTGTGTCTATCCCAATGCCAATTTTTAGCTAATCTGCTCTGAATAATAACCTCTATGAAAAAATGAATACACATATCAACAGAGGCTGATTTTTTCTAATTGAAAATTAGGTTGTTATTCTTGTGTCTTGTATGAGATTGTGTGATGAATCAACTAATATTTCTTGTATCGTTTCAAAGCATCGAAACCGGAAATGGAATCATCGCCCAGGAAAAAGGACAAGTGAAAGCTGGTCCCACTCCCGAGGAAGCCGAACTGGATGTAGCTGGATCCTATGAGTACACCAACGAAGATGGCTCGAAAGTCCAAGTCTCGTACATCGCCAACAAGGACGGATACCAACCCCAATCAGACATTCTGCCCACACCCCACCCAATCCCTCCAGCAATCCTAAGAGCTTTGGAATGGATCGCAGCTCACCCTCAACCTGAAGAGAAACTGCTCAAGTAAAAAGGAATGTTTTCGAAGGAATATGGCATTTTTGTATAAAGCTTGTAAATAAAAGTTTGTACCTTTTGTGATATCAACTCGTCTATATTTATTCTGCCAATCAAAATCATCAATCAAATCATTGATAGGGTCTCACTAATTTCTTCGAACTCAAAAGATTCCTTCATACACATCAATCAATATTTATCATTATTCATATCTGTGCACACTGAAGTGTATCGAAAGAATTTGATTTTCTCTCTTCCAAAGATTACATACTGATGGGATAAGTTTACTGAAATTATAAATTTGCTTCAGTTAATTCAGATTTGCGATGATGATAGTAGAAAAATCATTCTACTATTAATGAAGTTACAATAACTCGAAAATTTAAAATCAGTTCAAGGGAAAATCAAATACACCTTATTGTGAAAACAAATAAATTCTCAACCTGAAGAGCAGTCATTGATTATCATGTGAATGAATTAATGAAAGCTCTCCTTCTCCACAAATCCAAAGTAGCTTAGGGAGACCCCATCAAAAATTCAGGTTAATTCAAATGGCAATTTTATATAAATAACATTGAAAACGTCGTTTACCTGAATGGAAATGAGCCTGGGAAAATATACCTACCGCTGAGTTATACAAAAAGAAAAAGATACTTTCATCAAAATGTTCAAAAAAAGCCATTGAAATATTTTCTGCTGAAGACATGAAACATTAGGGGTAACCTTGACGTTGTGACTAAATCTTCAATACTTTGAGGGCATCTTTCAGAAATATCTGAAATAATGATCGAATGCAGTTAGGTTGGAAATACTATTTTCTTGTTGGATCCAGAATTCCATGTGGCACTCTAGATTGAAGGGGAATAGCCATTGCTCATCTCAAAGAGAGAAAAATGTATAACAGATATTTTTCAACAAAAGTATCGTACAATAACAATGAAATATTATTCTCGATCTCTGTAGTTCATTCACAAACAACACTAGTGACGTGTCATCAGGGTAAATTCAAATCCCTTCGAAAAAGCTAGTGGCCAAATAAACTTCGCGTTCGTGGCACCCTCTGATCTTAAATGAGTTAACAAAAGTAATACCTCTTGTAGCTTACTCACTGTTCAATTGCATTTTTTGGCAAAAAAAATGAAATGCTCCTTCAAATGTGATTGACAATGTATCTTGCTGTGTGGTGTCGATTCGAACTTTCTGCCTATAAGTGCATTTCTTTAATATCCCCCCCTTTTATTTTTTGAACGGGTCAACTCAAAAAATTCGAACTTGGGACACTGAAATTATTGCAGGAATACTATATTTTGAAGTATGACACATGGAAATTTCAAGATGGCGACTGGGCGCCATCTGGAAAAAAAGAGAAAGGTAGGTCTTGTGATACATCATTTTGAAACTCCTGACGAATAGCTCAGTCAATATCGTCACCTACTATAAAATGGCGGAACATTTATTGATTACCTGAAAACAAACACATTAATTTCGATATTTCTAGAAATATTCCTTCTCTCTGCCATATGGCATCCCAACAACCCGATAAGGTTTGGAAGGTTATTTTTGTGAGAAAGACAAAAATGTCAGTACAAAGAACATCATTGTTCAATTCAAGTATTCTCATTTAGTTTACAATTTTATAAGTAGATAGGTACCATGTAAACTACCTCCGAAATGGTCAAATGCATAAAATTCAACAGGGAAATTGGATTTCAGTATCACTACTTTTATTCGGGTTTGAAGGCCGTCGTTTTTTGGAATTTCTTCCTGACGTTCCGCTGGCTCGAGTGGCTAGCTTCTTCAGAGGTTCATTCATCTTGGAATTCACTCCGATGACTGGAGATTGTTTCTTCGCAAGTTGTATTTATGCCGATTCAGGTAGTTTGCGGTGCTAATTATTCCATTCGGATTCGGGGAATTGTCATTAATATTGATTACCTTGTTTACTTCCTGTGGGTTCGGAGAATAATCATCATTAATATCTGAAGAACTACCTGCAGTTATTATCGATTTTCTTAAAATGGGATTCCATATTCGGTTGAGGTTGACAGCTTCTTCTTTTCTGTTGAAATTATCCGTGTGTTTGTGGATTTCTATTGCCTCCCGTACCAGTCGGCTATGGTATCCCTGGTTGCCGACTGGTACGGGATTTGAATATGTTGGCAATTACTGTTAATCTTCTAATCACCGAAATCGTCGACGTGAATCCTAATGAATTCGATTTGAATATTATTATTCCAACAATATAGAGTACCACCACATAACTCCAGACAAGTGAGAAACTTTTTGGATAATACTTTCCATGGTCGTTGGATTGGCCCTCGAGGTACTACGGTTTGGCCATCCTGCTCGCCAGATTTGACACCTTTAGATTTCTTTATGGGTCAATCGAAGTAGTAGGTAAAGATATTGACTTCATATTCTAGGGTTGTAAAGTATTCTTCAGGAGCTTCAAAATGATATATCACAAGTCCCCCTTTCCATTTAATTTATTTTGCAGTGTATAATTTACTCCATTGAAACCCAGTTGAAAAACCCATAATATCGAAAGAATCTGAAATGAACAATTGAAAACGAATAACTGGATTCAAAGCAGAGATAGTAAAACAAACTAAATACTTTTTTGATAAATGAAGTTGAAAATGAATGAGTGGGAGTTATTCGAAAAGCAATAATGAGAATGAAAAACATATGTCGTATAATTACTAAATTCAAATGAGGCACTCAAATCTGTATAGTAAATCGGAACGTATATCATTCAAATAAAATGCATTAAATTCAATAATCCAGGAATGTAAATTGGCAGAGACTATATGAAAAATAATGAAACCAAGTTTTTCCTTGAGTATACACACGATGTTTCGATTTCTGGTATCCGCAGTCGTCTCCAGGCGATTACTGATAAAAGTTAAATATTTGAAAAAGTTTCAAACACATTTTTTCAACATACGATGGCTTCCTTGAAAGAACATTTCATATGTTTGAGGAAGAAGTTTTATACCAAGTAGTCAAATTTCACTCTCACAATTGGGATTTAGCTAAGTATGAAGATACGAAGACGGTTCTTTGGCAGAAAAATCCGCCAATTTACATGACCAACAAAATTTGGTAGAGAATGTTCTCAATTTTCCGGTATTTTTGGAGATATTCTGAAAAAGATTTGAAACAATTCGATACGTTATATATTAATTCTATCGTCGAAAATGAACCTACTAAGAAATTTTTCATTACAATAATGTTTCATAAATATTTACTTCTTCCAATGTAATGTTGTCCACCCAAGGTTTTTGATATTGTATCAATGTCATATATACTGCTTATGTACCCCCGAGGAAACGTTTTCTTGAAACATTTCAGAAATTTCATCAAAAAAACGTTTCTGGAATGTTTAAAAAAATGTTGATCTCATGTCTTCATTTCATCTAGAAAATGTTATAAGATAGATGTTTCATATATCTTCTATAAACGTTTGAACAATGTATTTAACTCATGGAAGAAACATAACTGGATATGCTAGGAAACATTGCCATTGCACTTGACAGTGAATTATCGTGATGAATGTGTAATATAGTCATGACTTCGAATTAAAATTATAGAGATGTTAATAATATATATTTTCAATGAACATAATCCATTTATAACGGGTTCGTGCAATATGAACATGTTAATTGATTTGCTAGTTCTGAACTTATGGTCATTATTTTCGGGGTTAGGATTAGTTACCTATTAGATATTGTTGCATAAACCCGCTGTTACAAAATTCCTCAAATATTAGCCCCATAACCAACCAAAACCTTTTTACTCTACTTGAACTGTATTTTACTTGCAGTGTTAGCATCGCAGGAGGTTAAAATAATGGATACTCAGTGTGGATACTTCAACCTCCTTGAGATGGTATGTGTAGTAGGTAGGTAGTCACCACTTGAGGTTAGGTTTTATTGTACTCATTGAGAAATCAGAATTCATTCAAAAAATATTTTTATTATTAAATCTATTGATATATACATGTCTCAATACTTTTCATTATTAAATCCAGTAAGTAATACATGAACAGAAAAGAAAATTAGAATCGAAAAATTCTTGGAACAAAAAGATACTAATTTAACCTATTTCAGAATATGTTTGAAAACTCAATTATCACACAGTTCCTTGAGTATCTTTGGCATTTGGCACCATAGCATTCTCAGGGTTTCTGTAATATAGAAAAATGCAATATTTCTGAGATGATATATAAGATATATATGATCCCTTTAAAAAAAATACTTCAAGAATATTTTTAAAAGGTGAAAGGTATTGAACTACACAAAATAGAAACTCCCGCCATTATCTTTGACGTTGAATCAAAACATACACAAAAGAAGGAAGAAACAGTCCTTAAAAAACAACTACCTCCTGTCTTTATGGTTAGCCGAGCATTGATTTATATGGAAATCATATTTTCTTTCTCAGTTTGTATAACAAGTATACCCAAACACATGTAATAACATTCACGTGAAAAATTGAGAGATGCCACTATATTGTAATAAAATAGAACACTCAACAGAATTCACAGTCTCACATTGAAAATGTTCAATTTGTTGAAATATCAGATCGAATAAGGTCAAAAACTACCTCAAGGGGAATTTGTAATTTTGTCCTTGTAGTCATCTATTATCTCATTAAAAAAATACTGAAGAACTCAGAACAGCCATAGAAACTCCTAGTATTCTATCATATCCCTTAGTTGAGAAGTATCTCGACACTGAAATCAACAATGAAGAACAAATGATGAACGAAGAATACGTCAGTCTCTCGGTGTTATATGTCAAGGTTAAAACATCTTCGAATTGTGCAATCGAAGCACTCGAAAAAATTAATTGCAACCGAGATAACGACCACTCGTTTCGATAGCTTGTTTACAAACAAGAGTCAAATTTGTAATTGAAAAGTGACTGGCGGTGGTCGCATAATTGATGACTTGAATGGACATACTTCGAAGAAGACGCCAAAAGTTGAGATGCCAACATATGACATTTATCGTTCGTTCTTTGAATTCTCGATTCGTTTATTTTCGTCTGGTTACTTTCTTGACTTTTTTCTAGTTCTCGAGTAGGTATTTGATAGATATTACTTTCAGAAGAGACTGGAAATATCAATAGTTTTGAGGATTTCTGAAAGTCTCTTTTATTAATGCACATAAATTGAGGTGGGCATGGATAATGATTTGGATTTTGGTATATTAACAAATTGAAGAGTCACACTTACACAAAAAGATTGCATTTTTGAGCTGTTTTTCAGTTCTGAGAAAGCATCAATGGAATTCGACTGGTATATTAATCGTGTTTTGCCCATATGTATCTATTTTTGATTGCACATGTTATTGGGATTCAATGGTTAGCATCACTGAATTTTTTTCACGTGACGTATTACTGAGATGAAGGATAGATGTGGCTACCTGAAATATCTAGAATTTTGACATTCGTATTTTTGGTTGTAGGCAATTTGTTTTAGTTGAGCTACTCATTTTTTTTATTTCCTCTCCAAACTCAGTTTGAACCTATCTAATCAAAACATATATACCAGGAAATTTTGAAGGTTCCATAATCAGTTTATCGAATCATTTAAGATATCAACAAAATTTGACAGAAATTTTTGAGAAAGAGTATCCCAAGTATTTGAATCATTTGATATGTAACAAAATGAAATGGAAGTACCACCAGATGAAATATATTTGAATCAGACATTCATCTAGGAATCTACCAACACTGTGAAGGGTCAACTGGTATTTAATTGTAATGGATCTGAAGGATTTGTATCTCCTTTATATCCAAAGATAAATGACTGGGTGATATAGATCAAACGCAAGTTGAATGATTATAGATTACTAGCAGATGAAGGTTCACCCTATTACCATGCAAGATAAAAAAACTATTTTTGTACAGTTACTATGATAACGTTCACATCCAATATGATTTTCAAATAAAAAATGAACTGAGAAGTAGAAAATATTTTATTTGAGTTTGAATCAAGAATAATGTGAATAAAAAAAACATTGCAATTCAGAAAGCGTAGGGTGCATGGTGTCAATGGATAACTTGAAAAGTACCCCACACGTTTCAACATTGCAGTACATTCTACACTCTATTCCTAATTCGAATATTGAAAATATATTTTTACAGTTTATTTTTTACATTTTTCAGTTGCAATTTTTATGAAAGCGTTTCCCAGTTTTTTAAATATTATTCTTTTTTTTTTCAATAAAATATTTCATAAAAGCCTCTCTTCAGTTTTTTTGAACGATTTTTTTTAAAGATGGTGATGCTTTTATAGATTATTATTATGACCATCAGCACCAAAATGCGCAACATGGAGAGCGCCTTGTAGTTGCAGAAATTTGACAGAAGTATATATCATTATCAAAAACTGCAAAGCTTTCTGTGGGCAGTAAATACTTGAGTTTAATCAATCTTACCGAAAAATGCAAAGGTAAGGTGGTTGTTGAGGGGGGGTGCAGGGAGTGAGGATATCATGGTTGCTCACCTGTGGATATCACCCTACAAGCCTACAATTATGCATTTCTGGAATCTACAGTAGTCTACTTTCGTTGAGACAATCTGTATAATGAACATGACTACTCTGTCCCGTGTAAAAAAGGTTGATACATGCCCAATTCCAAAGGTAACCAGTAAATCAATCAATCGTTGAAATCAGCATTGAGAATATTCTTTGAAAATCTGTATTACTATTTGCAATTCATGGGCTCTGAATTCATAAAAGTAGGGCGCGTTTTTCATTTGTAATGGTTTATTTGGAAAATTAGGAACTTGCTGATTGGTAAGGATGCAGGAAAAGAAGGTAGCCCAGCTGTAACTTCGACCGTAAGTTCTTGTATGGACATCCTGTATACCAAATATAACCACTTTGTTCCGTTAAAATAAACTGATGTATCTTCAATTCGGAATTCGAAGGATAACCAGTATATCAATCAATTTCTGAAATCAACAGTGAGAATATTCTTTCAAGATCTCTTTATTTGCATTCATCATTTATGGGCTGTTAATTCGTAATAGCAAGGCGCGTTTCAATGGTTCATTTGGAAAATTAGGCAGTTGCTAATTGGTTGGGATGCACTTTCGGTTTCTTTGAAACCGCATCACCAATCAAACGATGTAAATACTCGACATTCACTTTCTTTTATATAATATTGAATTAGAGTTATGACCTAACATTTCTGATCCCAGACGCCCTGTTTTCTTGGTATTGTTTATCACAATTGCCAAAGTGAAAAGTGACTGTCTTTCTCCGAAGTTCACATAAAAACATTAAAAATTAGTATATTGCTTTTCAAACTATATTCAATGTTAATACATTTATTAAAAAAACGTTAATAATGATGACAGTGATACAAACCAAATGAAACACATGAACATGGAGTAACCACAAATCTGATATTGGTTAGGTTTGGATGACCTTTGCCTCATGTTCCATTGGAAGGTGTTTGTGAGTCTATCCTTCTTCAGTTCTATAGATTCAAACTGAATGACGGTGTGCCGATTTATATATTCACTTTTTTGTGCTGTTCAGAAGCAGGACAAAAAAGATTTTTTTTCTGCGGCGGACATACAAGCAACACCAATGACAAAAACGATTTCATTCACAACAATTCAATAACAAGCATTGACGAATTTCTTCTGAAATTCCTAATTCGAATCCGGAAATTATTAACTGTTGGAAAGGGGTGAAAAACCTCAAGGCAGCATCAGCGATATCATCTATTGAACCGGTTCTTGATCATTTGCTGTCCATATCCAATGAATAAAGTAAAATAACTAGATGTGCACAAATTTCCGGAGTTCTGGCTTCAGACTTACAACTGATTTGTCGGTGACTGATGAGGAATCCTCCATTTGTATTCGCATATTCCTTCCGATTCAAGGACCCATAGATAGTTTCGGCTTTTCCGATCCATCTTGGCAGAGAAGAAATAACGTATACGACCAGTAATCTCTTTGAAGTTTACTACAATATAAAAACACCTATTATATGTGTTCACCTAGTTGAAATTCATTCCTAAAAGGTGGTTTTTCTTTCGTCATGGTCCACACTACCAGTGTGCAACTGGAAAAGTATCTGAGTTTGTGCCAAGATGAATTGCATAAGCTGTACTATCTCTATATTAAGCAAAAGCATAATTCAATTTAAGATTAAAGAATATGTCTATTCGGGAATTTTTCCTCGTGCAAAATGTTTTACTGTTCGACTCGAATACTGCAGTCATTATCAAGAACTGATAAACATTGTCAATACATTATTCTTAGCTCGGCCATACACGTTGCATACCTGTACGGGTATGCCTCTGCAGTATACCTGTAGAGGCGAAAGCTCACACACGCTACTGTAAACCGGTTGAGTGAAGGATTTCTATAGTCGAGAAATGGCAAGCCGACGTAATCTTTCGAGGATTGTGAGAGCATTTGATCTAAAATTCATTCTCTTCCATGAAATCTTCAGTTGTTCAACGTTGTCTTCAGATTTCACTTATACCTTCAAGAAAGTATGGAGACATCATATCAGGTGATCTAGCAGGCCATTCTGAAGGACCTTACTCATTACCTGTTCCGAAAAGTCCCATTAAATTCCATATAAATTTGATTAGATTTCGAATAATGGATCGCAAGACATTTGCAATACTAGTTAATTTTATTTACTCCAAAAACTGAATATGTTCTTATCCACATTCTTGTTTGGAATAGACAGCAGTGACATATTATATTATATTTTCTGCACTGAGTCAGAAAGAGAAAAATTTCGAAGCAGAAACAAATCGTGAGGATGCAATAAAGTTTACGCGCTTTGTGGTACTTGTAAAAAGAAAATATTTGTGTTTGTTAAAATATACTGTAGACTTTGAAATAGTACGCCCCATATTTTGTTGATGAAACGATTTTGAGTTGTGATGGGCATACTGTGGAAAGTTGATTTCTGATATTTGAAACGGAATGCGTTTATAATAATTTTTGTGACTCGAGGAATGATTACTCATGAAACAAATCCCTTATTCTACGATTTGTATAGATTATATATGAACAAATTTTCGAGAATTTTCATACCAAAAAACATTTTCTACAAAGTATTTCCATATATTCTTTCAGCTGATACTAAATGCGTAATACATGATAGTAATTACAATATGTAAGTGCAGAGATTTCATCACTCAATTCGAGGTTGTGTTTGAATATTTCATTCATCAAATACATTTTCGGCATTGTTTCTATGGTGGGGGCAATTTGAACAAAAGTATAAAAATTAACAACATGATCAAAGCCAACATAGAAGTGATTTGTACTCATATTCATCAGAATGAAATTGGTACGTATTTGCAATATTGTCACATATATTTTTTTACCGCAGATCAGAGAAGCTCCTGATTCTTGCTAAGAAATATTATTGGAAATTTCAACAGTTTTCGACCAATAAAATGCGTATTTTTTCTCGCGTTACCATGGCAACCCAGGTATCCATCGAACTTTTTTCCCGCAGGAGTAGCCTTAAGCGAATTATAATGGAATGGAACTTTTTTGACATAAGCAGAGAATAATATTTTGTTTGACATAACACATCAGTTACCCACTTTGAGCAGGAGTGAACAAATTCTGCACTAGAGCAATTTAGCAGACTAATGAAAAATGAATATTGAGCCACATCTTCATTTACGAGCCACTTGACACTTCATTTACGAGCCACTTGACACTTCAGTGTCACTATTATCATGAAAAAAAGATAGGTATTCTTTGTTGCTCCGATTACGGATCTTGTGAAAAAAGTGTAAACTGTGTATTTCCCATACAGCACCGATTCGTATGAAAATTTTGATATAGGTTCCACTCACCCTCTATTTAAAAATTTACTACATGCCGAGGGTTGCTTTCTCCCTGGGGGTGGATGCCACCCCTTCTTGGGGGGTGAAAATTTTTTTATTGGAAATAAGTGCGGAAATCAATAGATTGACTAAGTCTAAGCACTTTTCGTACAATGAAGTTTTTTCTGAAAATCAATACTGTTCAACTTATTCGCGAGTGAAATTGTCGGTTTTCAGGCAGAAAAACACGTTTTCAGATCCTTTTTCGCGAATAACTGGAAAATAATGCATCTGATCGAAAAACCTGTAGAGAGCAAAATTATAGCTTTCGAAAAAACAAAGGCGATTGTTTATTTGTGATGTATGCAAGCCCACTACAAACTCAATAATTGCTTGTCGAAAGTTGATTGATATTTTCAAGCGCCAAAATAGAAAGTTTCTGTAGAAATTAGAGTATGTACATTAGGCCTAGTGGCTAGTACTATATGTATATTTTTTTGTTTTTTTCCCATAACTCGCTTAGTCTTCAAGCAATCGAATCCACCAAAAAGTATTTCTTAGCTTTTTTCAAGAGCTTTAAGCTCATTCACATGATTTTTTGTTTCGGATTATATTTTTGGAAAGGTTCATGCTGAAAGGGTTCAAAAAAGGTACTTTGCGCGAACCCTCACAATATTTAACTGGCCATATCTTACTCTATTTTCATCCTGCAGAAAGAAATGGAACGTCGAAATTTCCAGAGAAGAATAACCTTCAATTTTGTACTCTAGAAAATTCTGCATGTGATCAATACTTTTCGAGTTATTTCGAAGAAATTGTGATTTTTCGCTGAATTCCGTATATGATTTTTTCTCTTCAATCTCAATTTTTTCCAAAACTACGTACTTTCAATTGATGAAAAACTCAGAACTCATTAAAAGAACATGAATGAAGTGAATTATGCAGTTACAACGATTTTTTTCAAAGGGGAGAGAAGAGAGGATGAGTTATTGACAATTTTTGTTCAACGGAAAAATAGGATTCTACATTATTTCCTTCATACCTCGGTCAGTTTTGGTGCTATAAACTTTTATAAATAACAAGAATGAAGGATTTTTCAAAGACTTCAAAAAAGGTCGAATAAGTTTTTCCCGAAATATGCATTGGTTTTTGGTTATTGTACGTAGAAACTTTCCATTTTGGCGTTTGAAAATACCAATCATCTTTCAACAAGCAATTATTCAGTTTGTAGTGGGTTTGCATACATAACAAATAAACGATCGCCTTTTTTTTTGAAAGCTATCATTTTGCTCTCTGCATGTTTTTCGATTAGATGCATATTCTCCCAGTTATTCGCGAAAAAGGATCTGAAAATGTGTTTTTTTGCCTGAAAACCGACAATTTCACTCGCGAATAAGTCGAAAAGTATTGCTTTTCAGAAAAAACTTCATTGAACAAAAAGTGCTTAGAATTAGTCAATCTATTGATTTCCGCACTTATTTCCAATACAAATTTTTTCACCCCCAAGAAGGGGTGGCATCCACCTCCAGGGAGAAAGCAACCCTCGGCACAGGGTAGATTTTGAAAAAGAGGGTATGTAGATCCTGAATCCAAATTTTCATGCCAATCGATGCTGTATGGGATAAATACACGGAAAAATGGTCATAGACTGGACTATAAGGCTTTGTTGTTTTATCACATTACTGTCGTTTTAGGGCGTTGATATACTCCCGTGGTGTTTTACTCGATGTTTGCAGATGAATCGATATTTTTCGAATCGAGTAAACCTGAAATAAAAAAAATGAGGTTATGTTTACTGTGCTATAATTATTTCGAGTGCTCATTGCTGGGCTAACAGACCAGATGTCCAAGTAGTGATTAGATTTGACATGGGTAGTTGGTTTGAATGTGTATCTCTTTTTTTCTTTCGTGTTTATTGAAATGTTTGACAGGCTGCAGTAGCCTTGCATTGCTTCCAACGTAGGCAACTTAAACTGCGCTAGGTAGTTTTTTCGAACAGAAATTAAAGTAGCTCTAACCTCAGACCTGACGCAACAAAAATTTATATACTGTGTTGAAAATTTAGCTGATAGTTCACGCAGCCCAACTGAAATAATGTCAGTATCTGATTTAAATAATAGATACCTCTTCAATAAAAAACAGTATCGTATCGATCGACTCACTAACCCATTCGTGAATCTTCAATGGAAGCAAATAACGAAGTTTCTTCTTCGAAAAAGGGAGTATGTTCAATTGGGAAAAAGTGATGTCGTGTGTGGCTAGCTTGAAGGTTGACAGATAACCGTCATAAGACTTCAACAAGCATGCAAGACGCACAAAGTATTTCTTCTACGGATGGCGGCTTCTCCTGACATAAGGGAGCATACCCTACAAAAATTCAATTGAACTTGACTGCTCTCTTTTACTGCCTAGGCAGAAAAGAAATTACTTCTAGTATCGGCGGCACAATGATACTGATGATTATTTCAATTCAATATAGTACTGAAGAAATATTTTTTCCTGTAATTCCTAGTCACCATAATATGAATATTTGTCCTTACATATTATTTTTCATTCTGCAGATCTTCCTCAGTTTGGCTATTGCCACAGTATCATGTGCACCAGCGCCTCAGGAAACCAGTGAACCAGTCCCAATTTTGAAATATGATAACGAAGGAGTCAATCCCGATGGATCTTATCAATGGAGGTAAATGAGTCAATCACATAAAATTCAGTATTTTCAGATTTTACAGAGAATTCAATCAAATTGAATAGATTTGTTCAGTTATTGAAATAATAAAATAACTACAAGTTTAGTAAAATAACCTTATGGTTCCAGGTTCGTCACTATATGATTAATGTTGATTATTTGCATAACTACTGTGAACTGATTTGAAAAATTAGTCACCTGTCTATTTGAATGAACTTTTCGTCTTTTATGATTCCTGTCTTCTTTAGTTTTTCTCAGTGCTTTGATGTAGGTACAAGACATAAAAATAAAAAAGAGTGTAATAAAATCATTATTTTGATGCACATCGTTTCAGATGAATGAAAGAATTCTTATCCCAAACAAATTATTTTTCATCATTATCAAATAACGCTTCATTTTGTAATTTTTACAAGATGGTTCAAAAGCTTCTTTTTCGATTCTTCTGGCATTTTACAAAAAGTCGCAAAATGAAGTGTAATTTCAACTTCATTCTGTAAGTTCTTCAAGTATCTGTTAATTCCACCACTTACTATTCCTCACTTTCAGTATTATTTTCTCTTTCAATATTAGCAACGAAAGATCAATCAGCACAAAATTCTTTCAGAGGGAAACGAAATTCATTTTTAGTTCGATGAAATAAGGGTTGTTCAATATTCACAATACCTCAACGTTCGTTTCATCACCATTCATAAAATTATATGAATTTACTGCTTCTTTTATTGTTATGTTGTACAGTGTTGATGGAATTCTGAACGCTGAAATCTTCACCAAAACCCATCATTATTGCCATGCATAAAATGACCATTCCTTCACTTATTGATACATAATTTCCATTGTCATTATCAGAACATAATCACATTCACGTCCTGAAAAACAAAAATGAATAAATATCCACTCAGAAAGTGATTCCATTATCTCCATTTTCAGCATCGAAACTGGCAATGGAATCATTGCCCAAGAAACAGGTCAAGTAAAGACTGGTGCAACTCCCGAAGAATCAGAACTAGAAGTTTCTGGATCATACGAGTACACTAATCAAGATGGTTCGAAAGTTCAGGTTTCGTATGTTGCCAATAAGGATGGTTTCCAACCTCAATCCGACGTTCTGCCAACATCACCTCCAGTTCCTGCAGCAATTCAGAAGGCTTTGGAGTTGATTGCAGCTAATCCCCAGCCGATAGAAAAATAAGCTATATAAGAAAACATTTCATATGGCAGTTTTGTAATTCCTTGTAAATACACGTTTCTACCCTCTTCAATATTGCGTTTCTATTTATTCAATCCGCAAAATTAGATTTCGATTTTCATACAGGAATTTATGTTTTTCCTTAACTTATGGATCATATTTGATTCCTCTCATGGATAGTCAAGGTCAGTTGGGGTCGTTACATACACTCTGAATTGAAACTGAGTAATAGGTATATCTTTGTGGTGGTCTATGGCTCTGTCGTATATTCGATGAGGCATTTTCCCTGATGGTTCAACCCGCGGCAGGAGCAGAATTTCTCTGGCTGGTTCGATACGATAGACAATTGTTGGTTTCCCAGTTACTAAGGCTAAAGGGTTATTCTGGGATTCTCTTCAGTTGGAATAGCAGATGCGCTACCGAAAGAGTCAGTTAGACGTCTCAGAGCGCTTCGGCCTTTTGGGTGCACTCGTAAGAGTGTTCAACGAAGGAAAAATACAAATGAATGAGAAAAAATAATCTTTAAATGGTTGTCAAATTGACTTCGAAAGTTCACTTTTGGGTTTGTTCGACTTCTTGCTATTACCATTCGTATACCATCAGAGTCATGTGCAATAACGGAGACGTATTTGAGCTATGATCAGACTGGTTATGAATCGTTCCGGAAATTAGAATTGTGTATGCGAGTTCTTCTCGGATTTTGCTACGTTCGCTTCTCGAAGTGTTCAAGTAGTATTTTTTCAGAAGTAGGTGTAGCATTTTCGAACTTCTGTTTACTCATTCGTGACAGATGGGTAATTTGCTAGTTGCCATTGTAACGCTGTAATTTTGATTTGAAGGCTTGATCATAGTCCCATAGCCATAGTAGAGACACTCGCCACAGAACACCAACTTCGGCAGTTTGACATGTCGAGGTGTTATCAATCAACTTTAATTTATCCTTTTGTGTGTTTGTAAACAAATAATGTTTATGTTTGGCATTATTATAGGTAGGGAAATTTTACATTTATTTCAAATGTAATTGTATACAAAATATTTATTGAAACATGCAAAATGACATAGTGATTGCTACTCAGTGTCCCGTAAATTTAAATTTACCGCCACAACATGACATTACACATTCTGAGCACATAATGAAGGTCACAGAAATTTGACCCTTCAGAACAATGGATTGACTACGGGTTGAACGTCACTATTTTGTGGTGGATCAATATTTGTTCCGTACTTTTTTGGGTTTGTAACCTACCACAATCTGAAAAAATAAGAATAAATATTGAAACCTATACAAGTATAGAAGGACAGATTTTCAATCTACCCCAAAAAATTGCTGCGTCTATAGAAGGACAGAATGTTGTGTCAAATTTGAAATAATTTGACAAATGTCATTTACGAAAATTGTCTACAGGAGATATTTACATTTCAAGATGAATTTGCATATAAGTTATGACAGAGAAACCGGATTTAGTTTCCGAAACGTTAACGATAAGTATTTTCTTATATATACTTGTTCTTATTATTTTTTTGATAGGCAAAATTTGAGTTATACGAGAAGTTGCTGACTGATTGGATTTGTTCTATCCAGAAAGAACTGTTTTTCAATAGACGCAGCAACTTTTCGGGGTAGATTGAAAATCTGCCCTTCTACACTTGTATAGATTCCAATAATTATTCATATTTTTTCAGATTGTGGTAGGTCACAAACCCAGAAAAACACGGAACAAATGGATTGACATTCAAGTGTCTCTACTATATGGCTACGGTATACTGAGACTACATATGAATCCATTTATACAAATTATCACCTTTTCATTATGAAAACTGACAGCTGTCAGCTACGAAGCATTCGACTTTTCCTGAAATTATAATGTTTCTGGGACTGTCAGTGAATTATTTTATTGCGCATCGGGTCTATGGAACTATAATCGTCATAGAACCATGCTTGAAACTAAGTCGAAAAAGCCTATAGTATCTTCTAATTCAATGTCATCGATATTTCTGGATTCAGGCTGCATGTCTTAGTCTCGCTTCTTACCTACACAGCGATTTCAGTGTAATTGTAAATACTTTCGATTTCGGAAAAACGATGGTTGAACCTGAAACATGATTCTTGAAGTAGCATATCATTAAAGCAATCGTCAATCATCCCAAGTAGCGAGAGACATTAATAAAATATGTTTGGAATATTCATCCAGTAATAACTTGTTTATGACTTATTGATGGAACTTGTTGGAGTATGTTTCGAATCAGTTTTTGATCAAGTTTGTTTCTACTTTGGAACTATTATGAATATTACTGAATTATATCTGAATCTATATTGAATATTTTTGATCTTTCTCATAATCAGTTTTGAATCTTGAATGAATATTTTTTCTTCATTTGTAAATATATTAAGAGAATATTTTCAAACTTCACTAAATAAATTTTGAAAAATCATTGCGTATATTATGTTGAATATTCATTTCAGAATATTCTGAAGATGTTTCGGTCCTTCTTTGAATCAGTTTTGAATCTTCATCAAATATTTATCAATTCTTCATTTTTGTATATATTTTGAAAATGTTCTTCATCTTATTGATTCCGAAAATTCATTGATTATATAATGTATATTCCTTTAAAAATATTTTGAAGATGTTTTCATCCTTCTTCGGATCAGTTTATAATCTTCATTGAATATTTATCAATTCTTAATTTCTGAATATATCTTGAAGATATTAAGGTAGCGCCATCTAAACGAACATAGTGTATACTCAGTAAACCATTTCATTTTGTAAGGAGGGTAGAACTCAAATTATTCCACTCCACTCATCAGTTGAGCCGGAATATTCGTCTACAATATTTTTATACATTGTTCAGTGACAGAAAGTACTCATTTTAACTTAAAAATAAAGTTATTCTATTCTATTCTATATTAAAAATTAAGATTTTTTGAATGTATAAGATGTTAAACATAATCGAAACATTCATTTTCAATAAGTATTATCAAAAACTTATTCGAAAACTGGAAGTGATTATTCCGAATGAAAAATGAAGATATTTCTGAAAATATAACACATATTCGAAACTTAGGAACTTGAGTATTTTCGTAGAGACAATAAAATTTTATGAATTATTTTTTGACTTCAGAGAAGAAAGAAGCCAAAAAGTAATTTATCGAGATCCGAAACATATTTTTAATATTTTGAAAACATAAAACATAATTGAAACATTCACTTTGAATAAATTTATTATTATTATTATTTAAAGGCTGAAAGAGGTTAATCTGATAGAAAAATGATGATGTGACAGATATTGAAATCATTTTATTTCGAATTTCTTCTGAAGATTATTTTGCTTCTTGGGATCCTGCCTCCCACGATTTCATTTGACACCTCCTACACATATAGAGTTCATATCCCACTTTGTACGGTTTTCAAATACGCATATGTGTGTTTCGTCTGTTCTAAGACTGGTGTGAACAAAAAAGAATGATATAGTTCAATTCATCAGCTCATCCAAAGTCTATTAATATGCAAATGATGATTTATGATTGATTGCTATGTACGTAATTTGCATATATTATAGATGACAGTGCCCCACAATGTTTTATTTTTTCCTGTGAGGTAAAATTCTATAGTACATTTCTGTATTCGAATTCTACAAGGAGAATTTATCAAACTATCACAGTGATGTTGGTGACAGTTTTCCTCAAAAGGTGTTAAATCCGATTCAACTAAGAAGATTTTTTGTTATATTATTTTGTGAGGTATTTGAACCTACCAAATTCTGGAGGAACGAAGAATTGATTTGGAATCTAGTCAACTGTAGGGATGATTTCAAGGCTAATTCGAGAAGTTGCTGCGCAAGAAAAGCATTCTTTCTCAATGAGGCAAATACAAAATCGTAGAAGTTCCACGTTCAATTGTATTGAAAATCTTTCATTGTTTCTCTAGTTCTCGCCTTTTGTCTCGAGATCTTCTCTTTCGTCTGATTTTGGAATAGTGCCTTATTTCTCGAAATCTCACCTTTTTTGTCGCTGCCTTCAATTTTTTGATCTTGCCAAAGATGTCAAAATCTCGATTGAGAATATTTCGAAAAAACCGGCGATATCTCATAAAACGATGAAAATCTCAAAAAACAGAAGAAAAGCAAATTCTAGAGACAAAAGGCGAGAACTGGAGAACCAAGAACAAGATTTCCAAAAATATTGAACGTGGCATCTCTACGCCTTCTTGAATATTTCACAGTTACATGATAATTCGTTCAAGGGTTGAGAGCATTCATTTGCATTCGAGAATGGTTTCAAGAGCGGAAGTGAAAAAAAGTATTTTCATATTTCCAATGGGAAAATTCAAACAATACACGTTGCTGATTGATTTTGTATTTTCTACATTCGAAATGAACATTTTTTCAGTCCAGAAGCTTTCCGGAGAGGGGCTAGAAGTAAGCCTTTTCTCAGATTTCAAATAAAATAGTTACCTCTTCAGATTGTGATAGGTTGAAATACTAGAAAAGAAGAAGCATTCATTCACCACAAGGAAATGACTGTTTAACTGAAATGTACTCTGCAACGTGGAAAATAAA
Organism: Zygogramma bicolorata; assembly: GCA_032362365.1. Lineage (NCBI taxonomy): Eukaryota > Metazoa > Arthropoda > Insecta > Coleoptera > Chrysomelidae > Zygogramma > Zygogramma bicolorata. The sequence continues at coordinate 308,530 of JAVJAQ010005009.1, forward strand.
TTAATAGGAGACTTGGAAGAAACCTAGTTTTGAAATGTTATGCTGTTAGGAACCCAAAACTTCAGAAAAAATCACATAATGAAGAAACTGATTTGATTCAATCAAATGACTATAGAATTGACAGAGGCAATTGAAACACATACGAAAATAGCTAGTATATAAAGCAGCTGAAAACAAAATAATCGAATACGTTTTTATCTCGAAAATTGAGAGAAGTATGGACCTCAAGATGAAATAGAGAAGCAGAAAAGTAGTTCATCATCTACAAAAAACACCCAATAGGCGATTAAACGATGAGTTTTGGAACCTTTGGTGTAAAAGTTGAAACTTTTCTTAGAGATCAATTACCCTAACACCAAACTGGACATAAAATTTCTTGCAAACCTCGACGCGCGTTTCGCTAACAAGGTTACCATCTTCAGGAGAAGAAAATTGATAGTATCATCTACACCGATGTCCATATGTTGGACATACAATTTCTATGAAAACCTAAGTATCCGATACATTTTCAATTTCAATCATTACCTGGAAAACTAGTACAGTCATCAAAATATCGATTTTAGAAGAAGTTCAAAAGTCAAATCTATTAGAAAAAATGTGGGACGTTTCATTCAATCATAGATTACATTTATAAGTGACCACTGTCGAAATGTATAACCGATAGGATCTTCTGAAAAATGTCTGAAAAACTCAACCAAGAAACTTTGGTTATCTTTTTATTTTATAGAAAATCACTGATCCATTAATCTTATCACATCTAGTTTCAGTGGGATGAAGCAGAAGCATCTTTGTACCATATCATGTAAAATTATTGTAACTTGATATGTATGCATAATTTCAGAAATCAGCAGCTCCTCTTTTAAAATTTATTATCCATAACATATATCAATTACCTGTTAGAGGACATTCTTGGATGTGTACAGTTCAGGGAGTTTCTCTCATACCGTGTATGCGCAATTCATCATACTAATTGCAAAGATTTCGTCATATACTTCGATGCTCATGAGCATGTTTGAGTATCTGATTAATCAAATATATTTTTGGCATTGTCTGGCATTGTCGGAATGGTGGGAGCAATACGTACGAAAAATATAAATATCTACAACATGATCAGAACCAACATAGAAGTGATTTGTTCTCACATTCAATAAAATGAAATTGGTATGTATCAACGATACTATTCATGTGTAATGAAACATTTTTCACTTCGTGAATTAAGGTTGGAGTTCGAAAAAGGAATTGGTTATTTTGAATATTCTTGATTTTGAATTGCTATTATGCAAGTTCAGTTCCTCAAAAATTTTGAGCAACCCGTTTTTCGGTATTCTGGGTTGACTTGAGTCCATATTATTATCATTTCAATTCGAACCAATATACCGATATATCATTACCAAAATCACAGAAATATATGCACGCCTTTTTCCCAATATAACTTGGTATAAAAAAAATATAAGTTAGGATTAATTGGAAAAAGAAGACAATATAAATTCGATCACTCAATTTCAAAATAGAAACATTAATCGCATTCAAAAGATATTTCACGATTCGTGTTTCTTTAAATTAGTTGCATTTATCTGGTGTTGTTAATCAAGAATTCCCATGTCTTTACATTTGGGAAATGGAATAATTAGAAAAATTCCATCCTTTTAGAGATATGAAACTGGTAGGTCTATATATCATTATTCCGATAATTGAAAGATACAAAAACGTCACCATGGTATTTAAAAATATCTTCTTCCAAACATATACTCTACTTTTCATTATTTATGTGTTAATTAATTATCGATGGATTTCTTTAATTATATATATCAAACCGAAATGAAGTGTTTATACACTTATCGAATTATTGCTTTGTTCCACAAACAATGTGAAAAATGTTTGTAATTTTCTGTATTTCATTTGTGTGAGTAAAAGCGTATTTTTTATTATTATCATTATTATATGATAACTTCACGATATCCCAAAATTCTTCAGAAATGTCACTTTTGAGAAACGCCCGTAATCATTAGTTCATCAATAATGAATTCTCTTATTCATTTTCTAAAACTTCTAAATCATATGAAGATTGTCGTTTATAACATTTCTTGTATGAAAATGTTTGACTTTTGTAGATCATTCTCAGCTTGGCTTTTGCCACTGTCATCTGTGCACCAGCCCCTGAAGCAACTAGTGAACCAATTCCAATTGTGAAATACGACAACGAAGGAGTCAATGCCGATGGATCATACCAATGGAAGTAAGTACAGTTGATTTACCTAAAATCCAAGATTAAGTCATTTCTCAGTTGAAAGAAAGTTTTAGACGTGGACATAAATCGAAAAGCATCCAATTGGGCTCCTATTCTAGTTGTAGTGTGGTATTGTTCCATTTACGGATTGTGAGTGAAGTGATCACCTGGAATTCTACAGAATAGGTCAAAACCTGAATTATAATTCAACAAGTATTTATGGGGGTTTCTTGAGAATTGAGAACTGAAACTTTCTATGTTTCGATATCACTTATATAACTAACGTTACTGCGAACCTTATAAACTGACCAAGTCAAATATTTTTCGTTTGATAACACTCGTATAGAACTCAACTGCAGTAAGTTTAGTAATATAAGTAATATGAAAACGTAGGAGGTTCTATTTCTCGATTTCCAAGATGATTTCCTACCACATAGTACCGGCGTCTTCCATCAATTCATTTGGGCATTTCTTTGGATGAGTGTAGTGGGTACTATTTGCTTTTTACAATTGCAATTCATGGCAACCCGTGTGCCACGGACCCAGAAGTATCTAAAGAAGCAATTTATGATGAACATAATACCGATAATCAAGTTCTTCAATTATTTTCTGTTGATTATGAAGACGAAAATAGGAACATTTTCATTGAATTGGAAATAAGGATATACCAAAGAACCGCATATAACACAATGACAAATTATAACATCAAATAAGCTTTTTCTCATACCTATTCAGTCTAGACCGATATTTCAAAATGGGCGAAAACTCATTACTACTTATATCTTTTAAAACAAAGTATAAGCATTCTCTACTCGGGTATTCTTTGGGTTCAATCGATCTCAACTCACTTCGTCCGATTCCCCAAGAATATCTTTATCAATCGTAATTTTTTCTACTATTGAAATCATTATTTTGATCAATGTTCCAACAAACATTGCGACAGTGGAAGTTGCATAGATTTCCACAATACAAGTGAATTCCACTTACAATCTCGAATTACACTTGCGAAAACCCAACATATTTTTTGTACTAGTAATGGAAATCAACGAACAACATAACCCAGATAATTCATCTATCCTTCATTATCTGAATTGCATTTTGATAACTACTCGAACATGTCTGAGGACTATTTTGTTTTATGTAAATCTCTCACTTGATTTGTCTTCTTCCTCCTGCCGTGTTTTGTTTTTTTTTTCTTGAATATTCCTGTACATCTCGTTTATCTCATTGGGAAATGAAGAATTATTATAAGCAATGAGTATGAAAATTTAGAACACTAATCAACCATATCATATCAGTGACGTATCAGATGAAACGTTTTAAATATTTTAATATCGGACCAAAGAAGAAAGCTAGCTCCAGATTTCATGGTTTGTCTACCGACAATGATAATGAAATTAATAGAACTCCGGAACATCATTTTTCCTACAATACCAAATTTTTTATTTAAATATGCAGTATAAAATTTCACTATAACAAATTTATTCGGATAAAGAAATGTATCTCAAAGTTGAGTATTCGAATTCGATAAAAACAACATGTATGTTCTGTAGTTGGCAAGAAAGTGGACAGAGGTGGTTGTATACCCAGCTCATGAATAACATTCATTACTCCTTTTGGATAAAGACTTAGCCCTGATTGGAGTATTCAGTTGTGAATTGATTTCATTATCATTTATATCTACATTCAACCACTTCTGTCTTTGAGAATGCCTATGTATAATATATAAAATGGTAACTGGCCCAAACGAATGACGAATCATAAGTAAACATATCATGCGTTATAAAAAAACTAGAGATCTCCCTCTTCCTGTCATCCTGATGAAACAACGATTTTGAAGAACATGATTTCCAATACTGCCATGTTACGCCAGAAGGCATGTGATCATGAAAGATATGCATCTCCAATAGCCCTACTGGTCCGAATTTCCTAAACAAAATCTGTTCACTTAATTTTCAGCATCGAAACCGGCAATGGCATCATCGCTCAAGAAACAGGTCAAGTTAAAGCTGGTGCAACTCCTGAGGAAGCAGAACTGGAAGTTGCTGGGTCGTATGAGTATACGAATGAAGATGGTTCCAAAGTCCAAGTTTCATATGTTGCCAATAAGGATGGTTTCCAACCCCAGTCAGATATTCTGCCCACACCTCATCCAATACCAGCAGCAATCCAGAAGGCATTGGACTGGATAGCAGCCAATCCGCAACCAGAAGAAAAACAGACAAGATAAAAAAAAATTATACATATATATGGCAGTTTTGTATATATGGATATCTTGTAAATAAAAGTTTTTATCTTTTTAAATATCAAAATCTATCATTTAACAATTTCAATTTTGTATTTGCATTATCAATCCCTTTTTTTTCCATTTAACCATATTGTTCACTAGGAAGAGACTTACGTTACAGGATGACCGTGAAAACGGAATGCGAGAGCGTGGCTTTTCTTAGGAGGTATATATACTATTTTTTCCGCAAATCCTTCATAAATAACAATACAAAAATTAGTTTGTTACAAATTTGGCTGACGTTTTTATCATTGTTGTCGAGAAATTATAAGTGACAGTTCAATAGTCCACAGTACGTGACCTGAACGAAAAAATGATTACCGCATATTCGTGTGCGGCTTTCTTTTCAAGCCTACCTCACTATTTCCTCTACATAAATTCTTGAACCTGCTGAATTTTCAAATTTTCAACTTCTCAGCGTGTCAATAAGTTTTTTCTGTGACGGGAAAGAAGTGATTATTTTTCCTAATATATATATATATATATATATATATATATATATATATATATATATATATATATATATATATATATATATATATATATACTAGCTGACCCGGCCACGCGTTGCTGTGGCTAAAGTTTTTGTAATATTACATTATAGTAAACAATCTAAGAGAAACAATAAGAGAACATCAGTCACGGAGTCCACTATGCTTTTTCACACAGATGGTATTTGTAGAAAAATATGGTGATCTCCTTATTTGACTTTCTACTACTATAACCCTTTAGTACAATGAAATTATTTACGAACAAAGACGAAAATGTTGATGTTGGTATACAAATTCACTGGATTGAGATTTGAAGGGGAAGTACGTTGAACACAATTAATTAAAATGTCCTTACACTTGATATTGAGCAGAAATCAATAGGTACAAAATAAAATTTTATCTGATTTATTATTTCCATTTAATTTTATAACAAATATAAGTATACTACAGTATGATACAGTAAATAACATGTGACGCTTAAACTCATGAATGAGGTAGGCAAGGCAGACAGTCATAAACTTTTAAACATTAATATCTATTTTTTTGAATTATGAATACTATCAATTTCAATTAAATTTAACACCAATCGGTGCACAATGTTTTTGGTTAACCTGTCTTTCGCTAACACAAATAGATTCGACGGTTTCCCAACACGTGAACACGCAACATATAGTTGCCCATGAGAAAAACATGGATTTTCCAAATCTAAACCATTTGTGGTTGTGCATGACCTTCTGCTGTCCTGATTCTTTGAGCTGGATTTCTTGATTCAATTTGTTCTGCCAACTGATGGGCTCAGCAGCGCCATCTGTTGATTACTTACTCAACCCAGTCGAAAGGTATCGACATCTTGATTCAATTTGTTCTGCCAACTGATGGGCTCAGCAGCGCCATCTATTGATTACTTACTCAACCCAGTCGAAAGGTATCGACATCTGTTAGAATCATTTGGAGTTAACAGATAATTGTGACTGTCAAATAATAACAGACAAATAATTAGCAATAAATTAAAATTGCGACTATAATTTGAGATTTAAACATATATATATATATATATATATATATATATATATATATATATATATATATATATATTTATATTTATATATATATATATATATAAATATATATATATATATATATATATATATATATATATATATATATACATATATATATATATATTATGAAAAATAATCACTTCTTTCCCGTCATAAGTAAAGATAAAAATTTAATTTTTCATAGAATATTTTCTCATACAAAAGTTACATTTCTTCATATCAAAAATACAATTATTAAATGTGTATTGCATGAATGATATGTTCCTTGAACTATTCGGTACAACAGTCGAATTTTCTTGCGTTGAAATTGTGTTTTTTTCCAATATTGAATTGTCGTTTTTTCCGTCACAGAAAAAAATTGTATATAATACACAAAATATTAGATTTCAGCTCTCGTTTCTTTGTCTTTTGTATAATAGATAACTATATAACACTTGGCGGACAAACAAACTACTGCAATCGGTAGTCGTGGTCTCGGTAGTGTAGTGGTTAGCATATCTGCCTATCAAGCGGAAGGCCTGGGTTCGAATCCTCGCCGGGCCACCGTGCTGGGTAATCGCACGTTGAAAAGTAAGGCCTCGTTGATTCGTTGCTCGCACAAGTTTCGACATCTGAGGGTTGACGTTCGTCAGCTGGTTTCAATTTCAGAACACCAATCAATGAGCCCACAGATTCAAACGCCTCGATTTCACTCAGTTATGTTTCAATTACCACAAGAACCAGTTACACAGAATCAATCAACATTCAATCAATTGGTCATACCGGCAGACAAAATAACTGCTTACAACCTGAACATTTTTACCATTTATGGTTATGTGATTACCAAATCTCCACTACGAATCATACGAATTGATTAATGTTTTGATCACAACATTTCGTATAGGCGCACAAAAGTAACGCGCCGCATTGCCAGTCAAAAAAAAATACTTCGTATCGGCCTATTCTAATGTTCAGTTATGGCTACCACCATATGGCAGTGGCATTTAGAATGTGTCTCAAGTGTAAAATCTGAACGTTAATTTGTCATTAGAAGGGTCCCCGAGCAGATATTGCAGCAGCTCATTCCCGTATCTTATCAGGTTGATAAAGATCCCAGAATGAAACTATATGAGCAGAAAACGAAGCTATAGCGATTTGCATCCGATGAGACTGACTCTAACACAATAATTTCAAACAATGAATTGAGCTGGCCGATACTTGACGAAAAGACAAATCAACAATAACTTCCTCAAGCTTGAAGAAGCTATTTTGAAACGAAACACCTGTCGTGGTTTTCTAAACCTAATGTCAGTGAGAATCCTACAGGAAACTGTGATATCTTTGACAATAATTTCAGTCGTATTATAGGCGGGTCGCTCTCTTTTCGCTTTCTATAAAGTTCCATTGTAGACTCCAAGCATTTTTTTATATATGCAGATTCACACGAAAGGGAAGCCGTATAATATTCAAAGATCACCGCGTGAATCAAGGGAAAGGAGAAACGAATTAACATTCACTTTGCATTTTCGAAGTTCGTGAACCTCAGGAAATACCTCTTTCGGCTAGGAGTTCCAAAGCTCCGCTGCTCTATTGAAACAAGATCCCTGAGCAAGAGAGGTTCGACAGGTCTCCAAATTCACGACAAAGAGGTAGGAATTCTGTACTCGTCGGGTCATCCGTATATATATTGCAAAGGGTGGAACGATTGATAACAATTCAGAAGAGCACCGACCGTGAAAGTATCCATAGAAGAGAGACAAGTCTCCGACCCTTCTACGATGTTCCAATGAAGTGATCGAGTCTGTGAACGAAGAACCACCAACAAGACGAATTGCCTTTCTCTGAATAGAATCGAGAAGCCTCAATGGATGTTTTTGTGCCGAACTCCACACATTAGAACTGTATTCCAAGACAGGTCGTATCAGAGCCTTGTAGATCATTAGAAGCTGACGAGAAGTGAAGTATTTATTCGCACGGGATAGAAATCCAAGTTTCTGGGAAGCACCTTTAGCGATCGATCTCACATGGTTTTCCGATGAGAGATTATCACTGATCGTAATTATTCGCATCGAAATACTTGACTTTGGAGGAATAGTTACTCCTGATATCTGAATACTAGATAATGATAGATCGGCTTTTCTTGAGAAGAGACATGTCTGGGTTTTCGTAGCATTAAATTCCAACAAGTTCATGTTACCCCATTCTATTATTTTCACCAATAATACAGGTAATAGAGGATTTTGTTTTGCAAAATTAGGCAGGAGTTATTTTATTGCTTGGATAGTTGCAGTCTGACGTACTTAACCTAAAAACACAAAATACTTACAAAAATGGCGAACGGAAGTGCCGCCATTTTGTGAAAAACCGTTTGGGCCTGTATCTCCGTGCACTTTAAGCCCACAATTATGACGACTTTTTTTATAGATAATTGAATTTCCTATCTTTTTTATTCAAAAATTTTTTTTGTAGCACTTACCGTTCACGACTTATATTATTATTACTTTCTGTTTATTCAAATTTTTACCGATATCTCTCTAAATAATTGTTTAAACAATAAATTGCTTTCCATAAAACTTTTAAATCGATTAATTTTCTACAACTTTCATTCGAAACTTTTTTCTCTGAAGTTAATATTTTTGAAGTTACAACGCGTTCAATGTTGTACTACCGAATACAAGGTTATTGAGAACGAAGTATGCATAGCGTAATGATGTAGCGAATCCGATACATAATAAAAAAATATTAATTTTAGAATTTTTTTGATTTAATAAATAATTAATAATTCAAGTTCTTACCTGCAAGAAATAGCGAATACCCGCTGAAATTTTTTCTTTGTATTTTTTATAAAATTAAATATTACTATAATTAATTTAAAAACTACTGCCATAATTGAACACGCAAATAAATAAATGGAATATTTATTGAAGAATATACGTGAAATTTATTTTTACAAATGTACACCAAAATGAATCATATGTCTTCTCTGACTCTTCGGCGTTTCGAGGGTGGTGAATTTTCGATGTTGGTTACATTCTCCTCTTCCTCTTCGTTATCTTCGTCAGTGGCATATAAATATTGTAACGCCTCTATTAATTTTTCGTTAGAATCATCACCAATATCTTCATCGATGTCGCACAATTCTGTGTTGTTGACGATTACTTTCAGCTGATTAGTGCACGTTTCCTCTGTGCAGTTCTCACAGATTACCGTACAATCCAATCCTGCTTTTCGGCACCCACATGCTCTGCCACAGCCAGTTCTGCATTTGCATGAAATGCACTCTAGTTGATCTCCCAGATACAAGACGATTGAGATTAACCGAAAATAATAACTTAAGAGAAAAAAGTTTCGAATAAAAGTTGTAGAAAATTTATCGATTTGAAAGTTTTATCATTAGCAATTTATTGTTTAAACAATTATTTAAAGAGATATCGGTAAAAAAGTGAATAAACAAAAAGTAATAATGATATAAGTCGTGAACGGTAAGTGCTACGAAAAAAATTAATGAATGAAAAAGATAGGAAATTTAATTATTTATAAAAAAGGTCCTGAAAATTGTGGGCCTAAAGTGCACGGTTACGGAGATACAGGCCCAAACGGTTTTTCACAAAATGGCGGCACTTCCGTTCGCCATTTTTGTAAGTATTTTGTGTTTTTGGGTTGAGTACGTCAGACTGCAACTATCTATGAAATAAAATAACTCCTGCCTAATTATGCATTATGGACACGAGTAGCTAGCTCCCTATTACCTGTACTACAAGTCGTCGTTAATTTTATTGACGTGAATGTTTCTTTGAATTTTTGAGCTTTTTTTTCTGGAAGAGAAACTGGTATGAAGAGAACTTTCGTCCGCAAAACTATGTATTGAACAAGATGCTTCATTGAAAAGTAGGCATAACGATTCTTATGGCTCATAACTCTATCCGAGAGTATCAAACTATGAGTCCTGACCATTTTCGTTTCTTGTTCTAATATTCTCGTGCACCTTTTAGTTGATTGTTGGCTTTATTTATGAAGATACTATAGCTTAACTTACATGTTCTCAGGTGTGGTAGGATACGTAATATTGGTGACTGAGGTCCTAATTCACCAAGAACGAATAGTCAAGTTGAATTCTAAGTGGTGCTCAAGAAGATGAATCTGACATGAAATATATGCGGATTCTGTTAGATTCAACAACCAAGATAATTAGCCTACCTTTGTCCGTACAAGACTCTGCCTACTGGGCGAACTCGTAAGAGTGTTTAACAAAATGAAAAATAAATGAAATTAATAAATTGAAATATGAATGAATACGTTTCCATATTGTACGGAAGGAATATAATCTTCCGCCCACACGTACTTTGGAGGCGTATCAAGTCAGATCCAAAGACAGCCAACGTCTCATCGGAAACAAACCATATAAATTGAAATGTTTCCCAGTTAATCTGACCTGGTTTGATGCGATAGAGGCAATAACTGATGGGTAGAGAGATCAGATTGGGAGAAATATGGTTCTAATGTAATTGCGGAATACGCTGTACGGTTACCTAATAATTTCTTTATTTGTACACAAATTCGTTTGTGAGAGGAGCAGTGCACAATCAGATGTTATATTTTATTTTCAAGAACCAATAGAAAAGAGACAAGGGTTGGTAACCATGAAAAAAAACACGAGAATTGTTACTTCCCAATCTTCAGTCTATAAGAAGTAATGCATATCATTTTCCCTGAATTGAAAACATATTCAGTGTAGACCATAGTATTTTTATACTTCAAATAAGTCTTCATCCATCAAATAGTTTTTCAGATTTTTAATGAAATCAAAATGATATTTTTTGGTACTTTGAATTTGAATAGAAACAATTTCCATTCTGATTACTCATTTTCTATCAATAGGAAACATTTTTTTGATTATGTCATAGCAAACACTTCACAAAACCTGCAATTAATTCCGGTTATTCATATAATGTACACTTCAGATGTCAATTTTCACACAAAACCTTCAAGGACGCCATATCTGGTGATTCAGCAAGACACTCTGAATGGCTTTGAATCGTTCTCTGAATTTTGCATTTATTTACTCTCGAGGGAGCCTATAGGAGTAGGAATTGTTGATGGTTGGAACTTCTGATGTAAAAACAATTTGAGTCTTATGAAATCTGTCATAAAACGAAATGAAATATAAGAAAATGATCAAAGGAAAATAAGCGAATTGAAATCATGAAAATATAAAAATAAAATATGTGAATTTTTATACCTCATAACTTTTTCCGTAATTTAATTCGTTTCAAATTGTCATTTATTTTCCTGAACGAATATTCGCAGTCCACTTCGGATCTTACGACTAGATTTTTTTTTAATCGATATAACCACAAAAAATTCTATAATTTATATATAAGCCCACTACTGAGGAGCTCGGGTGATATTTTCCTCTGAGAAAAACAACCTCGTTTGGCTTTGGGAATGGAATCTTATACGGATGAGCAATCTTATATTACAAACTCTATTTTTCTTATGTGTCATTCAGAAATGGTCAATGGATTTAATGTCGGGTAGGCTAGTAAATGATAACTCAATTGAGTATTATACATTGTTTACATTTTATATACATTTTGTATTTTATTTTGAATTTTCTTCTATATATCTCACGTGATAATTCGACTAGTCTTACTTTGTGTTGTAACGATATATTTACTTATTCATGCCAGCTATGCTTTGTCAACGAGAATGTATTTCTTCAGACAATGAAGTATATTTTGATTGATTGATTGAATCTAATATTTTGATGGCTCTCATATCTTGATTATCCATTTCCACTATGACTAGACTAACTAGCAAGCTGAATGGGATAGGCCTGCTGTCACTATTCATAGTATTAGATTATTAGATAATATAATTACCATCTGACCGAGACATTCAGTGAAATCAATAATGAAGAAGCGAATAATTCAGCCCACTCAGCAACGAGTGGTGTCTTCTCAAGTGAATTTTGTTTCATCTTCAAAACGTTTTGTTCAAAAGTCAGAGGGCGGGAATTTTCAATAGCGTAGAAAACAGAATAAAACGAGTAATAAATCAGATGATCTTCAGGTACCTCCATTCCATCCCTAACCAGATTTTTCCCAAACCCAACAATTCGGATTTTTTCTCAACAATTGATTCTTCGAAACTTCTATGGCAACAAAATAATTGTATACCGCATAAATACCTATGTATAGGGAATCAATAATTGCTGAAAAAAATACTTATTCCCATCATACAATTATAGATAAATATCTTCAAATGAATTCTTTTTTGACTTTTTTTTCTCCGAATCAAAATATAGAAATTACTAACTTCTATGAAAAAAGTAAAGTAAAAAAAAATTACAAACACACTCTTTTGATAGGTTCATGTGAGTATATATATATATATATATATATATATAATTCAAAGACGTTTGATTCATTCAGAAAAAAGAAAAAAAAGTCCCTTTCAAACAGCTACTCTCCTGTCTATATGGCGACGACGGACACTGGGTTACATAGAAGTTGTAATTTGTATTTTTTTATTCGGAAAAAGAAAAAGCCAAAAAATAATTCATTAAATTTCATTCTCTCACAAAAATACCTAGATTCCTAATACATTATTCGATTGACAATTTTTCATCTAACAACTTTTCCATTATCCAGAATAGTCAAAGCCTGGAAATTGAATAAATCATCGAACAAACAGTGGTATGTATGTGTATGTTTCTTCGGATATATGCATTCTCCTACATACAGATTCATTTACTATTTTCAATCAGAAATAATATCGAACAAATTCTAATGAAAATAATTACTCTGAATCACAATCTCATACAATTCATCTTATTTCAATCATTCATCTCTGTCTATGAACCGTGTGCTCTTGAAGCGTGTACAAATCATAGAGGATTATTCTCAAGATGTTCCATGCATAGAATTCTTCTTACACAGTGTACGCAATATATGACACTAATTGTTATATCTAACTGCGAATATTTCATCATCTTCTTCGAGGTTCATGAGTATATGTAAATATCCGATTAATCAAGTATTTTGGCATTGTCCAAGTGGTGGGAGCAATCAGTGAAAAAATATAAATACCCACAACACGATCAAAATCAATATAGAAGTGATTCGCTCTTATATTCCACAAAATGAAATTGGTATGTATTTCCAAGTTTTTTTCAACCAAAAGTATATCACTGCTAATTTTGAAACCACTGAAATATTGCTTGAGGCTCATTCAAAACGCATAATGAAATTTTTTATATTTTCTGTTTCAAATTTCAGAATACTGTTCCAGAGTAATTTTTTGAGGTGAATGCATTTTCTCTTCGTAGTTTTTAGGGTTTATAACCTATTTCAATCTGAAAAAGTTTGAGAAATTGTAGAATCTATACAAGTTAAAAATTCCAGTGAACCCCGAAAACTTGCAGCGTCAAATAAAACAGTGAAAGAACTAATACAATAAAAACGAATTACCTTCAATTACGTTACGAAAATCGAATCCACCCACGTTCTTAAAACCGATTCAAAATTCGACTTCTTCAAGTTTTGATACATACCGAAAGTTGCTGACTAATAGCACGTGGTTCTCATTCAGAAGGAACCCTCTTCTTCTATACCTACACAGATTCCTAAAACCCAAAAAACTAGGAGAAAATATTTGTTTATTGATAAGTTTGTTCTGAACAATTTATCGAGTAAATATAAAATTCTCAATTCTATGTTTGAAATGGTCAACAGTATGTTAGTTATATATAGAAATTATACTCTGGAAATCCTCTATGGAATAAAGGATTCATTATTTATGAATCCACATTATTTATTATGTGTGTCAACAATGAATTTCAAATTGGTTTGAAAAAAATCAACCAAAATGTGTAAAAGATGAACCTTTTATTATTATAAATAATATGGAGATCACAAAAACCTTCATATTACCAACAATCAGCCTAACACATGAAGCGTTATTCTCATGAGTGTATATTTATTTCATGGAATTTCAATCGATTTCTACAGCGATGCTATGGAGTTAGTATCAAGCGATGATAGTACGATGTTCACTCCAGACAAATGAAAATCCAATATTCTCCAAAAAGTCTTCCACATCTTCATGATGCTTAATAGATAAGTGGAGTTCGAACTGAGTAACATTCATTATATTACTGGATATAAGTGGCCCATACTTGATAAAAATTCATATCAAACAAATAATATTGCCTGTAAAATTTTTACTCATAAAGGTACACTAATCCACGACACGTGTTTTGCTATGCAATAGCTTCCCCAAGGAATATTGAACTGTTTGATATACCTGTTTGTAGTAGTAAACCCTTGTAAGTGGAAATCTTACCGGCAGCTGTATATCATTTTATTCTTTAGAATCATAATGTTTCTTACAGATCATTCTTAGCTTGGCTATCGCCACAGTAATCTGTGCACCAGCGCCAGAAGCAACTAACGAACCAATTCCCATTGTGAAATATGATAACGAAGGAGTCAATGCCGATGGATCATACCAGTGGAAGTAAGTGAGGAGATACAAACACAATTTCAAGTCAATTCGATTGATAGAGCTAGTGGAAAGAAAGAAAATGTAATCTAAATTTTCGCATATTGCATACCTTTTCATTTCTCCATTATTGACGAGTATACCATAATAAACATTTTGATCTATACTAACTGATGCTAGTAATCCAATGATTTCATTGACAAGTCAATAATATCAATAGCGTCAGTGAAAAGATTATGTAGTCGAAATTTTCGCATATTGCATACTATTTCATTTCTCCATTATTGAGGAGTATATCATTATGAATGATTAATACTAACTAGTGCTGGTTATCAACTGATTCTGTTAATTTCATTTTTAGTATCGAAACTGGCAATGGCATCATCGCTCAAGAAACAGGCCAAGTGAAGGCTGGTGCAACTCCCGAAGAAGCCGAATTAGAAGTTGCTGGATCGTACGAGTACACTAATGAAGATGGTTCTAAGGTCCAGGTTTCGTATGTTGCCAATAAGGACGGTTTCCAGCCCCAGTCTGATATTCTGCCAACACCACATCCAGTTCCAGCAGCAATCCAGAAGGCTTTGGAGTGGATTGCAGCCAACCCACAACCAGAAGAGAAATCATCCAAATAAATATGATCATTTTCAATGAGATATGGCAGTTTTGTATATATATATATATAAGAGGCTTGTAAATGAAAGTTTCTTCCCTTTGTAATATACGTGATATTATTTATTTTTTTGGTATAGAAAAATTCCCTTCATTTCTATACACGAAATCCACCAAATTTTTCATATAGGAACCATGTCCGGAGAGATGAGCTCTAACATCAAAAAATAGTTCATGAATTTTTTATTCAATCCACCTTGATTACCACTCCAAGTCGTGGTATAAATTGATAGTTCAGCAATGATAAATAATTATGGTAATTCGCAAAATCTCAATTATCGGGGGTTATATCCCGAGTGCACCAAGTTTATTCGGTTAAAATGTGTGCGGCACTTCCATGATTCTCGAAATTTTGCTTAGCAAATGACTTGAGTGTATGATAATTTGATAAAATCCCGAGACCGCAGGTCGAGGAATTTTATTTTAAATTATTATACACGAAAGCATTTGCTTGAAAGCAAAATTTTGAAAATCATGGAAATGCACGCATTTTGGTCGATTGAACTTGGTGAAGGAGGGATATATGTTTAGATTATTTCCAGAAAACATGTAAACTCAGGAAACATCAAAATCGAACACAGGAACAATATAGTACCAGAGATAGTACCTGAAAAGTGATCCAAACGCCCGGTTTATTTCGAACATTTTAATCGGTTAAAAGGTCTAGTGCATTTAATCGCTGTAAAACTCTGTAAAAGCAGTCTAGCCTTCAACTGTTTCATCGTTTATTCGCATTGAGGGAAATAATCATCATAAAAACCCATCTTCGAAAAGAGATCGACATTGGATTATGATTCATCATCTTCAATGAATCTAATATATAGGAGTCAAATCACAGTAATTTTGGCAAGTTTTCTTTTAATTGCTGTTGACAATGACACTCTTCACAATCTGATATTGGGTAATATTAAATCGGTTTTTCGGAAAAAAATATCGCTTGGTAGTTGCACACTTATATTCGTTCGTTCAATGTTAAATCATTTTTCAAAGATTTACAGCTCATCGAGAATATATCCTTTTTCATTTCATTCAACTGAATTATATTAATTCCTGACGTTTGTCGCAAGATATATTTCTCAAGGGCTTGAGACTTCCATCGAAAATCCTGATCATTTTCCAAGATATACCGTTATTATACCGTTCGAAAATGACTTTGAAGGATACATTTCAAGATATAGAGAGAAAAACATTAGTTATGATAATATATACTGTCTGAATGGTCAAGGTGAAAACATTGAAAGGTACATTTCTGGGTTTTTCCCCCTGAAAATTCCAATAATAAGGTGAAATTAATTTAAAATTTCGTCAGTTACCCACCACATTTTTTGTGGAATTGATTGAATATTCATTACTGTATGATAATTTTTCGGAAATAGCAGTACGTATCTGACAAAACAGTCAATTACACCTATTTTGAACACTGCAAACCTGAACGGGGCAGATGTACCAATTCGCCCTATGAACAGGTAATATAGGTAATTGAATCTAAGTGCTGTATGAAAGACATTATTTCGTGGGAGATAATTTTTTTTTCTAGAATAAAATTTGTTGAAACTTTTCCTAGAGATCAATTACCCTAACACCAAACTGATATTTTCGCACTCGACGCGCGTTTCGCTAACAAGGTTAGCATCTTCAGGAGAAGAAAATTGATACTATCAATTTTCTTCTCCTTGAAATTTTTATAATATGTCTTCGAACTTCAGAATACACTGGTGAGAAATCAACGAAATATACACTCCCACACGCGAGCAGATTTTTCTTCTCTGTCTTCCAATATGAATGGAAAAAGTGGAACATATAACGTATAACGGCCGAATAAACGGGTAATTCAAGTTTTCAAAAAAAAAATTCGGTTTTTCAAGCATAGCTCCTTCATTTCAGGTGATAGAATTTTTATTCAAAAAAGATTTTGTAGAGTTTTTCAAGATTCAGTGCTGTATCGTTTTTTTCGTATCTTTAGTATTTTGAGAGATCTTTATAAGAAAAGAGTTAAAAACACGAAATTGAAAAAAATACTTTTCTCTTTAAACGCCAATTTTTCTAAAATTGAGCATTTTGAATTGGTTAAACTTCGTGGGTGTATTGATAGTACATATATAAAAAGAATCACAGAAGGGTGGAGATCAATTTTAGTTAGGGGGTACTTTGGAGGTTGTTTTCACAGATTTTTTTCGTAGAAAAAAGCGGGTACCGAGCTTTCTTCGAAAAATGCAATTTTTTTTTTCGTTATTTCGCTTTAAATCTTTCAATTTATACATTTGATGAGAAAAGCTTAGCATTAATTTGCTGTATCTCAGTTCGTATGTGTCGTAGGAAAATCATAAAGAGAACATTGTTTTTTTTCAAAAGCTACAATTTGCCTCTCCACACTTTTTTTGATAAAATGCATAGTTTCAGAGTTATTTGCAAAAAAGCATTTGAAAAAGTCGATTTTTTCGTCAAAAAACTGTTAATTTCAACTACGAATAACTCGAAAAATATTAACCGGATTCAAAAGTTCCCTTGGTTTATATGAATTCGCAGTAGATTCTGATACATCAAATCTGAAAATGCACTTAACTATTTTATTTCGTAAAGAAATTAAAGACTGCAATTTTGAATTTACTAAACTGAAATAAATTAGTTTCAAGAATTTCAAAGCAATATGATTTTTAATTCTGTACAGTATACCAATGATTACTGAAATTCGTTTCCTCAAGTATTCAATATGAATCGTCCACAATAGTGAAGAATAAACCCAAAAATTGTATAGAATTCGCATACATCATTTCGTATTTATTGAAATGGGTTCTTGGTGATTGTCTCACAATAGGTTTTTTTGAAACTAACATAAAGGAAGTCAATTTGTGTTTAGCCAACCATAGGACAATAATCTGATGATCACCTTCAATATTTGACTTGATATCGTCGACACTTTCAGAAAAATATACAATCATCTGCAAATAATTTCACCTGACTATATAAATTCAAACATTTTCTTCTCCTGAAAATGCGAAATGCGCGTTGATTGCAAAAATATCAGTTTTTTATTAGGGTAATAATTGATCTCTAGAAAATGTTTCAACTTTGACGCCAAAAGTTCCAATCTCATCGTTTATACATATAAATTCAGCACAGATATTGAGTTGATGTAGATGTGGAAGAGTGTTGGTTCAAGAACTGATCCTTGTGGTACACCAAATTTTATTTCTTTTCTTGAACCAAACCAATCTTCCACAAACTACGTTCTGTCATGTTACTTTTGAACAATCTGTAAACATCACCTCTCAAAGCCATATTGAACATTATATCAAGAATTGAATGATCTACATCTACAGTATCAAAAGCTTCACAGAGACACGAGTCCACATTTCTGATTATATTGATTATTTCCCTCAATGCGAATAAACGATGAAACAGTTGAAGGCTAGACTGCTTTCACAGAGTTTTACAGCGATTAAATGCACTAGACCTTTTAACCGATTAAAATGTTCGAAATAAACCGGGCGTTTGGATCACTTTTCAGGTACTATCTCTGGTACTATATTGTTCCTGTGTTCGATTTTGATGTTTCCTGAGTTTACATGTTTTCTGGAAATAATCTAAACATATATCCCTCCTTCACCAAGTTCAATCGACCAAAATGCGTGCATTTCCATGATTTTCAAAATTTTGCTTTCAAGCGAATGCTTTCGTGTATAATAATTTAAAATAAAATCCCTCGACCTGCGGTCTCGGGATTTTATCAAATTATCATACATTCAAGTCATTTGCTAAGCAAAATTTCGAGAATCATGGAATTGCAGCACACATTTTAACCGATTAAACTTGGTGCACTCGGGATATAACCCCCGAGAAATGATTGATACTCCATTCTATGACGGTAAAAAAAGTGTAAACTGTGTATTTATCCCATACAGCACCGATTCGTATGAAAATTTGAATATAAGTTCAACTTACCCTCTATTTCAAAATCTACCCTGTGCCGAGGGTTTCTTTTTTGGAGGGGGGGGTTAAAACCACCCTAATTCGAAAAAAATATGATTTTTAATTCTGTACAGTATACCAATGATTACTGAAATTCGTTTCCTCAAGTATTCAATATGAATCGTCCACAATAGTGAAGAATAAACCCAAAAATTGTATAGAATTCGCATACATCATTTCGTATTTATTGAAATGGGTTCTTGGTGATTGTCTCACAATAGGTTTTTTTGAAACTAACATAAAGGAAGTCAATTTGTGTTTAGCCAACCATAGGACAAATATCTGATGATCACCTTCAATATTTGACTTGATATCGTCGACACTTTCAGAAAAATATACAATCATCTGCAAATAATTTCACCTGACTATATAGAAAAAAGCGGGTACCGAGCTTTCTTCGAAAAATGCAATTTTTTTTTCGTTATTTCGCTTTAAATCTTTCAATTTATACATTTGATGAGAAAAGCTTAGCATTAATTTGCTGTATCTCAGTTCGTATGTGTCGTAGGAAAATCATAAAGAGAACATTGTTTTTTTTCAAAAGCTACAATTTGCCTCTCCACACTTTTTTTCATAAAATGCATAGTTTCAGAGTTATTTGCAAAAAAGCATTTGAAAAAGTCGATTTTTTCGTCAAAAAACTGTTAATTTCAACTACGAATAACTCGAAAAATATTACTTTACGAAAAAAAACGTATGGAACATTTTTTACTTACAATTACTTTTTCCGTCGATTCCTACAGTTAGAATGTAATAAAAAATTTCCACCTCCGTGATGGGGTGGCAACCACCCCCAAGGCTCTAGCGTACAGCGTCATGATATAGAAAATGATCCTTGAGCTATTGCCTACCTTCTGTGAAAATTTCAGATAAATCCATGGTGGACGAAAGAATTGCGAGCCAAGATGCTTCCTTTCCTGAACTATCGATACCCCACTTTTCTTATCACAATATTATTTCATATATTTCTTTATTCAATATTTTTTACTTGATTTGTATTTTCAACCCTTCGTTCTTAGCAACAGGTTTCAATAGAGTTGAGAATATAGGCAATGGATGTCCGAACCATTACCATTCAGCAAGGAACATTGTCAACCACATTCAAGCAGACGTAGATTTCCTATCAACCCCAAAAAATGCTGCCCCAATTGAAAATAGTTCCTTCTGAATGAAAAACGTCCATTGGTCAGCAACTTCTTTTATGATTCCTCTTTGAACTGATATTCATAAATATACTTCTTGTTCTCATAGTTCCGTAAACCAAATCTGCTCTCGTTTTCAAAACTTGTTCACAAATATTCCTCTCCTGAGTTCGTTTTCGAAAATCTGTCGGAGATCTGATGATATTTTGTTTTTCATGATAAAAGTAAGTTCCTTCAATTCTCCTTTCCTGTCATTCATCTCTCTCGCCATCATTTGAGTGTCATTGCATTCTACTGTGTTATCTCCATCGTCAGTAAGAATGTGTTCTGATAATTTAGAACCACCTATCTGTCTGTTCTTGACGTACATCTTGTGTTCACCCATTCACCGATATGTTTTTGAGCGCACGAACAAGGAATTCGATAAACACATCTTTTTTTAGGTTATGTTAGTTGGTTCAGTTTCAGCAATGAACATGGCATATTTCACATTGTAGAAAGTAAACAACCCAAAACAAAAATACGAAAAAAAAATTTAATCTCTTTCATATTCAGAGAAGAAAATTCCAGAAATGGTGTCGATATTTGTTTCTGAGGTTGTATTTTTTTATCGTGGTCTATGCTGTCATTGTGTAATTGTTGATAGGCTTATATACCACTACCAGGATGGTTAAAATGGGGCCATAGCGATTAGAAATCCAAGATAATTAGTCGACCTTTACTCACACACGGCTTCGACTCCTGGGCGCACTCGTAGAAGTGTTTGACAAGACGAAATACCAAAAAAAGGTATTCAGCAGAACACATTTTTTGAAATTCGAAAATGAATCGCTTCAAAAAATCATCATAAAGGAAAAATCGATCAAAACTGTTTCTCCACAGCACATATTCTTTCAAATGGAAAATAGTGACCTCCAAAATTTCAAGGAGTTGGTAATATTATTGACTGCAATCTGTGGCATGACCACGGTTCAAACCAAGGAAAGAGATATCAGGGAATAAATATTTACCATTTGATATACTCGTACAATGTAGTTTCGGGAGTAATTACACAAGTGCTTCGAAATTACCGATAATTTTCCATGAAAGCATGTTGTCTGAAAACTACATGAGTTTATTTTCATATTTTGTCGAAAGAGCCCGACTCCGAAGCGGGAGGGCTCTTTGAGCAAAATATGAAAATAACCGAATGCAGTTTTTTTACTGACAACATGCTTGAATGGAAAATTATCAGGTATATTTTGATGCACGAGTGTAATTCGGTAGAATACTTCCGGAGTTGAAACAACGACGTTTAAAATTCAGTATTTATGCCTGTCAAGATGACAAATATACATTTTAACAATCGTTAATATAGATGCACGGACCGAGCGGGTATTTTTCGATACCTACCGGGTAATGACCAGCCCAAAAATTTCCCGCCGCGACTTTATCACTGTAATTGATCGATGTCCCTCTTCATATGGGATTTTTAACATACGACGGAAATATTCATAGTATATACAGCCCAGTATGATGTACATCTTCTTCTTCTATTTCTTTATAAAACGTCGCCCAATTTCCGCTACCAAGGCCAATCACCGACGCCGGTGAGCACACTTCCCCCAACCGGAAATTTTGTCGAACCCTCTGGTATTCCAACCAGAGGTAGGGATGTTCAACGAGCCCAACATCCATGGACTCGGGACCGACGGCTTTAGGTCCCCTCCGAAGGACGGCATATCCTTAATATATCTTGTGCTCATTGATATATTGTCTGCGAGCTATGATATGCTATTTTGCTGCAGCTGTACGGGATTTCGACACGGTATTTCCCTGCATGGTCACCCATCCAAGTACTAACCGCGCTCGGCGTTGCTCAACTTCAGATATCGAATGACTGTCAGTCAACCTGAAGAGCTGGGCCATGTCCCATGATGTACATCCAATGTCATATGTCAATTCTCTTGTCAGTTCGCAGTGGTTATACGAATTAAGAGGAAAGGAATGCCAATTGAGGAGAACCACAGACCACAGACTAAATTTTAGTTGAGTTACCACTAAGACTTGATATTGTGGGTGTCTGACCAAAAATATTACTGAGCACTATAATAATAATAATAATAATAATAATAATAATAAATCGGCTTTATTCATCAACTTCATAAACAAAAATCAACTTACAAACTAGTAAAAGAATAACCATAAGTGATGAATCGGCGAAGTATCAGCAAAAGCTGTTTTTCAACTCAACCGCTATCGTAGGTGAATATTGTAAATAATTTCCATCAATAAACATACTCTTTCTTACCCTAACACTTCTCTTGGGATCAGTTCAACTAACGCTCTCTCACTTCACAAATGTCCATTCACATCATTCGTTTGGTAGCACACTGAATCGTCTAACAAAAAAACAATTCCTTCAAACTAGCACCCGAGTAACATGGGAATCTTCAAAAGACATTCGAAATAAAATATCTTCAATACATTATAAATATCCATTTTTCCTTCAGAGTAACCACTTTCAGTTTTCAAATAAGTTATAAATTCATTCAAAGTAAATGTTTCCGATATAATTTACATTTTCAAAAAATCCCAATTTTCCAGTCAATATTTGAATATTTCGAATATTTTCTATATTTTCAATAAAAAAATTATTCAGAGTAACCACTTCCAGACTTCAAATACGTCAATAATAAGGTAAAAATGTATTTGAAGTAAATGTTTGGGATGTGTTTTATATTATTCACTCATTATTATTAACCACTTTCAGTCTTCAAAAAAGTTATTTAATAAGTTATGCAATTTTTCAAAGTGAATGCTTCGAATATGTTTTACATTTTCAAAACATCGATATTTTTCAGTGAATTTCGCTACTTTCATTTTTTGAATAATTCACAGAAATATTGAATACAAATGTTTCGACTCAACTGATGACTGGAGTGGATTGATTCAAGTTCTGTCCTCCTCACAAAATGAAATGGTTCACTGAGTATAGATTAGTTTAATTGTAAGATGGCGAAACTTGCGTAAATAACGTGAAATGAGAATGTACGGTCTCAGTTCTTGAAGAAACGGCACAATGTTTTTTCAATATTTTTTTATGAATTATATCAATTAACGCTACTCACCAGAAATTCACAAACAAATTATCCTTATTCAGAAATTAAAATCTTCTCCATCGCAACATTAATCGAAGAAGACTGAATTCATGTATTAGTTTTTTCTATGAAAGTCGAATTCCGTAGATATACTTGTGAATGAATAACTAAACAGGAACATAACGAAGATTCAAACAAAAACCCGAATGAGTTTCTGCTTCCTGGAACGGATATGAAATTTGATTCTCTCGAAAAAGAGGAATCCATGACCTACTCTATGATAAATATAAAAAATCATGGAAATTTCCAACATCTCATGATGGTCACTAAATTATGATTCATTACCTTCGAAGATTGTAAAGATTTGACCATGAATTATATTAGTTTGCTGACGATCTTTTAACAGATGAAGTTAATGAAAGAAAATTTGTTGAATTGATCGGCTAACAGCAAATTCACATTTTAACAAGTCGTTTTTCACCTATTTAATGAATTGTGAGATTGGATTGAATGGAATTATCAAGGAAGATATTTGTATCACGGTACATTTATTTTAAATGACGTGGCATGAGAAAGTAAATCAGGTCGAAAAGGATTTCAAAATCGAGAGATAGGCAGTTTGTACTGTAGAACACTAAGGAAAGTCCTGTTATTTTAAAAGAACTGATGAGACAACCCTGATCATTCTTCATTAGAGCTTTTGTGTATATTTGAAAGACATGATCCCATATTATTATTATCTTTATTAATCTCAAGAAACATAACTGTTCCTAGTAGGTACATGTAGAAAAAAACGAACATCCTTATACATGAAGAAGAAGTAAAAACGAAGCAGATAGATCAGTTTATGTAGTTAACAATGGACAAAGATTCAACCGATGGAGAGTTGAGGGAAAAAAGGATAAATATTTCAATTTTGTGTTCAGCAATTTTTTTCAGGTATATTGTGAATCTAAGGAAATTTTTTATTTTCTTCGAATGTGAAGGTGAATTGTCATAAGGAAGGAAGGACTTTTTCGTCGAATTCTATTTTGACTTTGATTAAAACAAATTTTTCAGTTCTCCTTCGATTATGAATATCAGAGTTAACTTTGAATGACAGAACTGAATGTTTTATGTTTCACCTGGCAGAGAGGATAAAAGGTAGTATTCCTATTTCGAAAATTTCAATCGGATTCAAATGTAATGTAAAATTTCAATCGGAAAATGTACTTAACTATTTTATTCTGTAAAGAAATTAAACACTGCAATTTTGAAGTTACTAAACTGAAATAAATTAATTTCAAGAATTTCAAAGCAATATGATTTCTAATTCTGTACAGTATACCAATGATTACTGAAATTCGTTTCCTCAAGTATTCAATATGAATCGTCCACGATAGTGAAGAATGAACCCAAAAATTTTATAGAATTCGCATACATTATTTCGTATTTATTGAAATGGGTTCTTGGTGATTGTTTTACAATAGATTTTTTTGAAACTAACATAAAGGAAGTCAATTTGTGTTTAGCCAACCATGGAACAATAATCTGATGATCACCTTCAATATTTGACTTGATTACGCCTACACTTTGAGAAAAATATTCAATCATCTGCAAATAATTTCATCTGACTATATAATTTCAAACATTTTCTTCTCCTGAAGACCTGACCTCTTTAGCGAAATGCGCGTTGATCGCAAAATATCAGTTTTTTTTATTAGGGTAATAATTGATCACTAGAAAATGTTTCAACTTTGACACCAAAAGTTCCAACCTCATCGTTTATACATATAAATTCAGCACAGATATTGAGTTCATGTAGATGTGGAAGAGTGTTGGTTCAAGAACGGATCCTTATCTGTATCTGTAGAGTAGGGAGGGTGAGTATAGACCCACAGCACTTAGGCCACAATATGGCCCATTGTACATCCTCGCAAGGAGTCGCCCTCCTAGGACATTGTCCAACTTGCCTTATCCAGGAAGGAGGACAGGTCTCCAGGGGACATCTCCTTGATATCGGCAGGTGTAGGCCAAGACTTACCGAACACACACTCTCTTATCGACGATAGCTCCAGACATTCACATAAGACATGCCTGACATCATCTCATCATCATCATCTTCCTGTTCACACATCCTGCATAGAGGTGTGTCCACTAGCCCCATAATATGGAGGTGTTTCCTTAGTTGACAGTGTCCAGTCAGAATTCCCACTGTTAAACGGAGGTTCTTCCTGGTCATCGCCAAATATTTATTCGGATCCAGCTTCTCAGGGTCGCCCAAGGTGATCCTTGCAAAACTGCATCCTTTGATTTCATCCCATCTCTTGAGGGATTGAGTATGGGTGTAACGTTTGGCTAGTTCCGCAATTGTCGAAGTCGTCAGGACATGGGTGTCACCTGCTCCAAAATTTTCAGTCCAGCCGCCATCCTGGCCAAAGAGTCAGCAATGCGGTAACCTTTGCTCCTGTCGTGCCCTTTCACCCACCTCAGTACGATATTATTATCTACCGAGGCGTTAGCTAAATTTTGGTGGCACTCTAGTGCTAACCTTGAGATAAAACGTTGTCTATTCAAGGTTAATAGGGCTTGTCTACTATCAGTGCAGATTATTATGTTTTTGCCAGAGATTCCTTTTCTGGTTAGCTCTTTTGTGGCGATTGAGATACCTGCCAGTTCTGTTTGAACCACGCTGGTATTTTTTCCCATTCCCCACTTAACCCTTAGGCTAAGTGATATGGAGTAAACTCCACATCCTGATCCTTCCTTGGTTTTTGAGCCGTCTGTGTATATGCGTATTGCATTTGCAGCATCCGCCTCAGTGTCATCGGCTGCCTGTAGCAGAGGCACCGCAGTGAGTGCCTCCCTCCACAGGCCCCGCCTCAGTTGACCCATTCCTACCTCGGGGTTTACACCAGCCGTGCGCATTCGTAGCATGGCCATTAGCGCAACCTCCTTGACGTGCAGGTCCAGAGGTGTCAGACCAGTAACTAATTCCATTGCAGCGGTTGGTGTTGTTCTCATGGCTCCTGTGATGTTCAGACAAGCCATTCGCTTTATTTGATATAGTTTTTGGATGGCCGTTGCTTGTAGAGTTTCCGGTCCCCATGCAATGGCTCCGTACTTTAGCATAGGTCTTATTATTGCATTGTAGATCCAGGTGACTACACGGGGCGAGAGACCCCATGTGCGTCCCAGTGTCCACCGACACTGCTTATAGGCCACATATGCTCTTTTTGCTCTGCTCTGAATGTGCGAGTTCCATGTTAACTTCCTGTCGAGGGTAATACCGAGGTATACCACCTTTTCAGAGAAGTTTAGTTTGCTTTTGAAGATTTCGGGGGGTTTCAAGCCCGATAAGCTTCTTTTCCTAGTGAAAAGGACCATCTCCGTCTTCTTGGGATTGATCGACAGTGAGTGTTCTTTACACCATGTTTCTATTAATTTGAGACCATCCTGCGTTCTATCGCACAGTGTGTTCAAAAATTTGCCGGTCTGCAAGATAACTATGTCATCTGCATATGCAATTGTGTAGAAACCATTACTGTTGAGGTGATTAATCAGGGTATCCAGAACTATGTTCCAAAGAAAGGGTGATAAGACCTCTCCCTGCGATCATATCCTCATGACCAGTCCTCTCACAGTGATGTCTTCTACATTTATACTTATTGCTCTACTAGAGAGCATCTTGAGTATCCATTCTCCTACTACCAGGGATATATTCCTAGAGTTAAGTTGCTGGGTGATTGTTGGGAAGGTCGTTTTATCGAATGCTCCTTCGATATCTATGAATATACCCAGGCTGGATTCTTTATTATCTAATGATCTCTCGATTCTGCCAACCACTTGGTGAAGGGCCGAATCAGTGGACCTTCCCGGAGTATATGTATATATAGATGAAGTGGATTGTGAACTGAGACTTCATCTCTTATATACCGCTCGCACAGCCTCTCCATTGTTTTCAAAAAGAACGATGTGAGACTAATTGGTCGGAATGCTTTTGGTAAGGTGTAGTCCATCCTTCCTGGTTTAGATATAAACACCACTCGTACTTCTCTCCACTTACTGGGAACATACCTCAAAGCTAATGAGGCTCTGAATATTCCGACCAGGTGCGGCATAAGAATATCCAATCCCCATTGTAGTAGGGCTGGTCTTATACCGTCAGGTCCTGGTGCTTTGAAGGGGGAAAAGCCCGATATGGCCCACCTTATCTTGTCCTCATCAATTATAGTGCTAGCAAATTGCCAGTCGTATTGTGAGGGTGTTATTGGTACTTCCGTTCGGTTCGTCGTTCCTGGAAAGACAGAACCGGGGAAGTGAGTTTCCATAAGAATCTTGGCGCTCTCTTGGAGGTTGGCGGCTTTGTCGCCATTTTCCCTCGTCAGGATGCCGACACTCTTATGGTGGTCGCTTGAGAGTGCCTTCTGTAGCCTTGAGACTTGCGGGAAATCTTCGATTGCCTTACAATAGGCTCTCCAGGCTTCTCTTTGCTTTTGTCTGCAGACTTTTTTGAACTCTCTGAGGTTGGCTTTATATATTTCCCAGTCCTCTTCGAGTTTTGTTCGTTTTGCTTTGTTGAAGGTCGTTCTCGCTGTCTTTCTGAGGTGTTCCAGTTCAGGGTACCACCATTTATTGGTTGTGCGGATCCTTGTAGTACACCAAATTTCATTTATTTTCTTGAACCAAACCAATCTTCCACAAACTACGTTCTGTCATGTAACTTTTGAACAATCTATAAACATCACCTCTCAAAGCCATATTGAACATTATATCAAGAATTGAATGATCTACATCTATAGTATACAAAGACACGAGTCCACATTTCTGATTATATTGAGAAATGATTGACTTAATTTTATGGAAATATGTCATAATAACTCATCAGCTTTGATTCGAAATCGCACCACAATTCACATTTCAATAAATATATTCTATAACTATACAACTCATTTATCTCATGAGGCCTAACTCTGCAGCTCCGTTTGCCGTTCAATTAATTTCAATAAATCTCTTCATTATTTGCGAACCCCAATGACGTACCTACGTCTAAGAACATAATTGTCATCTAAACAGCCGGGAGCAATTTCATAATTCGTGTTAAGGTTCATGTTCGCCAGCAATTATCATCAATTGATGCACCTACTACCTAATGTTCAATTCAATTTGGGATGACCCGAATAGTGGGAGTGCCACTACGAAAAATATAAATATCATCAAATCATCCACAACGAGCATAGTAGTGATTTAGAATATTTACCGTTGAAATGAAACTGGTATGTATCTGCAACGCGTTGAATAAGAACTATTATTATTGCATGTGGGTAATGGTGCCAAATTACCACGGTGTGTTGAGATATTCTCCGGGTTAGTGTTTCATCGATTTTCGTGGAAATTATATTCGTAGTATAGAGGTATTGAAGAATAACAGGATATGAATCATATTATCTATTCTGTACTATTAAAAAACCGGGTTTAGATAGAAAATTGGCATTCAATTTTATATTCACCATTATCAGGAGTATAAGTTTCAAAGACCAAAAAGTTTTCTGTTTCGATGAAGGTCCCATATCTTCAAAAATGAGAGATCCACTTTCAGATCTCATTCATCAGACAGATGAAAATATTTCGAATATATGATGGAATCAACTGGACTGCTATTGTTTCATCCCTTGGAATTATGCAGTTGTGATATAGCATTATGGGATATGGGACAATGCTCGGTTTCCTACTCTGAAGGGAAAAATAGGTGCAGAATTATGTCTGTCAGTTTGACTGAAATGTTGAAAGAAAGAGAATGAAGCTTCAAAATAGAGCTGACGATATGAATTGAAGTTTGAACAAAATCTTCAAGCATAAAAAAACTAATGTTTGTGAATTGACTGCCATCTAATGGTATTATGCATAAGTAATCGAGAAAAGGTGTGATTCAGGCTACGACTTATGTAAGAAAAACCAACACCAATGAAATTTCCAAATGGTTGACTAACTATATCTCTATGAACAATGATAATAAACGTTGGCGGAAGTTCACATTCATAAAATGTTTACAGAAGATGGCGCCAAGAAAAGTCGAAAGATGACGGAATTCGACTCTTACACCGTCTACCGAATTTTCTGTAGACCCCACAATCTGAGAAAACGGAAATCTTGACATTATAGTAAATATTGCGTAACAAGAAAGCTTTGAATACCGTCTAATTAGACATTGACTAATTTTTTCAATTGTTTCAACGTATCTGGATGCCAGCCCCTCACGACTGAGATGAGAAAGATCCGAACTGTATCCCAAATCTTTGCTGGAGCTAAGCGCAGCTATTGCCCTAAGGGTCCAATTACTAACATTTATGTGACTCTATGAAGTGGAAATAGTATTTTCGAGATGTCGACTTCATGAGGTACCAAATATTGTCCCAACGTTTAGTCTACCTTTCAAATTGAGAGAGTGTCCCGCTCTCACAATTTCATGTGGTACTCCAAAACACATGTTTTCGGATTCTAGAGAACCTAAGTACAATCCCGCATCTATATATTTTCTTGATCAATGTGGAATAATAGTGATTAATATGGTACGAAATTTTGGATAGATTGACTTGCAAATAGTCATAGCACACTTTTGGATTTGAAATGGAACACCCAGTATACTCAAAAACATCTGTATACATCAGTTCAATATTATAATAACATAATAAAAATCGTAATTTCTCAATACGTTTTTCAACAGATTCTTCTTTCAAAGAGTAGACATCATCAAAAGCGATGCAGCAATGGACTTAGTGTCCTTCCTTGCTGCTTTGCATTTATCAGTAAACACAAAGTGGAAAACTTTCATACATCATATTAGCGAAATGCGCCTCGAGTGCAAAAATATCAGTTTGGTGTTAGGGTAATTGATTTCTAGGAAAAGTTTTAATCTTTCACACCAAAGGATTCAATCTCATTGTTTATACAAAGTGGAAAGTATGAAGATACTTCTTCCTTAGATTTTACCTCAAGAAATCAAAATACTAGTACGTGGGTTGGGTGTGCGTATACGTTCAGGAAACCTAGGCACATCAAAAGAGAATATAAATAAATTTGAATCCCATTTCAGTGGGAAAATATACTGAAGAAAAACCAAAAATACCAGTTGAAATGGGGAATTCATA
The DNA here is from genome assembly GCA_032362365.1 of Zygogramma bicolorata. NCBI lineage: Eukaryota > Metazoa > Arthropoda > Insecta > Coleoptera > Chrysomelidae > Zygogramma > Zygogramma bicolorata. The sequence continues at coordinate 339,067 of JAVJAQ010005009.1, forward strand.
AGGGCGAAGCTGATACAATGTATCGAGTTATTGGGAATCCATCATTGGCTTTCGAAGAAAAAATCAATTATAATTTCTTGGTTTTTGCAGATCATCTTGAGTTTAGCTATCACAGCCATCTCTTGTGGGCCAGCTCCCGCCCTGCAACCGGCTGGTGAGCCAATACCAATAGTAAAATATGACAACGAAGGAGTGAACCCCGATGGATCGTACCAGTGGAAGTGAGTAAAATGACTATGATTGAAACAAACAGATCTTTGTGATGAAGAATTTACTTATTCTTCGTATCTTTATGTACCGGACATAAAAACTTACTGGTAATACCAAGGCATCGCAGTTCCATTTACACTCTCTGTAACCAATTGCCATTTGAAAATAAATCGATTAGTTCAGCAAATTTCAAAATAAAGCTGGGAATCCAATTGAGAGGAGATTCGGACTGATATCACAATAGCAATATATATTTACTCAATCACAGTGTTCTGTATCAATTTTTATGAAAGGGTAATACTGTAAGAAACTCACTCCAGGGTTGGGTTGAAAAACAGCTCACGCTGAATCCCCGATAATTCATTGTAATATAAAATACCTTGTTGTTCGTATGTTACTATCCTTGTGTGATGGTTAAAGTCGATATAATAATAAATATAAACATATATTTAGCTCTATGGTAATATAATTCTGTAATAATATAGTTAGATGACACATTAAAAATTACAACTTTTGATTCTGTAGTAATGAATGGGAGGGAAAGTAGAATAGGCAAACATCCAGATATATAACGGAGGATGGAAAATGCCATTTTTATATGTTCAACGAAATCTCACATTACTTTTCCATACACCCACTCGTTCATGCAATCCTAAGTTCTGATTGCGCAATTATGAGCTAATAATTTTTCGGTTCAAACGATTACCATTTTTACTGATAACTTTGCAATAATATGAGATCGTACTGTTTTTAAACCATGGAGAAATCGCTGATTCTAGTGTATTCTTGGAAGTCGTTCGTATTCTCGATTCTGAAAATAATGTTGTCATGTAACGTCATCAAATGCATACAGTTTTGATGAGCTGATCAACTAGGAGTGGTAGCTCTTTTTTTGTCCTGCGTGAATGGCGCCTAATTTTTTCTCTTGACTTTTAGAGAAGCACTCTATCATCTTGGGTTCGTTGCGCTTTACTTCCATGTGGTTGATGACACCATTTTGTTCTCTGTGCAAGATTGCTCAATGCTTCTCATACTCTCCTGGAACCCATATTGGTTGTCCGTATTTACAGTGTGTTCCTCAATTGAGTTCGCAAGAGAAAACAATTTTTTATTGGCAGATATACTAAAAATTAGTTGAACTTAATAAAAATGGCTGCCTCATCCGAAACACCCATTTCTCATAACGTCTATATCTACATGGTGATTCAGAAAATGAAACTTCATAATCTCTCCGTCTACTTTATTATTGAACTTACAAACAGAAATATACAGAGAAGGATATTTTGACGTGCATTTTTCTATGAAAATATCGACATGCGTCTAACTTACTTCAGATGCCGTTTATTGGCAACTATCTTATTTCCCTCTAGATGGCCTCAGAGCCATCATAAAATGGGTAAATAGTTTGTGAGGAAAGGAATAGGTTCGTAATTCATTTATACGAGAAAGAGTAGAACACCAGAAGTAAGAACCTTGAAGTTAATCCAAGGCCCAGAATAGATTGTCCATCAAAAAGTCATTCTATTGGATACTAAAGGAAGTAACACTTAAATCACGAATTCGTTCACGTGTGAATATCAAACAAAAGTTGGTGTTTCTCCTCTGTTGGAAAATACTCATACAGTTCTCTGTAGGATTGTCGTCCAATATTCAGAGTGAAAAGTTATATAACATAGGAAGGCTCCAGTAATATTTCATTGATCATAAATCTATACCGAACAATTCAACCATCCAGTTTGACTCCATTTCTTATTTTTTTTTTATAGCATCGAAACTGGTAACGGCATCAGTGCCCAAGAAGTAGGGCAAGTGAAGGCTGGTCCAACTCCCGATGAAGCTGAATTGGAGGTTTCTGGTTCCTACGAGTACCCTGCCGAAGATGGATCCAAAATCCAAATTTCATATGTTGCCAACAAAGATGGCTTCCAACCCCAAGGAAGTATATTGCCCACGTCGCCTCCAATCCCCCCAGCGATTCTGAAGGCTTTGGAATGGATTGCGGCCCATCCAGAACCACAAGACAAACAACAGATTTGATCAGTTGGTTGGGAAAACGTGTTGTATATTATGTGTAAATAAAAGATTTTCAAACTAGTTATTCTAGATTTTATTAATATCTATTCATTGAATGGTTTTCCATTGGGATAGCGATTGGAATTGTTATTGAAAATATGTCTGATAGATCTCCAAACATAAAGCAAAAATATAGAGAGATTCATATAGCATTCACGATTTTATATCAACATCATGTAACGATATTCCTGAACAGTACTGTCCAGTTAATTCAGTCGTTCCGATTTCACTGACATTCGCTGGCAATTATTTTTTTGGCAATTTTCGAGGCACCTTATTAGAGATTGAAAAGTTAGTGGCGCTATTGTTGCAGACGTGGTCACGTAGTCCCAGTCCCCCTTCCCCAAATTGAAATGAGTTGAGTTAGGTTATATTAAAATTTCAGATAAACATTATCAACAGAGAACAAATGTATGAATGGTTGTCAGATCCAATTCTCCAAATATGCATATTAGGTAAAGTGAATAAATTCGAGTAAATGCTAAAACTCAAGTTGTTTCCTGGGCAAAAGAGTGTCTGCTCTTAATATGTGTACATAAAAATCAGAAACAATTTTTGGTCGAAGTATATTCTCAAATTATTTGGAGTCTAGTCCACCCATGCTCACTCGTGTCAGTTGAAGTTATGACGATGTACTTACATGAACGTACATAACGAAAAAGTGTATGAGAGAAGAAAAATGAGTGATAGCAAACAACGTTTGCCTGTGACACTAAAGCCTAGTATCGACAGTGCGAGGCAGCTCGCTGCGAATGCCTCGTGGCGAATGTTCGGCTCTGCCTCGGACTGTGGATACCGGGGTTGCTCGCCTCACATTGCGCGACGCGAACGCCTCAAACCGAGCAACCCCGGTATCCAAATCCACAGTCCGAGGCAAAGCCGAGCATTCGCCAAGAGGCATTCGCAGCGAGCTGCCTCGCACTGTCGATACTAGGCTTAACAGTGTTGAATTCCTTACACAATATTTTTACCAGAAAGTTATGAGACTCGTGGATCAAGTTATGTACCGTACAAGTGAATGGGGCAAAACTTGGCACTGTGAGAGTGTCAGCTGACTGAACAAATGACGTATATTTTTTTATGCGAGTACATTCTCAATTTTTTTTGGTAGTTGGATGATGCTACAAGCACAGAATTCTTCGCCCATTAGAGCTTGAGCTATCTGATTTGTTTGAATCTCGATCGCTATCTCATCTAATAAGATTTGATTGATTCCAAAATAATATAGGTCTTAGTTTTGTCACACCAGTCACCGCTCCGTTCCAATATCATCAGTAGTTTGAGATTACTATCACTGTGAAGGCGTTCCGAAAATGCTTTTTGTGGTCAGTCAGATCAAACCTAACCTGAGTGACCTTGAATCGAACACAACTCAACAATGCCGAAAGTAAAAAGGTAATTTCTCAAGGAACTGTTTATGGGCTTTTTTTTTCGAGTGAGAAAGTACTATACATTATCCGTCTGGCTACTGATGAGCACACGGGCTAATTTTCTTTGAAAGAAACGAGCTTACCTGGGTTCGAGGATGAAATGTCATCCCCATGAATGACATATTTTTGCAATAGTAGTAGATGGTATCTGCTTTATTCAAACTTCTCTCAGAAGTTTTGTACACATTTGATATTTCCTTCGTCATTTCTGAAATATTTTGAAAAGATGAACAACAATATGAAAAATAGTTCCAAAAAGCTAATCTGTTTCCATGATGGTCATTGAATGCATTATAAAAATGCCTGCGACTTTTATCGGATTAAAACAATTTCATTTGAAAAAATAATCCAAACATTCTTGCAGGTGATAATTTGTCATACCCTAGTTTATCGCATAACACTCAGTTTTCAAAACATATTTGGCTCTTTCACTCGTGTTTTGCTTCACAATGACTTTTTCATATAACAAGATGCGATAAACCTGCCCAGAAATATACAAAATATATCTCTGAAGTAGCTTTTATATAGTATCGTTCAAATACCTCTCAAACGGTAATAATCTTGAGAGGAAGTTATCGGTTATAATTGAACGAGTGCATAAGAATTACTGATAATTTTGCAAGAATGGGTGATATCTAAAAATTGCAAGAGTTTATTTTCATATTTTGGCTCTAATACAAGATATTAAAATAACCGAATGCAATTTGTATAAGATATCACGCTTGATTGCAAAATTATCTGGTCATTTTTATGCACGAATGTATTCATTGGAATATTTCACGAATGAAGAAACTCTCAAGGAAATGTTATTTTTTGTTCATTTATACTCTCCTCTATAGACTGTATGGAGCACTCATCAAAACGCGAAATGTTTTTCTATTTTTGAAGTCTATCTGACATTTATTTATGTTGTTTACTGACGTCTAGCGATAAGGTTTCAATTGTTTCAAATGTGTTGTTATGGTGACTTGATACAATGCAATAACCGCTGTAAGTTTTCGATAATTGCATTGCTCTTATGGGACATTTTATATATGAGAGCAATGTTCGGATTGATTGTTTGCTCCACCTCACGGAGCAACGATATCAACTTCTTTTTTCCCATATTCAGATATATAATTATCCATTTGTATCAATTCATTTTTCGTTTATTCTTTCCTGGGATAAAAGTGCCAGTTTGGTTATCTTTACGATTCAAAATCGGTGAGCTAACTTCAAGACTGCCGAACACCATCATCAAATTGGCAAATTGATAGCTTCACTAAAGGTTCATGCACTTACATTACCTATAATTGAAGAATACTCCCAAGACAAATACCACGAAGAAAAAAGCCAAACAATACTATTGCCGGAATCTTCACAGAATAATTTTCGGCCTGTGTATGTTATGATACAACAGCTGGAGCTCAGAGCAGACTAATTTCGGTCGTATTGCCCCGTCGTCAGTACAAAGTAGGTCCGAAACAATGACTCGAAAGTCGCTGGTTTCCCAAAATTTTTTCCAATAGGAATATCATAATTCTGAATGAAAAGGTTAAAGCGACAAGGAGCAAATAAGCCGCCATCGCGACATCTACCCGTAATCGAGGTAGTTGACAAACGCATCCCAATCATCAAATTCAAACTAGTCCTTATCGAAATACCACGGAGGAATTTGAATAAAAGTCAGCTGATGCTACTAAAGGATTTCCCTACGCAGTTTTTGCTGTCATCCAACTGCCGGAATAATTTTTCAAATATTAAGACTGGTACACAGCCATCAATTTTAAGCTTATTGGGTCACCATCATTGTCAGATATCAAAAAATTCAAAAAGTCTTCAATACGAGTATCACTCTACGAAAAAGGATGCAGCGGACGATGAAAAAATAAGCCGTCATAAGCTCACCAAGTATAAATCTTGTACTGTTTGAATGTCATTATTTTGTGGTGGATCAATATTTGTTCAGTAGTTTTCTGGGTTTGTAACATAACACAATCTGAAAAAATAAGAATTAATATGGAAATCTATACAAGTGTAGAAGGGCAGATTCTCGATCTACCCCGAAAAGTTGCTGCGTCTACTAAAAAAGCAGTTCTTTTTGGATAGAACAAGTCCAATTAGTTAGCAGCTTCCCGTATAACTGAAATTTTGCCTATCAAAAAAATAATAAGAACTAACATATAAATGAACCAATTCCTCGTTCGTGCGGTCAATAATACAGTATGATGCAAATGTATGGAATAAATTCGATATTTACAAAATCAGCGTCTCTCGGAAGGAATCCAAAAACAAGTCAACTTCAGTTTTTGACGGCCCATCTCATGATATTCATATGAGAGACGTTTCGTCACCGGTGTTGGCGTGATGACGTAATCGAAAATTTTTTTTAATGCAAACAGGGGTCATGTGGCACCCCATTCAAAAGGTCTACTTGTCGTCTATTCAACGGTTTGATTGTTTCAATATGTATTAATACAGAGTCAACCGAAATTATGTATTCAGAAGACTGGAATTACAAATAATAGTAATTCGTTGAACCAAATAATGCTATGGACCGCCACTGAGAATAAAGTATCGTTTTCTATTGTTTTTGTTGATTAGAAAAAAGAAATGGTGATAAAAGTCCTACACTCTACTTGAGATTAGTCGATGTCATTGAAGTGAAGTATCATTGAAGCGGTTGACATTATTTCTAGAAAAATATTCAAATCACTTATAATCTGGCAATGAAACTTACAGAAACCCAAAGAATCGAAATTTTAATTATGATTGGCTGTGGAGATGAAGTAAGGACTCGGGCAGAAGTTCGTGATTTATTCAATGCGAAATACCCCAACCGAGAACCCGTTTCTCAATCAACAATTAGTAAAGTTGAGAAAAAGTTTCGAGAAACGGGCCATGTTGAAGATCTTCCTAGAAGTGGTAGAAAATCAATTTCAGAAGTCCAAAAACTTGATGTGGTACTTGCGTTCCAAGAAAACACCCATACCAGCACGAGGCAAGTCGCACTGAATAATAATTTACACCAATCGACTGTTGTTAGAGTGTTGAAAAAAGAAAAGTGGCATCCGTATAAAGTTCAGCTGGTCCAAGAACTGTTAGAAGATGACTTTGACAGAAGAGTCGAATTTTGCGAAATCATGATGGAGCGCTCGCACAGAGATCGGAGTTTCATACAAAATATAATATTTTCAGATGAAGCTACTTTTATGCTCAACTGTCACGAAAACCGTCAGACTTATCGATACTGGGCAAGAGAAAATCCACATTGGATGGAGGAGCATAGCACACAATATCCACAAAAAGTGAATGTTTGTGCCGAAATTTTGAACAACCAGATAATAGGACCATACTTTTTTGAGGAAAGCGTAACTGGGGCTCGGTATCTACAATTTCTTCAAGATTATCTGATGCCACAACTGAATCAGCTATTTCCAAATAGAAATGATTTGTGGTTGATGTACGAACCTACCTGGATACTGTTTTCCGAGGAAAGTGGATAGGAAGAAGAGGGCCGATCGAATGGCCACCAAGCTCTCCGGATTTGACCCCGTTAGACTTTTTTTATGGGGATACTTATTAAGGAGATGTCCCCTGGTGACCTGTCCTCCTTCCTGGATAAGGCAGGATGGACAATGTCCTAGGAGGGCGACTCCTTGGGAGGATGTACAATGGGCCATATTGTGGCCTAAGTGCTGTGGGTCTATACTCACCCTCCCTACTCTACAGATACAGAGATGGGGATACTTGAAGAGTAAAGTTCACCAAAATCGACCAAATGATTTAGAAGAGTTGAAGGAACGCATCAGAGCGGAGATTGCACAAATAACCACCGAAGTTCTCGGAAACGTTAGAAATGAATTCAGTGTCCGGCTTTCACATTGCATCAAAGCTGAAGGTCATCAATTTGAACATTTATTATAATTTTACTGTACTTCAATGAATAACATGTTTTGGTTCATCTTGTATAAATGAATATTGGCATGGTTACACCGTTGAATAGATGATCAGTAGACCTTTTGAATGAGGTGCCACATGATCCCTGTATGCATTTAAAAAAATTGTCGATTACGTCATCACGCCAACACCGGTGACGAAACGTCTTCCATATGAATATCATGAGATGGGCCGTCAAAAATTAAAGGTGACCTGTTTTTGGATTTCTTCCGAAAGACGCTCATTTTGTAAATATCGAATTTATTCTATACATTTGCATCGTAGTGTATATTATATTATCAGTACACATTCTTACTGCCGATGGAGATCACAGTAGAATGGAACAACACTAAAATTATGACGAAAGAATCTACTTGATCATGCTATCTGGTGAAGAATGCATATCTATGAGTTCACTTGATATGGATCGCGGATGGCTGCCCCTCTTGAAGGACAAAATGTGATGTCAAATTCGAAATATTTGACAAATATCAATCACGAAGTTTGCCAACAAGATATATTTGCATCGGAACAGGAATTTGCCTATAAGTTTTGAAAACGGAAGCGGATTTAGTTTTCGAAACGTTAACGATAATTATTTTCATATATATATATATATATATATATATATATATATATATATATATATATATATATATATATATAATGAAAATTTGGCTTGGCAGTTAGTTTGTGCTTGAAAAATTAGTAAAAAACAACCTCTTTCCTTTTGTCATGTGATACTCTTAACCTGTCAAATTTGACATTTTTTTCGAAAATCCTAAAATAATCAGTTTTTTTTTTCAGAAATTTCGAAAAATGCCAAAGAGAAAAAGTGCTCAGTTTCCAATTTTATACCTTTGCTCGAAATTTGGACTCTTTACTGTCACTTCGACTTTTTTCCAATTTTTTTTAATTTTTCGAATCTTTCGCTCTATCGATTCGAACGAAACATGATTCACATTTCATAATTTTGATGAATACGAGACTTCAATGTCATATCTTGCCCAGAAAATACCCGCATTGGCCTGTTACCAGAAAAAGAAATGAATACACCTCCAGAAATTCGTCTTTGTTGTTGCAAAGTTCATCTAGTTTTTTCATTTCATTGTTTAACTGATTCGGTTTTTCAATGTATGGACGTTAGTATGTCAGTAATCGAAAAAACGTATTTCTCTTTATTCATATTACACTCGTATTCGGGTTCTTTATAAGATTATTGAGATAAATGAATGAATGACAGGTTTAGAGTATCACATGACAAAAGGAAAAAGGCTGTTTTTTACTGATTTTTCAAGCACAAACTAACTGCCAAGCCAAATTTTCATTATATCTATTAATAAAAAAAACTTCCATATGTCGCGAACTTTATGTGTGACACTGTATATATATATATATATATATATATATATATATATATATATATATGTGGTCTCGGTAGTGTAGTGGTTAGCACATCTGCCTATCAAGCGGAAGGCCGGGGTTCGAATCCTCGCCGGGCCACCGTGCTGGGTAATCGCACGTTAAAAGGTAAGGCCTCGTTAATCCATTGCTCGCACAAGTTTCGACTTCTGAGGGTTGACGTTCGTCAGCTGGTTAACGAAAACGAACAATATATATATATATATATATTATTTCTCATTAGTTTTTTGATAGGCAAAATTTAAGTTATACGAAAAAGAACTGTTTTTCAATAGACGCAGCAACTTTTCGGGGTAGATTGAAAATCTGCCCTTCTACACTTGTATAGATTTCAATATTAACTCTAATTTTTTCAGATTGTGGTAGGTTACAAATGCAGAAAACTACGAAACTTAAGTTAAAATTCGATCATCAACGAGGTTTGAGCGATTAGATATATTGTTGGTTCATTAGTCATTGGACGCCACTAACCATATCGTCGGATATCTTTCCATTGTAGCAATTGGTTCTTCATAGTATTCGCCAGAGGAGTAGTTGTTTTATTGTAAGATATTAGTGCATCAATCTACTGTTTGAATAGACTCAACCTTCAAGCATTCAGTTCAAATCTCTCAATTTGATAAATCATTTTTGAACTTGATGGTTACTTTTGAACAAACTTCATCACATGTTTTTTTCCTTCACCGCAGACATTTCTCGAGGCATATATCATCAGAATCACAAATTGGCTGATGAGATTATTGAAGCTATGTATGTGATATGAGATAATAATAAGGGCAACTCAGTATTGGTTTTATTGCAATGTGAAAAAACATTATTCGACGAGTGAGTGCTTTGGTATTCTGGTGATAGGTGTTGGGGAAAAGTTGACTAATTTCCTTTCTCGCTCATTTGGTTGAGAAAAGTGAAGTATGACATCGAAGATTGAAGAACCTGCAAACAAAAAAAATTACATTCATTTTGTCGAATAACTTCAAATATAAAAGTTTAAAATATGTCAATAAAACTTTTCGAATAATAACATCCTTCATGAATTATCCGCTCATTTGGTTCACAAGTATGATTGAAAACTGCAAAGAGGAAAAACCTCAGAGGAAGAATTGATACTGAGCTCAAACTTCTGTTCATAAAATATCTTCTGGGGTGAAGAACTAAATAATTAGGAATAACCTTAGACTTGCTGATAATCAGTCATCAGCGGAGAATTTTATATCAGAACAAATGGCTGTCAATGCTTCATCAATGCAAACTTCTAGGCTGAAGGAACGTTCCAACATACTAAGCAAACTGTTCCACCGTTCCACCTGGTTCGTCAGTCGAAAATCAATAAAACATTTCTCGCCTTTTTGTCCCAGCATATTTTTGCAAGTACATGTTGTCTCACTGCTTTGCAAAAGGCGTTTATTGGAGACAAACAGTAACTGATTTGATATTTTGTCGAACCCGCGCCCCGGTATGCTGATTCCAGCATGTGGGAAAAAGCTGCTGGATCCAGCATTGCAAACCCTGCATCCGAATCATTGTTGAACTTGCCTGAGGTGCAAATATAAAACGGGATTTGACTTTGTTTCTTCTCCTTATGCTACTCACAATAGCATATTTAATATCAGACTTTCCATACCCAACTCAACATCAATCAAGGATTTCATAAATAAACGACGTATCAATTTTCTTCTGAAGATGCTAACCTTGTTAGCGAAACGCGCGTCGAGTGCAAAAATATCAGTTCGTTGTTAGGGGTATTGATCTCTATCAAAAGTTTCAAGGATTTCAGGTTTCATAATGGTGAAAAATTATTCAATTACCTACTTGAACATATTAGGTCTGCAAATCTGACCAACGTATAATTCAAGAAACTAGTAAGACATTCGGTAGCTGATAGACCCTATTATAGCCTACAAGAGTATTTTAGTGAATCATCAAAAAAACGTGTTTTCCATTGTCTTGGTCTTATTATTGACAATGAAATCAGATTCAAGAATCATGTTACAAAAAAATTACAAGTAGCTTATTCAACTCTCAAATTAATTTATGCGCAGAGAAATTGTTTGGATTTAGGCATCAAAAAGATGCTATGTGATCATCTTGTACCATCCCATTTTGATTATTGCGATAATGTTTATGGTCACTGTTTAGATAATATTGATAAAAATCGTATACAAAAAGTACAAAACTCATGTTTACGTTTGATGTACGGCATTCGTCGAACTCAACGAGTTTCACATAAACTCAAAGAATGCAAATGGCTCAACATGCACAATCGTCGGCAATCACATATGTCATGTTTATTTTTCAAAATTATAAAGTATAAGACACCACCTTACTTACATAATAAATTGAAATATCGTACTGACGTTCATAATCTGAATATTCGGCGAAAAAATTTACTGACACTACCAACCCATCGGAAAGAATTTTTCAAAAGCTCTTTCTCCTACAACATCGCTGCTGATCTCAACAATTTGATGAAACTAAGTTTCTTTGACGTCAATATGAGCTCACATGCATTTAAGATGAAATATAAGCAGTATCTGTTGAATAGCTGAAAATTTGTTTTTCTCTCTCTCCTCTCCCCCACGTTTCTCCTTTTTCTCTCTTCTGCTGTTTCTTCTTCTCTATCTTCTTCTCTCCTAGCCATTTATACCAATCTTTCAAATTCTCGTGGCACTGGTGGAAGAACAGAATCGGAGGCTCACCCTCTCGATATCTGAACCAATAAGCCATTTGTTCATCAGAATTCATATGTTTTTTTATATGTAATCCATCCTATATCATGTGTGTATATGGCAAATGTATGTATCGGATGAACAATAAAAGATATTATGTATCTGTCGTCTAAACAAATCTAGTCGGGTCCGTACTCCCCACTGCTCCGACCCAGTGGGCGGACGCGCTAGTATAATTAACCAATGACCACTCCCCACACCGCGGGGTAAGTGGTCACTGGCTCCGAGAATCATGAGTCCTGAGTAGACGCAACGAACCGAGAATAACGGCCTTCTGCATGCGGCCGGCCAAGATCTCTGCCGCATTACGGCATGCCGGTATGATCTTGAGCTCCGAGAGTAGCGTTGGCCTGGAACCACCGAGAGCACCTATAATCAGAACCACTAACTTGACAGAATAGTCCGGGTGGAGCCTGCGGAGTTCGTAAAGTAAATCCTGGTACTTTGTCCGTTTTTCCTCCTCTTTTCGGACGATATTCGTTTCGGCAGGGGCCGAAAACTCAATAACGAATATCGTCTTACTTCGGTGGTCGAAGAGGACTATATCAGGCTTATTGGCTTGTATTTGCCTGAGGGTGGGGAATGAAAAGTTCCAGAAAATTCGACACCTTTCATTCTCCACAACGGACTCAATATCCCCTGGAGCGTAAGGCAGTACCGGTGTCCTGTCTATTTCATACGAGTGCCGAAGAAAATAGTACAGCACTCGAAAGGCCGCGTTATGGCGATGGATATAGGCCGAGACCGCATAAACTGCACAAGATGACAGTAAATGCATCAAAGTCTAGGGCGCCTGTCGGCAGGCCCTGCATCTAGTATCAGGGACCTCTATACCCATCACGCGGCTCCGATAGACAAGAGTGTTGAAGACACCGTCTTGGCACGCCATGATGAACCCTTCAGTCTCCGACTTCAGCTCACCTGACCTGAGGAAGGCAAATGTCAGCTTAACAGACAAGCCATGGTCCTCGATGTTCTTAAAGAAGACTCCATGCATGGGCTTGTCTGTATGCAGCTGCAGCATTTTAGCATTCTCTGCAGCCTTGATGTGAGCTTTTCTCCGTGCGGGCTCCAACTCGGTGACAGAGAGTTGGTTTACCCGCTCGGTGTCGAAGACTATACCAAGTTCATCAGCAGCGCGCCTTGCTGCCTTGAATAAAAAGGCTCCGACTCCTGCATGTTCATGATCTCGGACCATGCAGTGTAGGGGATCCGAACTCCTGATGACTCTACAGGCTCCATCCAGTACCATTCTGTTGTGGAGACACTCCAAACTCAAAAGTCCACGGCCCCCTTGTTGTCGAAGGAGATATAGCCGTGGAACGGACGATTTGGGATGCATGCTTCTGTGCATATGCATCATTTTGCGAGTCTTCACGTCAAGTTGCCGCAACTCTTCCTGAGTCCATTTGACTACTCCGAAGGAGTAGAGTAGAATCGGAATGGCAAGCATGTTGGTGGCAGAAACTTTGTTCTTGCCCGACAGCTCTGAGGACCAGATCTGCCGTAGTTTCTGCCTATACTTGCCACGGAGAGCATTTTTCACCGAGTCTACCTCTTGGGTGTGGCGTTGTTCCACACCCAAATAGGTGTATGTCTTATTATTATTATCATTATTATTATTATTATTATTATTTCATTTTTATGATATTTGTACTTGTTTTATTATATTTTTCGTAAATTTCCAGTTTTTATCTATACACGATTATTTATGTTTATATTCATACTTATAAAACTTTGTCAAGGGATGCAAATCTTCTGACAATGAAGTAGATTTTGCTTTGATTTGATTGGCGAACTTACATTCTTGGTTTCACATAAAGTACCACACAGCTCGTGATTTTGTTTTGCAGATTACGATTTTAAAAAATTGATACAAAAAAACTGTCACTGCTAACGAAATATCACGTCACCAAATACTACCATCCACTACGAAGCTCACCCTGATGAATATCTCTATTGATAAAGGCACAAATCCACCAGCCATGAATACGATATCCCTCTGAGAACGAATCAAAAAAATCTGCACATTCTTTCTGAAGTCTGCCGAGCTAATCTGCCAATTCGAATGATATGCTGATGTTGTGAGTAGACGGCTCTGCAGAAAGAGAAAATGTATTATTACATGTATTACTAACACGATTTTATGGTCTCACCTTGAAAATAACTTCGTTTCCAGAATAGCACAAAAGAAATATTTCCACCAAATTGCAACACTGGTACATCACCAGTGTGATGAATTCTATGGTAGTGACAGCCTGAAATTTCAAAAAATGTCATTAGCTCAGAAGAAAAAGATGTCAAGAAAAAATTTGAGTTTGCAGAAAAAACTGACTGAATATATCGAACGAGGTGGCGATGTGGAAGTTTAGTACCATCTGGTCGCAGTTCTCGCCGTGGTAGGCGAAAAACCTCGGCCCATCCAGTGTTTATTGAACAGTTCAACGAAGTGTTGACTAAAGCCAGTCACACACCTTGATTGTTTTTATTCGCTTAAGAATTGATAATTTATTTATTTATTTATTTATTTATTTATTTATTTATTATTCATACAAACCTTGCGGTTTAATTACATGAATAAATAGATTATTACAATATCCAAATGATAAATTACATAATAAGATGAAATTCACAAAATTTGCAATATTTAGAAAATGTAGACACCTTATAATAGTTATACCTACATATAACAAGATATATTTTACAATATGTAAATTGTATGAGGACTGACACACCTTTTAAAGTTTTTATGAATCATATAGAGATAGAGATTAAATGACTCAATATTGTTTTGCGAAAGACTCTGGTAGAAACTGTCCATTCTAGATCCATCAGTATATTGAGTTGATTTGCAAGTCGAAACATGTTTACCGTAGGTGATCTCGAAATGTTAAATGATGGAGGGATTCAAACATTAGAACCGGGCGCAATATTCTAGGTGGCACGTTGAATCTGATCAAAGACAAAAGTTCGGAGGAGTTCATTCTGTTATTGATGATATTATATAAAAATACCATAACTGAGAATTGTCGTCTATTTTCAAGGGATAATATCTTGAATTCATTCCTAAGAGTTGAAGATCTTGTTGTCTGGTAGCTAGGATATACGCGATGTTGTTTAAAGTAGCGTAGTCTTAAAAATTTATTTTGAATTTTTTCTAATCTTTTCAAATTGCTTTGAGATTCCGTGAACCAAATCAAAGAGCCAAACTCTAACCTGCTTCTAACCAAGCTATAGTACAGAATTTTGAGTGTGTTGATATTATTAAAAATATACGATTGTCTTATTACAAAACCTAACATTATATTAGCTGACTTCACTAAGTTCTCGATGTGTTTGGCAAATAAGAATGTGCTATTATAGGTAATACCTAAATCTTTGATTTCAGTGCAGCGTTTCAAGCTTTGACCCCCTATTAAATAATTGAAAACACATGGTTGCTTGATACGTGATATAGTTAAAACAGAACATTTATTTAGATTGAAATACAATTTATTCTTGTAACTCCACTCTAATACCCTATCAATGTCTTTCTGTAAGATAACACAATCTCTAACTGTTACTATCTTTTTCAATATTTTGAAATCATCTGCAAATATAAGGCCTTCTGATGATTTAAGTACTTCGGGTAAATCATTCATAAAAACTACAAAAAGAAGTGGTCCAAGGTTGGAGCCTTGAGGCACTCCAGAATTTGCTTCGAATTTTCCAGATGTGTTTCCATTGTGTTTAGTCATTATATATCTGTTTTCTAAGTAACGTTTGAATAGACAAATTAGGTTACCTATATGATAATCCAAAACTACTCAATTTCTCTAGTAATATGTCGTGGTCAACTTTATCGAATGCCTTACTAAAATCAGTATATATAACATCAAGCTGAGATTTACATTCCATTGATTCAAATACATGATTACTGAATAGGAATAGGTTGGTATTGGATGATTTTTTTGACACAAATCCGTGTTTATGAGGTACTATATTATTTTCCACATGTTTATACAGTTCACAATATAATATTTGTTCAAAGAGTAATCTCAACTAAGTGAAAATCGTACAGGTCAGATCCCTGTTAACGTATTGTTAGCTATACAAATCAACCCTCAGAGAAAAGTTGAAAGTACTCACTTTCTCCTATAAAATCCGAACACCCTCTCCAATAGCAACGACCTGACATCAGTCATCAGCCATTTTACGATAGCAGCCAAAGAGTCTAACTCTTCTCAAAATCGCGATGGTCACTCTCGCTCAGGGCCTGTGCATTTGTGCTGTCGTACCTTGCCATAAAACTTTTTTCTTTCGAGATGCACTTGTCGCCTCGATGTATAATACATTATTGTTATTAATCTGCTTGCTGGGCTCACTCAAAAGGGTGTTTAACGAAGGGCAATATGAATTTTGAAAAATTGATCCCATTCATTGATTTACCTAGGAGTCTTTCCGAATCTATTAAGCCCCAGAGAACATGTGAGGAATTATTGTTTTTGATCTTGGTGACTTGACTATTTACCTAACTATATATACTGTAAACTGTAAATGTCCTGGGATCTCCTCAGTGTGAACATGAAACAGTACAGGTTATCCAATCCAACTTGGTAATACACCGCGGGCATGTGACGTCACAGGACAACTGTAAATCAGCCTGCTGGACAAACAAACCGTACTTCTATAAGCAACAATGGTAATTTGATGATATTATGATCGTAATTATGAAGAAATTACGGATATACCCTTAGTGCACCTGATATATATAAATGTCTATATTCATTATGCTTCCTGTCTACAAGGAAATTATATGTGAGATGGCTGATAAAAGTGATTATTTCAATACCTTGTCTATGGATGTCCAGAAGAGATATTTGGAGAAGCTGAAGAAAAGTAAGCGATTTGATCCTTATTTATTGAAATTTGGGGATTGGAGTAATGCTGTGGAATACTTTCCTAAAGTTTCATGATATGTTGTATGACTTTATGAACTATTTTGTATATAAGAGTGCATGCACAGGCGGAGAAGACTTCAAAGGCTATAAAAGTTTGGATTCATACAATATGTTCATATCTAAATGGTTTAGAGGGATTGGAGTGAAGCTTGTGAAAAAAATACTGAAAATATACTTTGATAAATAATAATTTTGAAAGAACAAATTTATTATACAAGGCTCTACAAAATTATAAATCACAACCATCTTTTCATATGGTAATCCTGTATAAAAAACGCATTTGAATGAATCATGCTGTAAACTTCCCAATGCGAATGAATAAGTCTGCAGAATTTCCCAGAGATGTTGGATTTTACGATAACAATTCTGCAACTCGAAATCAATATCGGGACATAGGTGTTCACCAGAGTTTTGTGCATATTCCACTTCTTCAACTGGTGAATTTATATCATTCAGAGTTTGATTTTGCTCATCAATAATATTCAAGTTTTGAAGAGCTGGATTATTATTCAAACAAAGAATCATCATCAATTTGATCCTCAACTTCATTCAAATCAACCGGAATATTTGCGATCTCAATTTTATCACGCTGTTCCTTACGATTCATTGTAGTCATTTACCACTAGTATGAAGTTTGCAGCATGAGCCGTAGAGAAATTAGCATTCCATGGGAGTTATACAGTATACTCTTTCTACGGCTATCACATGAACGAATTTTATGTGGTTCAAAATCCCCATTTAGGTACAATTCAAAGAATAAATAGAGCTGTCATTGCTTGAACTTTGACATTCCATTGGAGACCTGTTCCATTAATAATATTAACTACAACTGTAAAAAGTAAAACACAATGAAGTTTTATCAGGTGAGGAAATGGAATTGAAGACAATATACCCCTTGGTTCCATCAAAAACAGTTGAAATAGAGCAGTTTTGTGTTCTAGCAGTAGAAAAACATAGTTACCGTTGCCATCTGAAAAAGTGTACCACACAGAATCAAGGCGCTCACAGCAAACTGTCCAAGAAGTAGCCCAGATATAAGCGAAGACACATCATCCTTGAACCTGAAAAGTCGTTTTGTTGATTGGCAATTATCGAACAACAAATAATATGAAAGACAAACAAGACAAAAAACGGAAAAATATGAGTTTTTCTTCAAACTTCAAAAAAGTATGACGTTTTGTGAATGACATTGTATATGGAAGTTACATTCTTCTCCTATCATATTTGAATCACCATTACCATGGGTAAGATCCACTTTCAATTACACATTTTTCCTAAAAATGAAAATTGTGTCTCTTGCACGAGTATTTCAAACTACTCACAGACGAGGTAACTTTCGAACAGATAACGCACAAACGCCTTTCTTCATCATTTGTGTCAGTCAGTGGCGTGTCTAAGGAGGGGGCCAGAGGGGTCCGCCCCCCCCCTCCTCCCAAAGCAGCTCGTGTCGCTCAAAGGAAAAAACGAAAATCTCCGTCCATCCACTCTGAATTGGTGCTTAATGAAATATACTGATATATGATCATTTTTTCTTAGTACACGTATATATATATATGTACGTATGAATATATAATTTGATGAGAAACCCGTTGGTTGGGACTTTTAGTCATATTTTCGGCGGATACATGATCAGTGGAAAAGCATATTATTGGTCGTATTTTCATCTCAACTTGTTCGTTTGTAATCGGTTATAACCACGAATCGTGTAAAAGCACTTTGTTTTTTGAGTTTGTTTCCCTCAATAAAGATATTATACAGATATTTGCGACCCTATCAGTATCAACGGCAACAGCGGAAAGAAGCTTTTCAACTATTAAACGTCTGAAAACCCACTTGAGGTCAACCATGGCAGAAGAGCGTTTGAATGGTTTAACTTTACTCAACATTCGTGAAGAAGTTGATATTGATATCGAAAATGTAATATACAGATTTGCTGCAAAAATAGTTCACTAGAAACAGTTGTATGCGGTGTTCTTCAGGGATCCGTTCTAGGTTTTCCTCATTTATATATATATATATATATATATATATATATATATATATATATATATATATATATATATATATATATATATATATATATATATATATATATATAAATTCCCTGTCTAATTCGAAGTTGAATGGTAAAATCAAAATGTTTGCTCTGATGGTACTACAATAGTATACACCGGAAACAAATTTCTAGAAATCAAAACTTTTATGCTCAATGACCTCCATGAAATATCATCATTGCTGATGAATCATATGCTAACATTGAATATTGAAAAATCCTCGTATATGTTCATCTCAAGAAAATCCACCTCCATCCATTCGAAAGATCCCATAATGAAAATATTATGTATTCTCCTGTAGTGAAATTTTTAGGAATTTTAATTGATGAACATTTAGTTTGGAACAAACATATTGAATTATTAAGAAAACAAATTTCTCCAATTATTGGTATAATTTTTAAAATTCGAAATATGTTACCTTAATTATGTCTGAAATCAATTCGTTATTCTTTTGTATATTCCAAAATTCAGTACCTGATTTCGATTTGGGAGGCAGCTCCAAAAACCGTAATGAAACCATTGAAAACATTACAGAATAAAATTATAAAGTGTATATACAAACTTGATCGAAAAGAACCTACAGCTAATTTATACAAACAAAGAAAACTTTTAGACATTCCTTCATTATACACGTTTAAAATTTGCACATTTATTCACCTGGTCAAAAATAAATTCAAGCATTCAAATTTGATGTTCAAAATGAATAGTGATCAACACAATCAGTCAACAAGGAAAATTTGGCATTGATGAAAATTAAAACAAATATAGGACAGAAATCTGTTTACCACAACAGAATAAAACTTTACAATGGTCTACAGAATTCATTGAAGAAATATGAAAAATTTCGTTTCAAAAATAATTTTAAATAAAATATGATATCATAATTTTTTTTCTTTATTGCCATATAAAGATCTGATTCGATTACTCATTTTTTGTATTCTATTCTACTTTTATTGTATGGCATCAGTTTAATTTTCCCTACAATAAGCATGTATATGTTTCTTAGGAAATAAATCGTTATTATTATTAGACGAATGAACTCCAAAGATTGGTCAGATTGAATAAAAAACATTAAAAAGACTAGTCATTCTGTTGTTTCGCTTAATTTTTCGTTCTTTTTTTATTTTGACGAGGTGAACCACGAACACAATTTTTGGCAATATTTTTCATTTATGGTTCGCCCCCCCCCCCCAAAACAGAATTCTAAACACGCCACTGGTGTCAGTCCGCGTGAATCCAAAATTCAAATATTCCTCAGAATATTTTCTTGACTTTGGTTTAGAAACAATTTTTTTTTGTGCACTTGTTGATGCTTCACCCTCGTCTTATGCTCGTTTACGCCCAGTTAAAATTCTATCCATGATTTCACAAGTACGTTTTCAAAATGTGTATTACAGCTGTTACACGCTACACAACTTATTTCCAAATCCAACATTCAATAGACCTGTTCTGGTAAGCGAATAGTCGTCGTCCAGTTGGTTGCTTAACATAGACTCGCGTAAATATTCTTCCTCTACAACTGACTTGGACTGGGTTTCATCACTGGAGATCGATAATTGAAGGTTGAGATTTGAGGGTTCATTAGTAATTATGGCAGGATTCGACGGTCGATGGGAGGTTCGAACAGATTAGTACTCAAGTTGGAGTACTAATGGAAGTATGTCGGACCAAAAGTGGTTTCCACGTATTGTCTCAACCTACAACTGATCGTCAGACCCTGCCAGTCAATCAACTTTGTCAATCAAAATCACATCTCTCCTTCACAACTATCAAAAAATAATGTTTTGCTCACTTTAGTATAAGTTTGTGATGTCTTATGCACTCCAAAAGTTTTTTGTTCATCTTCTTCTGTAGTATGTCTGTAGATATATATCCATACACCTCTTTCAATTCGATTTCAGAGTGTTCTCGTATATTCCTCAAAGAATCGTCGAGAGTTGTTAGATGCGCAGACACAATCATAATCATGGCTGAAAATTGGTAACGGGTTATTCGGGTGTATGTTACATACCTAGGAGAAAAATAATTCAATTATCTCGTAGGAAAATATGGTTCACAGAGGCCGTGTTTGCCATATTTTCACCTTCATTTGCCATTCATTACCTATTATGAAAGAATCCGAATTGAGACCGGTGGTCGCATTGACAATGAGTCCTATCATTTGGAAAGCATAAGTCAACTCGAAACGTGGCCAACCATCGGTATTATAAGGAAAGTAAGAGGAGATTGGGAGAAAAAGTTCTCCTTCCACGCAGAATGGGTAAATTCCCCAAAAAATCCATGCGCATATCCCGATACCAATCATAATCGCGGTAACAGTTTTGGACATGCGTATATATCGAGTCAGTATTTCTTGCTGGCGGCAACTCTTCGGTTGAAATTCTTTTCTGTTCATAATCATTATCAATTTTGATATTTTTCTTTTATTCTTGAAGATCCATACACTTTTTGTGATACCCATGACCTCGGTTAATGTGAGGTAGCTTGATGATACGATTCCGCGAATTCCGCCACGCCCGAAGCTCAGAAACATATAAATCACTTGGCTTAGCGCTAATCCACCGCAGAAAAATACTGAAAATAATTACGATTGAGAATAATTTCAATACGATCAAAGTATCATGGCATATTTTATATCACTGTTTTGTAGCAAAGATCATCGTGTCGTTACATCGAGAAATAAATATCGGGGCGGCATTGAACAAGATAACGTAATGACACATAAGATACATATCGCAGAAAAATCAAGAAATTTCTAACTCAATTGGGACAAAAATCTTTGCTACTTAAAATGTATCATCGCACGTCACATCGTCTTGATATTGAAGCACGATGTGGAAAGATTTGATAGAACTAATACTGGCCAGTACTAAAACGGAATCATTTTCCCTTCTCACCAATTGAATTAATTTCTATTATTTCCGAAGAACGTCGTATGAGAATAATGGACTTCCCTATTGTATCTACGCACCTGTTAAAATAAACACTCTGAGGAAAAACATCACGACTGAGATTCTGAAGTCGAGTTTCGGGAGAATAATGCCAAAGAATGCAAAAATTTTTATGTTGACATTGACCATTTCTCTGAAATCCAAAACGTTCATGGTGATAGCTATACCGTTGGAGTAATGTTGATTGAATCTGCTTATTGATGAAATAAAACTGGTCAATTTGTCAGCAAGAGTGTGTTTGATGATATGGTTGAACTAGTAATTTAAATACGAACGTTTTCTTCTAATTACCTATCATAATTTATTGATGGGGTGATTTTGCCAACTGGAATATTCATATCCAATGATAACACATGCCATAACCAAGTGTATACTAACATCCCTGGAAGAATCAATTGCATAGGATCGAAAGAATATAATAGGAATAATAGAATTGGTATGCACAGCTGGTAAAAGAATCAAAATACAGAAATTTCGACATTTGAAATGGAAGAACAGAAATCAATGTTTCGTTCCATCCGTTTGGAAGAATTGCTGTTCTGCACTCGAAATATATTTTTCTCTCGCCTCATGATTCAATTACTGATACTTCCCCCTTCATCCACAATAGCCAGAATCTCAAACGAGCAGAGTCAGTATAATTCATCAATTTCATCCACTGATCTGGAATTTTGATGAAATTCTCTTAATTTGGAGTATTTCAACAATGGAAATAGATTCCGTTGCTTCAGGTACCACAAAATCACGTTTCGGGCTTATTGAATTCAAAACACTGTAACAACATTCGATGACGACATGAAATGTGTATTATGTAATAAAGAACTCAGTAACTTAGAAACTATTTTGAATGGTGCTCCACAAGGTTGTATTCTTGGGCCACCACTTTTCTTGATTTATATGAATGACCTGCCAAATTCAATGACAATGTTCACAATGCTTTTCACCGATGACACTCCATTCTCCATTCGGAAAAAAATTCTGAAGAGTCATCAGAATAAGATATCTCGAGAATATTTACTATTCAAAAACGAGCAATCAGAGCTTTAGCTGGAATAGTTCGAATTTTTGTTCTAAAATTGTTCGTTTTCGTTAACCAGCTGACGAACGTCAACCCTCAGAAGTCGAAACTTGTGCGAGCAATGGATCAACGAGGCCTTACCTTTTAACGTGCGATTACCCAGCACGGTGGCCCGGCGAGGATTCGAACCCCGGCCTTCCGCTTGATAGGCAGATATGCTAACCACTACACTACCGAGAAGAGCTTTAAGAACTGGTTCATGAAGTTCAATATATCAACTCTGCCATCATAATATGTAATACACTGCAATTTCACATTCAAGAGAATTTGCAAAAGTCTGTTACGAATAGAAACAAGCATTCGTATGATACTACGAACAAGGATAATATTGGAGCACCAAACCAAAGACTAAAAATAGCAACTAGATGTAACTCATACATTGTACAATTCAC
Organism: Zygogramma bicolorata; assembly: GCA_032362365.1. Lineage (NCBI taxonomy): Eukaryota > Metazoa > Arthropoda > Insecta > Coleoptera > Chrysomelidae > Zygogramma > Zygogramma bicolorata. The sequence continues at coordinate 362,261 of JAVJAQ010005009.1, forward strand.
TGTCCCAATCAATGAAAAATGCAACCCTTGCCAATTTTAGGAGGAAACTAAAAAAACTTCTCTAAGAGAATACTTAGTATGATGCGTCTAACCTCAGCTTCCCCGAGTGACTATTGTTAATGTAGGTACTGTCTGTATGCATCTCTGTTTTTAATTTGTATATTCATTTACTTTATTTCATCGTAGCACTAAGGTGTAATATTTGACCAATCAAAAATCTAATTTAATCTAAAGGAAAGCAATAATACAAAGTTAACTGATTTAAGTACATTGGAATGTTTACACTGGTATTTTGGATTTTGCGTCTATTATTCGATGTTATAAGGTTGGAAAAAAGATGTTGCCACAATCACTTTGATATTGATTCATTTATTGACAACAGTAATTGGAAAGTGGTTGTGATTTGTTGATTAGTGCATATATTATCTCGCGATCAGTGGTGTTAATGACATTTATAAAAAGTCGGATTTTTGCTATGATATACAATTATAAATAGGTATGCATCAGTTTCGATCACAAATATTTCCCTCATGCAGAAAATACTTGGTACAGGTTATATTATAAGGGTTTATCGAACGTGCAAAGTGATTTCATATTCATTTTTGAGTTTTTCTGAATATCATAGGCGATTTTCCATATTAAAGACTGTTATAGATCCAAATACTGAAATCAGCATGGGGAAAATTGAAACTTCATATAATCCACAATCAAATTCTTGGATTCATTTGGAATTCTAATAATATAACTCGGAATAGAATATGGAAATACACAATTTGAGTTATAATTATACTTCTGTCAATAAATTCAGATGAGCTGATACTCTTTTACCGAAATATTCCCACAAAACCACAACAATAATATTTTCGAATATTGGACAACATCCTGACAAGTTGAATACGGTGTACGTCAAAATTCAGGTACTTGTACCACAGTTTTTGAATTTTATGGGAAATATGTTTGAAGGATAACGTAATAGAATCTGTTCAACTTTGAATGAAGCAGTTTATTTCACTGTAACAATATATTTTTTTATTCCTCCGCTATTGGCATAGTTAAAGTAGTAATTTCAAATAAATACGAAGGTTCAGCTCTAATTGCCCTCCATGATTTATTCATAGGCAAGGGCTGATTCTGTCGACTGCCTCCAATGATAACATAGTGCCATGAGAAATCAGATCTGCAAGCAATTTCAAATATTACTGGAAAATGAGTGTATCGTGACTGGAAATATCAATTAAATTTTCTGCACTACCCCCATAGAAAAAGACTGAAGATAGCCTATGCATGATAGACTGAATATTTTTAATCTTTCGAATGCATCGAGAAGCTTTTAATCAGGAATATCTTTGATCAGTGATCATCATAGAGAGAACGTTAGGCTATATTCAACTTCCATGTGAGTCTAATGCACTTTTTGCTGAAAATTCGACAACTGATTTTGCATCTTCTCGACAAGATGATTTTACTGTGCTGAACTCACTGTTGCTTTTCAAAAAAAGCCATATTTTTTCAACATTTTTTTCTCTGAAATCGTGATCTTGTAGGGTGAAATGGTTCAATCACAACTTCACAAATACTTGAACTGAAACTGTTCGGAAATATATGTTGGTAATAAGTAACAGATGTCTTTCGAAACAGATGATCCATAGGGACAAACTGAAAACATATGAACATTCTTCGGGACTATCGAATTTTCTGGATATTGGAATCTATATAAGTGCAGAAGGGTAGACTTTTTTCAAGAGAAACTGTTTTTGAACTGACGCAGAAACTTGTCGAGATAGGTTGAATTCTACCCTTATACACTTGTACAGATTCCAATATCAATACTAATATTTTCAGGTTGTGGTAGGTGTGAAACCCAAAATACTACGAAGTTTATCCATAACAAAATAATGTCTTTCGAGCAACAATCATCGAATTATTGTTCGATATAAGTGTGCATTGAAGTCATACTTATCCTTGTTCATGATGGGCTCATGTGACAAAATGTTTCCGCATGAATTCAAATGTAAAGGTGAGGTTTTGTTTTCTTAAGGAACGTCTCTGATGTTATGTCATCTTCATGGTATCGACACATTTCGTAATAAGTTTTCAAGTTCATTTGCACTCAATGCAATTTTTTTGGTAATCAAACATATAGTGGGAGTAGCAGTACGTGAAATATAAATAATCTCGGAAACGTTTGGGAGCATATTAGTTTATCCAAATCTTCAAACAAGATGAAACTGGTATGTCATTCCATTATAACATCAATTTCTCCTTTATTTTCTCTTGCATTGTCAAATCGGTTACCCGTATAAAAGCTGTGTGAATATCTTCAGCAAACCTATTGTGAAAACTTATGTTTCGAAGAAATAGAATCAACATGATTATAGAATCTCATTGCCAAAGCTGGTAACTATAATAAATCAGATAATCATTCTTGCATATAACTTTGCTGCACAACTGCAATGAAAGTGTTAGGGAAATTTGTATCTGAATTTGTTAACAACGGCATAATTTTGAATTTCCCAATTCATTTCAGTTAATGACAAACTACTGATATATAATGTAATTACGAAATCACTAGATACTAATTAATATGGCTCGATGTTGACATAACTCTACCCATGTATAATCCAGGATGTCCTTATTCTTTATAACATTGTAAATGAACAAACAACCTTCTCTCAAGAAATGATGGAAGCAGCGAATAAAACATCGTCATGAAAATTAAGAAATTAAACTTAATACGTTTTGCTGCAGTTTGATTGCGGTAACATTAGCTACCAATAGAAGTGGTACAAAAATATAGGAAGTTTCAATTCTCTTATAATTTTTTACTGTTTTCCAGATATTGCTCACCTTGGCCATTTCGGCAGTCTCATGTGGACCAACTCCTGCTGAAGAACCGATTGCAATAGTCAAGTATGAAAACGAAGGAGTGAATGCTGATGGATCTTATCAGTGGAGGTAGGTAAAACTTGTTTTTTTTTATTAACCAGTTGTCGAATGTCAACCCTCACGAGTCGAAACTCATGCGAGCGATGTATTGATAAAGCCTTACCTTTCAACGTGTGAATTACAGCATTGTGGTCCGATGGAATATTGAGCCCCGGTCTTTCGCTTAACAAGCGTACGTGCTTACCGCTACACTACCGAGAGTTGAGTTTCTCAACTAGGTACATGATGACAACAAATTATATATATAATAACCTATCATCCCTTAAAATTTCAATGCCAACTTAGTTTTCGACATATTGACTCCAGAAGACCCAATATATTCGCCAAAAAAGTGTTCCAGAGAACATTACATCATTCGGAATGCTGATAAGGTAAAGATACAACATTTTGAAAATTTTGGAGCCATAAAATCGAAGAATATCCAGCACAGAGTTGGTTCTATAGAAAAAAAATTGAAATTTCTGATATACCGTAAGATAATGACTTGAGATCATTTCACTTTTTCCAAAAACATCTTTCAGACTTTCATGGCCTTTTATTCCTAAGAGCATTTGAAGGATCATATGTATTTTTTTTGAAATGCTGTGGGGGAAAGGTTAACATATAAAAAAAATAAGAACTCTCAATTGATTAACAGGTTCTTGACATCAAATTGGTTTTATGAAACTCAACGAAATAATTCAATTACAGCTACGAAACTGGCAATGGAATCAGCGCCCAAGAAACTGGTCAGGTGAAGGCTGGAGCAAACCCCGAGGAGGCAGAACTGGAGGTTGCTGGGTCCTATGTATATACCAATGAAGACGGATCCAAAGTTGAGATCTCGTATATTGCCAATAAAGACGGATTCCAACCGCAAGGAGATATCTTACCCACACCCCCTGCAATTCCTCCAGCGATCCAGAAAGCTTTGGAATGGAATGCAGCGCATCCAGAACCAGAAGAACAATAATAAAAGAATATAATCTTTGATTTCATTATTTCAGTTTCATATTGAATTTGTAAATATATTTTTTTTACGATTTTTAACAACTCTCTCATGGGTCAATGATGATTCACAAACGAAACAAGATTGGTTTGGAACTGATTCCTTAGTCATCCTGGAAGATGTTCATCTACAACAGATGAAAACAACATAGGTGTGTGTGTGTGTGTGTGGTCAGTTAAATTTCCTCAAAAAGGGAGAAAACTTTACCCAAAAAAAGCAACAAATACAGCTATCAAACTCGGAAGGAAAATATTTATTCGAAGAGAATATCGATTCATTCAGAATGTTCACTCTTACAATTTGTAACCATACCCAGACATATACCAGTTGCTAGCAGTAAGACTTCAAAATCAAAAAATAGTGAGCACATATTTGAAAAGTCTGAGGAAATCAGCCAGTTTACGTCGTTATCTTCACAGAATTGGAAAATATAGGCTGCAATTCATTAATAAAGGATTCTGTCGACTGAAATATTCAAGAAAGACCTTGGACATAAACCTGTTGTTCTAAATAAAACATCCCGAATATTTTGGTTTTCTTTTTACTTCTGCTATTGCATCATCAGGACGTAGGTTTGTTGAATGGAAATACATTTAATCTAACTATTATCTCACATAACCCGAAATTTTTCTGGTTTCTGTCATACAAAAAATCTTTTATCATTGACACGCATCAACCTTGTATTAATTATAGTTAATGTATGGAAGTTTACGAATGTGTTTGTAAATATTTGTCTTTAGAGTTAGATAAGTTCAATATTCATTGGTTTTTATAATATTTCCGCAATTATCAGTCAGCATGTTCATTATTTATAAGTTTTATTGTATTGTATTTCTCGAAAAAATTGGGAAAAACACTCGAAACTCGTTTATTCACCTTCATCTTCTCATTACATTGTTCTGTATTCTTTTTTCTACGTGTATAAATATTATTATTATTATCCACTCCCAAATGGCGCCTCAATATATTCAAATCATATTCGGAAAAATCAAGTGGGTACCAGCTCATATGCAGGAGATTACTGAGATTTCACCTAGTGAATATTCCTTTCTCAGCACATTTTCCAGTTTCTTCGGAGATGGCGCGTTGGTTGGGAGCCCAGCTTTTCGTCGTTTCAGAAATGAAGGTTCAGCGAATAATCACACTCCCTATGAGAAATTGCTTGTGGATTTAGTAATAAGGCATAGCTCAAACAAGTCTCTGGAAGAGATATGAGAGTTGCTCGTAAGGGACCAAATAAAGATCAATATTTTCCATTATCATGGTATAAGATCAAATCAGATCTAAGTAGAGCCAAAAACCAATCAATCTCGCCTAACCACATCCCAGAAATACTACTTGACATCTACAGCTCACTATCAGATAAAATTGAAACGCTAATTAATGAGAAAATCAATGAAATTCTTGGAGTCGTTGTTTTTATTTGGTCATCGAAATTTTGTGAGGTGGTTGCGAAAGCAGACTTCGACATATCTCTTTTCTTTTCCATGACCCTTTCTGAAAGTCCTTTTACGCAGGGAAAGAAAGGGGTTCGTTGCTCCGATGCCTCTTCTTAAGGAAGATATCCTCTAGTCTCACATGGGCCAACGTCTGATCCACGAATCTTCTCCAAAAGTCATTTTTTTGACTACCATGTTATTCAGTTCCTCTTCAGAATTTTGAAGTTCCGAATGATTACATTCACAATTCCAATGCCAGACACGCCATAGGTCTCCTCAGTGACACTCGGCTAGACTTACAAACACAAAATATTTCGAACAGCCTATTCCTCACGAAACAAACTATCTGCAGATAGTGTAAACCTCTGAGACAAAAGATTCAAACTGCTACATAACAGATTACCTGCCGCGAACGAGAATCGGTTTACTTGCAGAAAAAGTTGAAAATGATTGCATTAACAAATCCAAAAATGAGATTCGTCTCGGGGGTTGCAGCTCCATCTGCAATCAGACTGAAGACGATTCATGTTCGAGGCGAGTCGTCTGTTGGGGCTTTTTCGTACGATGACCCAGTGTCAGAGGTCTCCTCCACTTGGTGTAGTAGGATTTTGAGTCTTTGGCCATCCAGCAGATAACGTTTCGCCTTAGAGGTTCACATCATCTACTCCAGATTCAGTTCCATATTGTTGAGATAATTGCTCATGCTGTTTTTCACATTTGGTGCTTCGAGAAGAGGATTTACCTTTTCATTACATTACATCTCTACAGTTTCAATTAGAAAGTAACTCACCCTATCACATTTGAAACCGTATTCCTCACTGAGCAACTTTGCCAACTTCATCAAGAATAATAAATGTTTAGCAACCTATAAGAATTCCAAAACTATCGAAATCAACAAATTCGAATTCTGTTTTATTTGCATAATTTTATTTGCAAATAGGATAGGTTTCAGCATCATGTATCTCCTCTCAAGGGCGCTTACTGCCTTCGTATCAGGGGTCATATACAGCCTTAGGATCTAATAAATGAACATGATATTTGGTAAACGCAACAATGCTCAGATTCTTCAACAATTATTTTCTCCAGCTGAAGGGTTCGAAGTGAAATTACATGTCAGCTTGGATTTTCCATTAGAATAATTGGATATGAGTAAATATGCAGCTGCGACTATAAACCCCTTTTGTCACAATTTGTAATGATGAGAAGAAATGAAGACTTCAAGAACGACCTTTTATTATTACCGTCAACCCTGAGAGTTGTCCATCACATAACAACATATAGGGTGTATCACACAATCTATATGCAGTCTCAAATCACAGCGGCCACTACACTCCTTATTGCAAACACCCCTACACTGGAGCCTGGAAGAACAGCTAGTTGCTTCCAACGCTATTTTTTATGGCACAGGGTTTTCGTGAATACTTTTTCAGGATTTTAAGAAAAATGTTCAGGAATATTTGGTCATAAATTCATATTTTTGAGTGGAAAATACATTTTTCTTCTGTATTCAGTCAATTATATCGCTAGAAAGTGAACTCAATGCTGCCATGGGCAACAGGTACATTATTATGTAGTGGTACCCAAGCAATATCATAAACATAATAATGAAGAGGTATAACAAGAAAGCTATCCCATACTCGTGGCTGTGAGAAACAGTATCGGTAGAAATACTGTTCCTAATGAGGTATAAACCACCTTTAATTCAGTCCTTTTGCTGCTAATCTTACTATTTTGCTGATTCACCCTTCGCTCTCTTGTTTGCGTTAGTGCGATGAAAATCTTTTTAACGGTGGAGCGAATTCAATGAAAATCAATTAGTTGAGAAATGGTTTGTAGAATTGTATCATTTGTTGATTTCTCTGTTGAATAATTCTACTACAAAGGCATAGTTTTCTTTGGAATTTTAAAAGGTCTCATGACCCAAGATCAGGCTAGTTTCAACAGTATTATTTGTAAGAAAAAACAAGTACATCGATGTGTCAGTTTTTCACTTGTCTCGTTAAAACATGATACCCACTATTGCGTATCAGAACTTACCCAGTACGAGATACGTCTGGTGATGGAGATACAAAATAGTGAGCTTAACTGAAACTCGTAAAACGTAGATTTCTTATATATTTCACGAAAACCATTACTGTCAATCGAATGGGCAGATACGAAGTTTCTTTACCTTGGATCGAGAACCACCCTCCTTTGCCAGATAATTTCGAAATAGCCGAAAAACGTTTGGATAATCTGATTCAGAAGTTGAAGGAAGATGGATACTATCATGATTACGATGCAGTTTTTAAAGAATGGCTGGTAGAAGGCATCATTGAAGAAATTACAGAAAATGAGCAATCGAACGAAGCGCATTATCTTCCACATCGACATGTCGTCAAACCCAGTAGCACCACCACAAAAATACGCCCTGTGTTTGATGCTTCGGCAAAGCAGAAAAATCACCCCTCAATAAACGAGTGTCTTGAAAAGGGGGCCAATTTGATTTCATTGATTCCTTCTATCATCATGACATTCCGCCTAGAGAAAATCGGTGTCATTTCCGACATAAGAAAAGCATTCCTTCAAATAAGTACTGATACGCAATACCCACAAACTTTGACTGACGAAATGAAAGAACCAAGGCGAATGCTTCTGGTTATAATATTCAACTACACAGATATTGTTAGTCAAATCAGATTGATAAATTAAATTTTTGATTGATTATTCTCACTCGACCCAAGGCAGAAGTACTCCAAATTCAATAAGATACAAAGCTCAATGAAAGATCTCTATAATGATTGATAACAACTCAGTTTATTGTAAGGCAATTGGAATCATTGGAAATAGTTGTCAGCAATGACATAATTCGTGTCAACAATTATATAAAGATGTACGAGCCTTGTTTACTCAAATGAATAGTACTAATTAATAACAAATAATGAATGAAAGTGTTGCCTTCAGCACCTCTTATTGCGTTATATTCGTAGTCGTTTCGATGGAAAATAAACATCCCTGTTTTTCTTCAATGGAGACGTTTTGGAGTTTTGGAGAGGACATATAAATACTTCGAATCGAAGTTTCAAATTAGTTCTGTGATAAACCACTTGAGAAAATGAATCGGGTAAGTTTTAAGAGACGATGGAAAAAGCCTAGTTCGAAAGAATTGTATTAGAAGCATTGTAGTTTTGTTAAGAGCATATTAATAATAAATGTGAACGATCGGATCTCAACATCTATCTCGATTAAAACCCAAACAAATTTCATTTATCTTTTTCCCAGAGCATTGATAAGATTAAACATTATTTCTATTAAACAATATACAGCTAGCTGCATGTGAGATTTGCACTTATAAGGGTTTACAAAATCGCGACAGTTCCGCTATACAATAGCTTCATCAAGCAGGAATATTAAACGAAAAATCTGAACAAGTTTGACGTCTATGCTTCAGGAAGCAAGCTGGTGTGTAGAAAACACGTGTCACGGTTGAGTAAACCCTTATAAGTGAAAATATTATAGGCAGCTGTATATTAATTGTTCCATGTGGATTCTCATCAAGTATCGGCCATTACCATTAGGTTATTCAGTTTCAGTTTCGAAATAAATATAAGTGATATTTCAGTGAACCGGAATACTAACAAGGCTTGTGCATCTGATGGAATCCCAGCTATTGTTCTTAAAGTTCTTTAATATATCTAAAACACATCTAATATCATTTCAATGTACTATACCAGACATTCCACTAGGAAGACATGTCATCTCGAGTACTCAGGGACAGCTTTTCAATACAAGGATTAATAAGTTATGTGTCAGATAGATGAAAGAAATGAGAGGGTGCGCGTGAGTAATGTTTGACAGTGATAAGGATGGAAACTGTTGGTTATTTTTATCTGTTAGATATCTGGCATTGAAAAACCGGTCCTCACTCCAATAAATTTTTGGGAATTTGTCTTGACGATAACCTGAACTTCCGTAACCATGTTGAAGCACTGAGCAAAAAGTTGTCCTCAGGGTGTTATGCCTTACGTGTGGTGTCGAATGAATTGGGTAGGGCAACGGCTAAAATACCATGCGTTAATTGAATCACGTATAAGATATGGCATCCCCTTCTGGGGAACCTGCAACAAGCAGTGCTTCAGCATGATTTTCACCCTACAAAAGCGTGCTGTTCGCTATATCTGTAAGGCGGGGCCTAGGGTCTGTTGTAGGAAACTTTCCAGAGAACAGAAACTCATAGGAACTCATAGTTCATAGGAACTTTTATATATATATATATATATATATATATATATATATATATATATATATATATATATAATATAAATCTTGGATCCACTCGCCAAAACAATAACATAAGACTACCCATTCCTATTTCAAATCTAACAAAGAACTCGATCATTTACGATGCAGCCAAAATATACAACCATCTTCCAGAACGAGTCAAAATCATTGAGTCAATTGTTTAGGAGAACTGTTAAGATGATTCTCTTAGAAGAGGTTTTCTATGAAATCGATGAATACTTCAATAAAAGCTTTGACTAAATAAAACTTCATACCCGTTTTTATCTTTGTTGTCATTCTGACTTAAAAAGTCTCTTATTATTTTTTTTATTTCATTATATTTTATTGTATATCTTTTACTGAGTAAGTTATATGTTTTTGTAATGAAAAAACCTTTCTTAGACTTTGTCAATGAGATGTAAATCTTCTGACAATAAAGCATATTTTGATTGATTGATTGATTGAAAGTGTGTGCCTCCGAATTGACACCGGTACTTGGAGATTTATTCAACCTTTCCTATAACTTGGGGTATTTTACTTGGTCCTGGAAAACAGCAAGAGTTCGGCAAGTTCCTAAAAAAGGGAAGGAAACTTTTCCCTGTAATTGTAGACCAATTGCATTGATTTCTATCATCCCCAAAGTTATGGAAGAAGAAATCATTACAAAGCTTATCAAATAATAATAATAATAATGTTCATTCATAGTAAAATACAAAAGAAGGGAGTTGATACATTAAATAGTGAATAAACAGTTGAGTCACAGAAGCAACAAAAGTCGCTTGTACGTGACGATTTCAAGACTATACATAAAAATATTTTTCCTAAACTAAAGTTACATCAAATTTGGTAGCATCATATATGTCAATCGAAATTCAAGTCAAAATCTGGTATTTTGTCAAAATAAGTGAACGAGTCATTTTCGGTAGTTCATTAGGATTAGGTTGTATTAAATATTGTTTTCATTTCTATTCAATATTGTCATATTGTGTCTGTGATTTTTTTCCCGTAGTCAGTGAAAGGTATTCGAATATTATCCCTTTGGTTGACAGTATCAGAAAAGAAGCTTCTGCAAGTACTGAGAATCCATGCTTTGATTCTACAAATGAATAGTTTCTGGATGACTACACTCTTAAACATTTCTGGCACAAAAGCATGTAGTCTCGGACCCAAATATGTACAGTTCCTCTGCCCTATTGTTTTCTCACTTCTGGGCATCAAATAATTGTTTTCTTTATTTTTTCTTGTTGGGTAATTGTGTGACTTCTGTACGATTTTTATGTCACCTTTGTGAACAGTAACTATGATTTTCAAGCAATAGAGTTGTCGAATGTCAAACACTTTCGATTCCTTAAATAAACTATCACTAGGATATTTGATGTTTTTTTCGTGGATTATTTTCAGTACCCATTTCTGTAGAACATTTAAATTTTCTAAATAACAATCATATCTGGAGAAATCAGGAATAATAATAATTAATGATCGACGGTTTCGCCATCGAAGGTCAACTTGTGACTTATTGCCGTATGTTTCACATTGTCGTCAGGATTTCATCGAACAATTCGGAAAAACACGACATATCAAAAGCGTTTGATCAAGTCAGGTCTTCTTTCTGAACTTTCTTATAGTTTGTTTCAGTTGTGTGCTTTGTGGAAGAGTTCCTGATAGGTCTCTATATGTCGTTGTCGATGTAGTACCACCTGACATTCTTTCAATGAATGGAGTTGTTCCACAGGGTTCAGTTCTGGCGCCTACTTTGGTTCTGCTTCATATCAATGATCTGCTGGAGAAAACATCTCGTTTAGTATGTGCATAGTTTTGCAGACGACAGTACTCTTCATGCTAGTTTCTTATCCAGAGTCCCCATACCAGCACCAGAAACAAAAATTAAGAGAAGCCTTCAGCGTCAATAGAATCAACGATGACGTGGTTGAAATAATAGAATGGGGTAGCATCGACTTGATGGAATTCAATGCTGGGAAACCCCAGGTATGTTTTCCCTCAAAGAAAGTCGATTTATCTTTATCTAGTATTCAGATGCCAGGAGTAACTATTCCAACATATTCAAGTATCTCGATGTTATTTCGTCAGCTTCTAATGGTCTACGGGGCATGAAATATAATTCTATTCAGAATTCGTCTTGTTGGTGATTCTTCGCTATCAGACTCGCTCACTTCGTTGAATCATCGTAGAAGGCTCGGAAACGCGTCTCTCTTCTATTGATATCTTCACGGTGGGTGATCTTCTCAATTGTCGTCAATAGTTCAAACCTTGACAGTATCAACAGGGATGACCCGACGAGTAAAGTTTTTTCACCCCTTTGTTGTGAGCTTGTAGACCTGTCGAACCTCTCTTGCACAGGGATCTTTTTTTCAATACAACAGCTAAACCTTTCGAAGAAGGTTTTTTTCTGACAAACTTCAACAATTTGAAGTGAATATCATTTCTTATCTCCCGTCCCTCGATTCACGCAGTGTTTTTTGTGTGAATCTGTATGGAAAAAAATGAAACAACAGATAATCATACACATATCCTATTCGACTTGGCAACACCATAAAGACTAATCTTCAAGAAACCCAAAAATGAGGAGAATTGATATGTTATCATTATCCACACGCAAATATCATACAGTTTCCTGTAAGATTCTCACATATGATATGATATGTGAAAATCTTACAGGGGACTGTATATTATTTGTTCAAAATGGATTCTCATCAGGTATCGGCCACTTCTATTGAATTATTCACCATGTGCCAATGTTCAGGTAGTCTATCAGTCAATGCTCTATTCACTCTTCAATATCAGTTTCCTGTTGATGTCATATCCCATTTCAGTCAAGGTTTTCAGAAAAGTTAGTCACGTTTTGGAAATATTTTCCTTATAATATGAAAATCTTGATTTTCCTGAAAGAAAAAACATTATGATCAGCTTGCTGCGTCCTTCAGACTATAGGCATGTTTTACTTCATATCCAAAACCGCTCTTTTTATAGAAGTTCTAGCGACTTATTCCAATGGATCAAATATATTGAAAACGATTTTGAGTATTCATTCCTAACAAGCGGCTGAAAAAATTACAAGAATTTAAGTTCCTAATTGTATCTACTGTGTGACGTTGCCATATCGTTTTTGAGGTGGAATTGATAGTTTTTTTCGAAATCAAGGTACCTTTCATTTGATGAACCAAAGACTGAATATTTGTGATTTTGTTGAGAGATAATATTTGGAAGAGAAATACTTATAGATAGATAACAGCGTACATTCATTCAATTTTTCAATTTGAAAATATCATAAAAACATTTTGGAACCTGGTCAAAAAGAGAATATAATGTACAGTGAACATAACGTCAAGGGCGCTGCAAAAAATACGATTTTTTTTGGAAAATGTAATGGTCCATTATCTGATAAGAATTTGTTTTTTATTTCAAATATAATTTCACAACTCAAATAGGGATAGTACCTATTCGATACAATAGGGAACGGCCTTGAAAAAATTTCTCTACTAAAATGACCTATATTTTACACAAAATACCAACCGCGGCACGTGTTTCGCTATATATAGCTTCCTCAGTCAGGATATGGTATATTACATTACTAGTACTGAAAGTGATATTTTTCACATATGTAGGAAATCTGAAATCTTGCAGGATTCACCGGTTTGATGGCTTATTGACTTTCCGCACTAGTGCGGAAAGTAACTTTCCGCACGAGTGAGAATAAAGGTCATTTTCCATGGGAGTAGAGAGTGCGATGTGGACGTAGAAAATATTTGTTAGTGAGAGTCGTAGATAAAACTGTAGTATTTTGTCTCAAATATCAATGTTCATCGAATATTAGCCAGTTCAATCCAGTAACCCATATTTTTCACATTTATTATAAATTTTTTAGCTCGCATGCTTATTGGCAACCATCGCCATCTCTGTTGCTCAACAGTCCCCTTTGGAGCAACAGAACCCGAAAGAGCCGATAGCCATAGTGAAATATGACAACGAGGGAGTTAATGCCGATGGATCATATCAGTGGAGGTACTATAATCATTTCTAATCAACTTCCTTATTCGAATATCTGGAAAACAAGTGGAACAAAATCACAGTTCACATAATCGAAGAGATGAGTTGAAAACAGTTTTGAAAATATCGAATGGTTGATATCATTTTGAAATGTGTATGCTCAAAGGTAGTAATGTGACATTTTACAAGACGTTCTTCTGTGGTTTGAAAAATTTGGGAAATCTACGCTTGAGTTATTTTCGAAAAAATATCCCTTTGTAATCCCTTTTTTTCCACGACTCAATAGAAGGATCCAATATCACTGGAAAATTGTTTCCATTTGTTTCAAGACATGCTGTATAACCAGATCAACATCCTTGCAATAGTTGCTGTTTTAGAGACGGTCAGAATGGTGAATCAAAATGGTGCTTTGAAACCTTGTAAATAAAATATTTGTATTTTTTGGGAAATTCTCGGCTTCCTTTTCTACGTATCATTTCGGTTAGATTCGTAGAAGAAAGAGGACCTCAAAACGCCATGTCTGACGATCGTTCAGAAATATTTTTATTTCCAGCCTTGTGAAATCAATGTTGTAATGAAAGTTCATCATATATTATACAGTGACCATCAGAAATCTGAACCATTGATTCCTCAGAAGAGATTTTTTTTCAAAAGCAGATTCACACGAAAGGGGAGCCCTATAATGGTCAAAGAACACTTCACTGGGTGAATCAAGGGACAAGAGATACGAATTAACATTAACTTTGAATTTTTGAAGTAAGCCTCAGGAAAAATGTCTCTCGGCAAGGTGTTTCAAAGTTCTGCTGTTCTATTGAAAAAAGATCCCTGAGCAAGAGGGGTTCGAGAGGTCTCCAAGCTCACAACAAAGGGGTGGGAACTCTATAAAATTATTGTGGAAATATACAAGTTTTCATCCAAAAGGCAAAGAGTCTAATTTTATAATTCACTGTGCATAACCTGATTTTTAGAAACATGAAATACTTCTACTAGGAATTTTTATTCGCTTATACAAAATATTCGAATTTGAAACTCAAAATATTAAAATTTGAAACTGAATCCATCTATACTGCAAAAATGTATTTTCACTTATTGTTTTTTGTGATGGATACTAACTCTTTTATTATTTTGCATGCCAATAACACTTTTTAGGGTATCAAATGACCCAACATGAATCATGTCCAGAAAGATGCTACTTCATGAAACAATTATTTGTTTGAGCGTGTTGGAAAATGTTCCTTGAGTTGTATTGGTTCGGATTTTCATGGTCTATATTATTAACTATATTGAAACCTGTTACTAAGTAAAAACAGCAAAAGAGATAAGTTTTCGGTCTATTTCGTGAAAGTACTAGTAACAATTCAATATCACATAGCTTCCATATTAGTATATTAATTTTGAAAATGTAAACTCTGCACGAAGTAAATCATCAATTATTTATTAGACAATGAATTTGTAGAAGGATTATATCACCCAAAGTCGATAACAGAGGTCAGTATTTCCAGTTCAGGTGGCTCGAGTTGCAAATTTGAGTATAGAACTGGGTAGGTGAGAAACTTACAGTCTAACTTCACCAAATATAATCTTTTATTATATCTGTGTGTAGTCGGAGGACATACATCACTTTACAACATGTAGTCTGAAGACTTACATCAGCAGAACATGTTTCGAAGGAATAATCCTTCATCATCAGCAAAGTTTTTCAGGTTATGTGGTGAAAAACATTATTGAAAGTTCATAAAATTACGAAAAGATAATTTCTGACAATGACAATGACATTTTCCACACTCCTGGCGGGTACCCAAATGTTAGGGGATATCGTTCTTATGGAAATATTGGAATATTTGGAAAATTGCAAAATATAAACTTCAAACCATACAAGTTTTCTTGATGATGTATGTCCTCCGACTACACACACATATAATAAAGATTATATTTTGTGGAATTCGACTGTAAGTTTCTCACCTACCCAGTTTCATCTCACCACCACTGCAAGTCACGGATCGCCTCCATTGGATAATTCGAATATAGTTTGTATCTACAAACAATAGTTCCTAGTGGAAGTTTCCATGTGAAGAAATAAAGAAACTTCACTCTCAGAATGAGATAATTGAATTATGCAAAAAAACAGTAATGAAAAATTTTTGTCATAAAGTTCATATTTTTTGGCTGTCATTGTGTATTATTTTATATCAAATTATTGTGGCAATTTTCCACCAACATTTTTTGGCCCGATGAAATACGTTTTTATTTTCGCATTACCATGGTATTTTTTCTGGCGTTACCATGGCAGCCCAGATATAAAATATCGAATTTTTTTCCCGTATGGGTATCCTGTGCGAATTATAGTGGAAATTCTTGACGTAAGCAGAGAATAATATTTTGTTTGACATAAGACGTCACATACCCACTTTGGGCAAAAGGGAAGAAAAAGTTATGTTCAAATTCGGCATTAGAGCAAGTTAGCGGAATCAATCTGTTACATAAAACACTGATACACTGATAATTACAACTGAATTGATGACAGATTAAAAATAACGAATTTTTAGGATTCGGAAAGAAGGCCGTGATATTGAAGATGAAATGGACGGGAAAATCGAGATATTACAATTATTGTTAGCATCCATTTTTACGATTAATCCTTCGTTCTTTCAAAGATAATATTCATTGATTTTTGAAATGTTTCTCTTTTCTTGAAAAATCTTCATAATTTGTTAGACAGATCAGAATTGTGACGTTTCTAGAAGGTAGTTACCAAGTATTTTATTCTCTGTGATTGGTAGAATTTTTAACCTACCTTGGGCGGATATGAAATCATGACGATTCAGTTGACTGGAATCGCCCACTTATCCTTTAACGCCCGGATGCACCGCTTCTACTTGATGGAGGTTCAACTAAGCTTGGCTTTATCGCTGAGGAACAAGGAATCTGATTGGCAAATCCATAGCAACAAAACCTAGCTTAGTTGAACCATCAATATATAGGAGCGGTGCATACGGGCCTCATCAGTGAACTACAAAGGAAAGAGCATATTTAAATTGCAATTGTTCATTGGGAAACATTCGACTGAACACCAGTGCGAATATTTGCTGACTTCAATTCCCTCAATTCTTATGTGATCGATGAGGAAATCATTATTTATTGCCGAAAACACGATCAAATTGATTTATTGAAGATTCGTAACGTTTTCGTGAAGTGTGGCCTTGAAACTAGGAAATTAATCAAAATCTGAATTCTATAGTCGAAATGACAATATGTTGCATACCAATTATTCGTGATAGTAGGAGAATTTGTGATTTGGAAATTGCAATCCAATAGTTGAATCAAATACCTATTGAGTATCGATACGAAAATAACATCTTTTTAAGAAAAAAATTTAGACTCTGAAAGAACATTTCTGTTATCGCTACAAATAAGATGTGTATTATCCGATTCGATGTTTATGCGGATAACCAATGAAAATGTTGAATGCTAGACTGATTCCACAGAGTTGAACGGCATGCATTAGACCTTTTAGGGCGGGTACTCTACGACCTGATTAACAGTCTGTTAAAATAATCGGTGCTGAGGCTGTGATTTCACTCGAGCAAATGATGGGATGTAGTGTTCATTCTCAGCACCGATTATGTTAACGGACTGTTAATCAGGTCGTCAGGTCGTGAAGGACTCACCCTCAACCTATGAGATTAGACTGATCATAATAAATCAGGAGTTTGGATTACTTTTCAGGGACTTTATCGTTCCTATTTGTTGAGTTTCCCATATTCCTGGAAATAATCTCAACATATATCCTTCCTTAACCAAGATGAATCGACCAATATGGCTGCATTTCCATAACTTTGCTTTAAAGCAAACGCTCTCCTGTATAATAAAATCTACCGATTGAACTAGGTGCACCCGATATGATACTCGAAATACAATTACAGTTCCTCTGTACAGCCTGTTATGTCCGAATCCGCCACAAAATCGATTTCTTGCAAAAGTGATCATCGCTTCCACGTAAAATTGACATAAGGAGAATATGAGTTATCCTACCCAATGAAATTGTTGTTCCGATATTTCTTCTGGTTCGTTCATTAAAACGTAACAATATTTATTCAAAAAGCATATAACGCTATCTGCCATTCGAACCCGGATTCAGCTCAGAAATAATGCAAGCATATTTCGACAAGTTCATCTTCCAAATTTTTCACAGGTATAAGTTGAAGCACCAGAGTTTCTAGACATCCAAAGTCAACGAAAAGTTAATACGGAACCTCAGATGATATTTTGGCGATGCAAAAGAAGAAATTGAAAGGTGCTTTTTTACGAGATTTGATTTCTTTCTCTCGGACCAACAGATCGTTTTCTGCAAAAACTGTACGTGCTGTGTGGGTACTACATGTAAAACTTAGAATATGCGTTTGTTGAGTTTAATGGAAACAATCAAAATATAAAACAAAATCAAAATATATTGCTCGAAGTCGAGGAAAACCCGCCTGCAACGTCATTCTTGTGTTTGATGTCGTACAGCTTCGAAGACGGTCTCGCTGTCTCGCGCTCCAGATCCAAACTGTCGTTGTGAAGTAGCAACTGCAACTTGGGAGGCAACATAGCGTACTACAGATCGTCCACATCTTCCCTGCTGTAGAAGAGTATGTACGGTGTATCCGACGGCGAAAAGCGACTTAGGTCGTCTTGAGTCGCCTTGGAGACCAAGGAGTCGTTAAACTTGTACCATCCCTTCTTCTCCCTGGCTAGCATGTAGTAGTGGCCGGAATCCAAACTTGAGCCGCAGGCCGCAGTGTACCACCGCAGAGTACAGTTCGTAGCGGTGATTGTTCAGGTAGAGGTGCTCGTCCCACGAGACGTTCTGCAAGAGCTTGATGTGTTGGTGAGATGTCGGATCGTACCTAAAGTGCTTCAAGGTAAGTATCAGCCTTGCGGGAGCTTCGATGATGTTTGTTAGCCTCTCGCCGTCCGTCAATCGGCTGCAGAAGTCACAAAGGTATTGGTTGACACCAATCAATTTCTCGGGCTGTAGGTAGTAATCCAGGAGCGTTTGCACAGATTGGTTATCCGAGTGGTTGGTGAAAGACAGCTGCAGCTCTCTGAAATTGTCGCCCCTCTCGCTCTTGGTGCCGCATTCTACGCATCGTGATAAAGTTAAAGTCTTGCTTGTCCACAAAAGATTGCTGCACCATGGTTGGCATTACTGAAGAGGCCGCTTCACCTTCGGCGCCTTTCGGGTTCATTTGCTTGGGAATCGTCCCCTCCGTACTCTTCGTGCAAATGCTCCAGCAAGATGCACAAAAACTCGGAGCTGTCGTGCTGTTGGCCCTGCTCGAAATTTAGCGGCTTCGCTTCGCGCAGCAAATCGGTAGGCGCGAAGAACTTCCTCGTCGAGAACTGAAGCAAGGCGAACAACTCCTGCAGCCTGTCAAACAAATGTGATCGTCCAATTTCGCGTTGCAACACCTCGTTGCGGAACGATTTCATCATGAAGAGCGCTTGGAGGACGCTGTTCAGGTAGCACGTGTTGCCTAAATTTGAGAGTCCGACCTTGTCGTCGCGTGATCTGCCACTGGAAGATGAATCGCCTGCAGAGCCCTTCCGAGATAAACACTGGATAGCACAGTCCATATAACTTTGGTGCGTATCTTTGTCCGAATCAGATCGATGAAGTTCGTGGGGGGTAATCGAATGGGAGAGAGAGCTGCTATTTCGGATGGTAGGTGTAATATATAATTCATCGAGGGTCTTTGAAAATGGAAAAGTTCCGAGAAAAAAAGCAGCATTTCTCCTCTGAATGGCTAAACTAATTCTCTGAATGAGGAATCATGTGGCTCTGGGATCTTTTGTTTCTTTCCCAATTTTGTTTCCGATTTCTCTAAGAAATTTCAATGCATATGGTCCGAATGTTCCGAAAGTTTCAATTCCAATTGGATAAAAAATAAAATTATCACGAAGATTAGTGTACTTTCGAATTTTAAGGCATTCTGCAGCATGGGCAGCTGAACCAGGAGTAACTGATGTTTTGGACACATGTGAGGCTGCCAACGAGTCCACGCATGTAAAGTCCCACACTACAGACTTGCCACGTTGCCATGGGATTAGTGTCATGCCATCCGGTCTTTTGCCATCTTCTCTTGAAATTCCAACTGGCTCCAAAACAGCTGGAATGTTTCAGTGGCAAGGGGATCATTCACTGCTTGATGACGAGAGAAGCAACCGACACCGAATTTACAGCTCAACCCATAGATGCCTGTGCTGTCGACTTCAGAGCCACAAGTGTAAAGGTGTTCTTTACAGACATACGAACCCAAACGGAGTCCAATGGCAATCCGAAATGTTTCGTTATCAAGAAAAGTACCAAGAAAAGAAATGGGTAGTGCATTCAACCACGCTCCTGCGTTTTCAGAGGAAACAGCTTTGAGTCGTACCTTTTCTGATGGCGTTATAACTGCTTCAAATATCGTGTTCGAAGCTATTTTGATCAGAGGAGTGTCCCAAGCATATTGATGAACTTTTTGATCGGGTTTCGATTCGATATTGGTTTCGTTATTCCAGGAAATCTGTGAATGTCGCCTGGTCTAAAAATTTATTGAACAAAATTACAATTCCTGTTCTATGAAAATTGAATACAAGCATAACAAAGAACTAAATTAAAATGAGTCAATATTAAACGATCACCACAGAAGTTACTATTCACTGCAAGTAAAATAGCTTGTTCGAAATAATCTCATCTTGTTCTTAACTGAGCAATGTGATAGTACTTTCAAGTTGTCACGTAGAAGCATTATTCTCCTTATTTTTCAGTGTATTACTGATTTCAGTTTGGAAACCGCAAACGGCATAACAGCACAAGAAGAAGGTCATTTGAAAAAATCCGACGCAGGAGAAGATGTCGAAGAGGTATCTGGATCTTTTCAGTATACGGCAAATGACGGTACTCCTATCAAGTTAACATACACCGCCAACGAAAATGGGTTCCAGCCTCAAGGGGAGCATTTGCCAACGCCACCTGCGATACCACCAGCGATCCAGAGGGCGTTGGAGTGGATTACGGCTCATGCACCACCTGCGGACCAAAAGGAAGCTCCTGCTCGAAAGTAACAGCCATTGTTGAGTGTGATTAGTAGATTAGGTCAGGATCGAAATCTGGTCTTGGATTCTGTACAAGTATACGTTTCAATAAGTTGGACTTTATTTGTTTTTTTTTTTGGTTTCTCTGAGGTGGTGGGAGATAAATATAATTGAAGAACCTTTTGGAATTCTTTATTATGTATATTATCAAGCTTATAGAGAATTTACTCGTGAACCAAATAGGTTCTAGGCCCGTAACTAACTGGTTACTTGATTTCAAATTGAGGAGCTGCAGTGGATCGGTTGATACTCAAAAAATGTAGGAATATATCTTGTTTGCACAACCTTCCAAATAAAAACTTGGATCTTGAATGAATAAATAAATGGGAAAAGGGTTCATTAGGTATCCTCAATCACTGGGTGTATAATAATCTTTTTTCTAAGTGAGAGAGATAATTTATCACCCATTACTAATTATAATTCAATAAATGATTACTATACCAAGGACAGGATATGTAGAAGTGAAACAAAATCACAAATAGCTTTCCAGGTTTTGACGGTCTGATGAAGTAGCATTCATAAAAATCTGCTGTCCGCTTACTTTTCCATATATATTGATAATATCTTCAATAGGATATGATGTCTTCCTCAATTTTTTTTATCTTGAAAACATGCTCGTATGAGAGCAATTCCAAAGGTTCAAGATTCTCAGATTCCCTCAAATCTGAGACCGATTACTATCTCAAATGGTTTGTCAAAGCTCTTAGAGAAAATATTGTCAGAACAACTTAATCAGTTTCTTAATGAGAATCAAATGTTATCTCGAACCCACTCAGGTTTCCGTACAACGTGACGGATGATATATTTCTAGCAATTGAAAAATCGGAGTGTACATCTATGATAATGCATGAAAAGCAAAGCTTTCGATAGTGTCAACCACGAAACAATGTTAACAATACCGAAGTCGACTGGTGTCTACAGACTCACTGCAACTATTCAGATACTATCTTCCAGGTCGCCAGCAAAGCGTCAAACGAGAAAATAGCTTGTCTATTGCCTCCTTTCAGGCGGAAGACCAGGGTTCGTCAGGCCACCGTGCTGGGTAATCGCAAGTTTCGACTTCTGACGATTGACGTTCGTCAGCTGGTTGACGGAACGAACAATTTCAGAACAACATGTTTTTCATAACAATGCATCATCTGCATACCGCAAGGTTCAACTACGGGACCACTTCTATTTTCAATTTACTCCAGCCAATTTGTAAATTTTGTCAGAAATTGTAAACTACACATGTATGCTGATGATTTTCAGTTATACTATAATTTTTCATCAGCGGAACTAATCATGCGACCACTATTATAAATAACGATTCAAGTAATATTGCAGATTTTGCTGGTCAGCATTCTCTTGGGTTAAATCCGAACAAATCGGTAGCTTTTATCTTCGGAAATAAACGTGATCGAGTGTATGTGAAAAATAATATTGATTAAAAAAAACAAATATCTCAAGATTAGTGATGATGAGAGTCTTGGCCTAATTTTGGATGATACATTGAGGGCCAATTGCACCGCTCCAACTCAAGAGAGATTCATCTAAGCTTGGCTTAATCGTTAAGGAACAAGGAAGCTGATTGGCAAATCCATAGCAACAAAGCCTGGCTCAGATATATCAAAACTTGAGCAAAGCGGTGCAACTAGCCCTGAAATTTCATGAACACTCAAAACCTAACATGCAAAGGTCTTATGCAGCGCTGAGGTTACTGTACCTACCCCCATAGATCGTATTTATCTGAGAATATGAAAAAGGTCTTGTGTCAAACTTTGCTTCTCCCGCAATTCAGCAATTACTGCTCAACCATTTATGGATATTGTATCAATAAAGAAACTCTTGCTAGAGTCCAACGCGTTCACAATTCCTACATATGTTCATTTTATGGTATGGTTTACGGTATTAAAAAGTATGAGCATGTCTCACATGAACTGTTGCTAGCGGCTAGGGCACAGAAGGAGCAGTAACATTCTTGGAAATGCCAACTGAGATATTGGCGAAACGTCAATTCATAGCCAGTTATGAATTAGAGTATCTCATGCTCTACCTCTGCCAATATTATCAAAACTGGGATCAGTTTGAGGTTTCAAACCCGAAATCATTAACGATCACCTCATGAAAGTATTTTCCAATATGTTTTTTGAATTATTTGAAACCATTCTCTCAAGAATCGTAGAGGTTTTGGTGCTGATTGGTCCGAAATGTAACAGGCTTGAGAGAGTAAGTTTTTTACTCTTCCCACAACTCTTGAAAGGAGCTCCTCAAATGGAAGTTGATGATGAGGGCTGAGATATATTTTAAAGTTCGTAGAACTGATGTATGAATTATGGTAAAAATTCAATCGACACATTTCGATAATATGCTATGCACCTCATCAATATAAACAAGTGGACATTATTATTCTATTAATCGAGTGATTGCGAAAACTCGACAAAATATTGAACATGCATTATTTCATTTTCTGAAATGCAATTGAATCATTTCAATGAATTATTCTCGCACCTCGAAATAATGGCGGTCAATTATTTGTGTTAATTAAAATGAAACTACTCATTCCAAAGTAACATATGGCTTGTTGAGTTTTCAGTGTGAAATCTCTCCAGAGGAGGATATATAAACCGTACATACTCTTACAGACACACTGTAGGAGTTCTAACTGTTTGAATATGAAGTTTCTTCTAGTTCAGGTGATCACTTTAAATTATATAAGTATATGTCGTATATTTTTAAAATTCGATGTCAGTTTTCATCCGTTCCTTATACATTTCATTTTTTTGTGGTAGATATTTGGATAATTTTCCTGAAAAAGTCAAGGTTGCGAAAAATTTTGAATTTCTCGTTCATCAGCATATCCACCTCTTTGTACAAATATTATCATTTTCGGCAAAAGGCATAATGCCCTTCCACTCCAACAAAATCGATAGGGATTTGATATATAGACCGGATGGCAGTTAGAGTTTTTTTTTGCCAAATCTTTCAGTTTGCCTTAGGAACGAGAAAGAGGTATTTGAAAGTTAAACAAATCGTAATTTGCAAAACAAATCTCGCGTGGTACCTCATGTAAAACACAAAATTTGTGCTCATCAAGTTCAAAAATGATTTGAATGGAAGCATTTTTATAAGCTACTTTGCATTTGTCTCACATGAAAGCATCGCTCAAAGTACAATAAAAATCATGGAGAAATACTGTTTCAAATGATTCAGCTTACAGCTTTCTCGAATGAAATGCAAAAAAATTCAATGAAAACTGTCCACAATTATGGGAAATATTCACTGGGTTCCATCAAACAGACTGTGAGGGCATACTGAAAAAAATCTATCAAAAAATGTGGAACTACCGGTCTGATATCTAGTTGGATTGTTGTTATGAACACGTATTGTAGGTATATATGTCTATACCTACGTTTCTCGATTGATTGAACCCTTCATATTAACAACAATTTAAAATGTTCTCTTTCGGTTTTCGTTTATATATCACATACACGGGTTTCAATGAAGTGGAAATCCATAGAGCACATAAAAAGATTCATATATTTCTTCTCTTTTCGAATAGCAAATTGAATTTATCTAATCCATTTTTTTCACAGGTAATATTAGTATGGTGCGTATTGGAAAAAGTGGCCACACAAGGCAACTCCCACTTCCTCAACAATCCAAAAGAAAACGCACAAACGAAAAAGCCAATAATTCCAATAGTGAAAAGCAACTTCGAACAATATTATGAAGGATATAAATACAGGTTGGTCAGAATAATAATCTTTGTATCACCGTTGAATATTCTGAAAGTATAAGAGTTTACTTTTCCACCTTGGTTGTCTCAGTATCATGAATTACCGGCAATGCATCATCAACACCTACTATAGTGTATGTTTTCCCTTGATTCAAATAAATTAATTATCACCTAATAACTGACAAGTCAAAAGTGACATTTATATATTCGTGCCACCATTTATCGTTCTCCAAATTGAATTTATCATCAAAAATCGCCCAGAAGGCAGAACCTTGTGCTGACAAGGGTCGACTAATTCTTTTGGAAGCCGAAGCACTCTGGGGCGTTTTACTGATTTTTCTATCATCTCCAAAGTCATGGAAAAAGCAATCCATATGAAACTCATCAAATATCTAGAAAAATCAGAAATAATTAATGATCGACAATACGGATTTCGCCATCAAATATCAACCAGTGACTTATAGGCTTATGTTTTTCATATTAGCATTCAGTCGAGAAATTCAGAGAAACAATAGCTGTTGCACTCGATATTTCAAGAGCGTTTGATCGAGTTTGGGTCTCCTTCCTGAACTGAGGTCTTATGGTTTTCCTCCTCAGTTGTGTAATTTGTTGAAGAGTTTTTTTTCTGATAGGTCCCTGTATGTGGTTGTTGATGGAGTATCATCTGATATTCTTTCAATAAATGCAGGTGTTCCACAGGGTTCAGTTCTGGTGCCCACTTTGTTTCTGCTTTATATTAATGATTTGCTCGAGAAAACATCTTGTACATAGTTTTGCGGACGACAGTACTCTTCGTACCAGTTTCTCTTCCAGAGTCCCCATACCAGCTCGAAAAACAAAAATTCAAAGAAACATTCACGTCAATAAAATTAACGACGACTTGGTGAAAATAATAGAATGGAGTAACATGAACTTGGTGGAATTTAATGCTACGAAAACCCAGGCATGTCTCTTCTGCTCAAAGCCGATCTATCATCGTCTAATATTCAGATGTCAAGAATAACTATTCCTACAAAATCAAGTGTCTCGATGCTAGGAATTACAATCAGTGATAATCTCTCATGGAAAAACCATGTGAGATGGATCACTAAAAGTGCTTCCCAGAAACTTGGATTTCTATTTCGTGCGAAGAAATACTTCACTTCTCGTCAGCTTCTAATGATCTACAAGGCTCAGATACGAACTCTCATGGAATACAGTTCTCATGTGTGGAGTTCGGCACCAAAACATTCATTGAGGCTCCTCGATTCTATTCAGAAAAAGGCAATTTGTCTTATTGGTGATTCTTCGCTCACAGACTCGCTCACTTCATTGGAACATCGTAAAAGGGTCGTAGACTTGTCTCTCTTCTATAGATACTTTCACGGTCGATGCTCTTCCGAATTGTTATCAATCGTTCCACCCTTGGCAATATCTACACGATTGACTCGACGAGTACAGAATTCCCACCCCTTTGTTGTAAATTTGGAAACCTGTCGTACCTCTCTCGCCAAAAGATCTTTCTTCAATAGAACAGCTGAGCTTTGGAACTCCTTGCCAGAAAAGGTTTTTCCTGAGGCTTACAAACTCCAGTAATTCAAAGTGAATGTTAATTCGTATCTCCTGTCCCTTGATTCACACGGTATTCTTTGAATATGACAGGGCTTCCCTTTCGTGTGAATCTACATATATAAAAAAAAACTCGTGCTCAAAAAATGTTTACCTGTTCGTAGGAGATAATAAATTGAGTTTGTGAAATATCTTACTGCTGTTCAGCTACATTGAAACAAAAATTTCTGGGAATCATTGGTTGTGAACATATTAAACATGATTTTCAATTAATTTCAATACTGGTCAACTTTCTCATCAATTTTTCTTGTGTCCATTCAATGCACGACACTCCCATTTCATTCACCTGGTGAATCTTTTGTTACTTCAAGGATATGCAGGTGCTCCTTGTTGCATCGTTTATTGTTCAAATAGTACATAAAATTAATAACACATATATAGAAAGCCAGCCATTCGCCTACTTTCATTCAACATGATAATGCACATGGTAAACGAAAATTTCAGGTAACTTTGTTGCATTCATCGTCCTCGAATGCTTCAAATTGTGGTTGATTGTTCAATCGAATTCCTCCTTTATGATCAAGTCTCTGATTGATGTCAAAATATTTCTATTTGGTGAACATTCCAGTAACAACAGAGAAATAAATTAGTGAAGTTTCCACTCATCGAAAAATCATGTAAGATCAATATTGGCGAAAGTGTTTCTCAAAACCTGGGTTATCTGTTTCCTGCCAAGAAATATTTTATATCCCGCCAGCTCCTCATGATTGTTTTTATTTAGGCAGCTAAATCCAGATTTTCATATTAATTAGTGGAAAATATTCTTGAGGGGGTCAACATGGCACTTATAACATGAGAACTTTCAGATATTATTATCAATAATAATAATGATAATAATATAGCATTTATTGTTGCCGGCTAACATCTACAGTACAAAAAGACAAAGTTCGGAGTGACTGGTCTTCCAGTCACAGGAGTAGCGCTCTTCCACTCAACCTTGAAACAACAAAAACAAATACCTACACCAAAAAACCTAAAACAAAAAAAAATGAGCTTAACATATACACACCTCCGTACTTACATAAGTACATATTCACTTTGGTTATTTTGAACAAGTCCTAATTTAATCTTCGAGTGTTATTATATTGAGAATCAATAATATAATTTGGCCATATGAGGAAGGAAACGAAACAATAATGATTATGAGGTTCATAGTAAACTCCATTTAATTTCAGTTACGAAACTGGAAACGGAATCCACGCCCAAGAAACGGGCTATATCAAGCACAAAGGAGACGAAAAGCACGAAACTTTTGTGCAACAAGGCACTATCACCTACCACGATGAACATGGACGACCAATAACGTTAACTTACATTGCTGACGAGCATGGATTCCAACCGCAAGGAAAACATCTGCCGACACCTCCGCCCGTTCCGAAGGCAATCAAGAAAGCTCTGGAGGAACAGCATCACGGAGGTCATGGTGAAGAACAGGAATATCCACAGCAAGTAGCACAATCGTACGACCAGAAGCCTCAGTATGATAATTATTGAGATGAAATATTTGTCAATGTTTGTTTTATTAAAAGAAACGAGTTTATCATGAGCACCTTACTTGTCAACATGGAATGCATCTATGATAACTCTCACAGTTAAACGCGTAAAAGAAACTCTCTGAAGCTATGGAAAAATAAAATGAAGTGAAATGAAAATTGGGAAATAAAACCTCCTATGTTCGATTACCACTTGACTTTTCAACTAATGTTAATGCAGTTTCTTCCTATAAGGACATTATCAAACGAATACTATAATAGTATATTATGCAACGATCATGTAGTGATGGTTAATACACTCGCATCAACCATACGAAACTCACCTTCGGCTCGTTTCGTATCCCGGTTGATGCTCATTACATGAGAGTTGCATACGCTATTCTATCTACACCCGATAAATAGTGAAGAACTACAAATATTATATTTATATTTGTATTGCACACAATAATACTAATTAAACGAATTTCTTTGAAAACTTGTACAAAATTGTAATTAATGGTATTACTTCGAGAAATAAAACGATGAGAAATGAAGAAGATCAAAAATTGAGACCTATCAGACAAGAAAATCTTCAACAAAGCACACAGATGAGGAGGTACACCATGTGACGGCAGTTTAGAAAGTAGACCCCGATGCCAATATATAAGACGAAAAAGATATATAATAGTCAGTCTGTGTAAAAAGAAATCGAAGAGATCTTGTTGCGCCATCTACACCATAATGCAGATAATTCCGTTTACTTCACAATGCACGACAAAGTTTCTGTCTCTGACGGGTAGAGGTGTGTTTATGGGTTTATGAAGCTTCAAAATAGGGTTGACATAGAATTTTATAAAGGAAATGAGTGTTGCATTGAAATAATCTTCAGAATATGATTAATCCACGATATTGACAAAAATTCCACTTTTCTGAATTGATTAAAATCTTCTGGCGTAAGAAAATATGCTACGACCTAAGACGTCCGTAAAAAAAATCAAAGTATAGACATGACATGGAAACGATATCACTAGTGCCATCTACCCGTAGAATCCATCCCTTCAAATGATATTTTCACTATGGTTGTCTAACTATATATCTCTATAAACAATGATATAGTCTATATACAAAGATGATATCATTACATATATCTCTAATCATGCAGTAAACTTCACTTCGTCTTTCTTTTTCATTTTACTTGAGTGATTGTCTGCTAGATGGCACTATCATCATATAACAAAAAATCTTGGATATATAAAGAATCTTTGAATAATTATGATATAGGTAATTTAGCTGAACCAACACATGACTAACGGCCGTATTTCTCGAAACTGCACCCATCCTAGGTTGAAAGTGCAATCTTAGTTTGACCAAATCTCAAAAATTGGCTCTCAAACATACTCTAGAAATATACATATCTTGAGATTTTCATCTCAATTCTTTACATAGTTTGGGGAAATGAAGACTCAGTTACTCAGTCATAAGCGTTTTGAGTAATAATGGATATAAATTATCCTACTTTCTTATGACAAGTGCTAGAAAAGTGGAGGTTGAACTTCTTATAGCTTATTACTTGAAGCTTATGACTGATTTCCTATTATTTAAAACTGCTGCATACTTCCGGTGTTAGTCAACCTTAATATGGAAATATCATTCGAAGGGATATTCCAAGTCATGTCTTTTATTTAATTTTTCTTGTCCTTGTCAGAGATAGATTGAATCCCTTATTTTCATGATTACTTGTACATGATGCCGAAATATCGCAATCAAATCATAAAGAGAAGTTGATTTTTCATCAATATCTTAGATCATTCATATTCTGAAGATTATTTTATAATACAAACTTTCAATTCCTGTGTAAACTTATATTGTCAACTCTATTTGGAAGGTTCATTAGCTTTCTTTCAACATTTCAGTCAAACTAACAAACAGAAATCTGTACCTTGTCAGAGGACTCCTTAGCTTGAATACCTTATTTTCATGATTACTTGTAGATGATGCCGAAAGATGGCAATCAAATCATGAAGAGTTGATTTTTTATCAATATCTCAGATCATTCATATTCTGAAGATTATTTTAGTATACAAACTTTCAATTCCTGTGTAAACTTATATTGTCAACTCTATTTGGAAGAACTGAATTGAAGTGGCCGTACTTTGATGAAAATCCATATTAAACAAATAATATACAGTTGCATGTTAGATCTCCACATAATAGGGTTTACTAAAACGCGACATGTCTTTCGCTATACAATAACTTCCTCAAGCAGGAACTTTGACTTGAGTTCAAAGTTCCTATTTGAGAAAACTATTGTATAGCGAAACACGTGTCGCGGTTTAGTAAACCCTATTATGTGAAGATCTTACAGGTAACTTATACTATTTATCTATTTGGAAGCTTCATTAGCTTTCTTTCAACATTTCAGTCAAACTGACAAACAGAAATCTGTAGCTAATCAGAGAAGAAAACTTTGT
This sequence comes from Zygogramma bicolorata, assembly GCA_032362365.1. Lineage (NCBI taxonomy): Eukaryota > Metazoa > Arthropoda > Insecta > Coleoptera > Chrysomelidae > Zygogramma > Zygogramma bicolorata. The sequence continues at coordinate 392,290 of JAVJAQ010005009.1, forward strand.
CGTGCATTGTCAAGTGAACAGAAATATTGACATTACAGTGTAGATGGCGTAACAAAAAAGTCGATGCCTGTGTAAAAAGGATTTGAAGCGTTTTTGTTGCGCCATCTAGAGAATAAAGTCGATGTTTCCGTTTACTTGACAATGCACCACAAAGTTTTCTACTCTGAAGGTAAAAATAGGTGCAGAGTTCTGTCTGTCAGTTTGACTGAAATGTTGAAAGAAAGATAATAAAGCCTCAAAATAGAGTTGGCGATGAAGTTTATGAAGGAAATAAAAGTGTAGCCATCAAAATAATCTTCAAAACATGAATGATCTACGACATTGACAAAAAATCCCACTTCTGTTTCTGAATTGATTGCCATCTATTGGTGTTAGGTATAAGTAATCAAGAAAATGTGTAATTTCGGCTACGACATCCGTAAGAAAAACCAAAGAAAACACATGACTTGGGAACGAAATCACTAGTGCCATCTACGCGTAATATCCATCAATTTATTCACTATATTTCTGAAAACAATGCTGACATTGTTGCTACAAACAATAATCATACCATTACTATGCACCATTATAGTTTTATAGTTAAGCTATTAATTCGCTAGGTTACACAAGTCGAAATGAAAATTTGTGCAACTTAGAAAATATTTTCCTCCCTGTTAGGCATACTAGACATGTAGGTACAATAGGAATTCGTAAGATACACGTTATTAAAATTAATATTTTCTCGATTGAATCACTGAAGATTCCTAAAAAAAACTTGCGAGCGTTCAAAAATGCCTCAGTTATCACCTTCTTAGAAATGATGCTCGATTTAGTAAAGCACTGGTCTGCCTTTTAGAATTTTCACTTTTGATTTTTTTTGTGTCACGAGTATCCATTGACTTCTAGATTCCTATCAAGATGGTTTCGAAAATACTGGTAACATATCATTTAGAAAAAAAAATAAAGATTCAAAATCATCAACATCACTATCTGTAGAATATTCCATATTCTTCGAATAAATATTAAATGATCTATAATGAATACATGAACTGAGGTACAATTTATTTCATAAATTTTACAAAAAGGTCGAAAACGTCTTCAAATATCAGAATGAAAACAATAAAATGAAAATGAAAGTATTCAGTATCATAAATCTCTTAAAAATGAAATAGCCTGTAAAATTTGTTAATATAAATCAACGACACTTTTGATTGTGATGGAAAATAAAACGATTGTCTTCTCACTGAAGCACTCCTGAATAACATATCAAACCTCCCAAGTTTAGTCATACCATCACTTTAGTGAATGTATACATAAATATATAGATAAATACTATACAAATCAATGATCATCATAATTACAGATGATGTCAGTTCTGACAATACTCGAAACTGTCCAGATCTTTCAAATGTACCACTTGTTGAAATATTCTATGAATACTCGTCCTGATCATCATTGGGAAGTGCAGAAAGTTGTGCTTGCTGCGCTGCTGCTTGAAGTTGTTCCCATTGTTGTTGATCAGCAAAAGCCTGTAATTCATTATAATATATTTGAAAAGCAAGCATTTATGATTTTTTCAGATATTTAGTTATAAACATACTACATAAACAGTAATTGACTCAAGTGTCAAGTGAAAACAACTGATCAAAATAGAGAGGATGTGAAATTTAAAAACTGTGCATGTTCTAATTTGGTGGACAACTTGCAGCAAGTAATTAATTTTTGTGGTGAGCAGTTTCTCTGAATAATTGCTCTATTTATTGTTAATCAAATTTGAGTTAAGGCGGGTTTATAAAAAAAGTAGAATAGAAAAAAAAAAAAGAAAGTTGGATATACATATTTAAGGCAGAACCTTCATAAAATGAATGAGCTAAAACAAGGAATAAGCAGTAAGCTAAAAGTTGATCAACTTTTTGTTTCATCCTATTTCGTAAATATTTTGATATGTCACTTTGACTTATGAATTTATTTCTGTAATACTTTTTTACTTTAGAAGAACCCAAAATTCATCATATTTGCCAGAACTGTGGTCCTCTAAGCAATACCTCTCATTGATTTTTAGTTCAATCGTAGATCTTCCTTATCATAGAGTTGTGGAAACCCTGATACTTATTTGATAAGAAATCTATTATCCACCATTTTGCTGAAAAACTGCTGGGGTACTTCGTGGACACACAAATTTGAATTAAGAAATATAAACCTTCCAACTTTACATTCGAGAATATTGCTGTCAGGTAGGTGCTAACATATTAATATGCTTCCAACCTCAGAATTACATCAAAATGATTTGTTGGAAAATATTTTCCAGTTGCCCTTTTACTTTTTTTATAAACAGGTACATTGTTACTTTACTTCCTGCTTTATTCTATTTTGTTTCTTATTTTATCATTTTTTTAAACCTGTCGTTATATGAGAAGTCGCTGACTAATAGAATGTAGTGAAGTCGACAGGAACTGTTTTAAATTGAAGCAGAAACTTTTTTTGGGTTGATCAGAAATCTACCACTCCATACTTATGTGTTATTAATATGTTCCAATATTAGTTCTCACTTTTTCAGCTTGTGGTAAGTTAACAACCCAAAAACTATGAAGAAAAAATTTACATTCATGTATTGTTGAAAATTAATTATTTATCTATCATAAAATATTGAAAATGTACCTGTTCCTGTCTTGCTTTGGCAAACAGCTCTTGCTGTTGCCTCAGGAGCTCTTCTTCAGGAATTCCAAGGTTCTCTAGTCGAGTGCTTTGTCTCCTACGCTTAGCTGCTACGGCTTTACAGTCTTTGAGGACAGCTTCAGCTTCTGCAGTATAATCACAAAAACCCAATCGATTCAGAGCTAAAACAGAAACACATCATTTAAAACAAACACGAACATAAAAAATGATTAACAGTGATTTCATGGGATTTTTTCACAGAACAGTAATACACACCCATCAAAATATGTTCAGCATTGATAGTCTTTTTATGGAGTTGGTTACAAATTTCATTTGCTTCAGAACTAAGCAGGTGAATAAATTCCGTACAGCAGTTCAATATCAACTCTCGGGCTTCGTTGGCTATTCGTACAGATGGTACCAGTTCCTTGATCATTTTGTTGATACTTGCACGAGGAAGAGTCAACTCATCATCTTCTGTGTTGCCTCCTCCCAAAGGTCCAGCAGCATTCGCATTTGCCATTAGTTTTCGTGTCGAAAATTACAATAACAATTACATCAAGCTTGACACCTTCAGTTTCAGTATAAACAAATTAAATTATGCTTTCCATGATTCCAACTTGCAACATTCCAAATTCCAACATCATCCATTGACAGATGACAATTGACATCTGGATATCAGGGAATCAGGGCATCAGGGTGCGTTTAGACAAGGATAGTAAACTATTTTTACAATAGTTTACTATCCTTGGCGTTTAGATACCCGATTGCGTTCGAAAACATCCTCCGAGTGCACTCTATCACCCAAAAGTCTTCCAAAAACACATCGCATAAGGCTGGATTCAGACAGATCGGATCGTCGTACGATCAGAATTCGGATCTGTCTGAATCCAGCCTAAGATGTTCGAGAACTCCTTCGAATGTGCCTGATGGGGTGAAATCTCACCCAGCTCCACGAGGTAGGTGAGATTAAACTCGAGTGGAATAGTAGCGGTAATAATCAAATCGATAATTTTGATAGACAGACTGAAAAATAGAAATCATGGATATTGGTACAGACATGCATACGTTATGTGTAAGTGCGGATATGCACTTGGTACGGATTTTAGAAAATCAATTAATAACTATTGCTAACCAAGATTTAATTTTTTTGAATTGCCATTGCGATCGGCCGATGTACGTCAACTCAAGATGTTGAACTTCACACATTCCAAAACAAATACAAACAGACCAAGAATATCCTCCCCGAACCATCCGAAATGGAGCATCTGATTGGTCTCTCCCTCTAGCGACAACGTATTCTTATAGCGAAAGTGTAGTTCAATAAAAGGGGTCCTAAGCGAATGCCCTGGCGAGAGCGTAGATTTCCAAGACGTCACATTCCAAGTACACTCTGAC